>CANSZD010003756.1:0-115000 GCA_947648045.1 Beta corolliflora | reverse complement strand
GATATAATAGCTTGAATGTGATTCATGCGATTACCTGCAAAGAAGAATGTCTTGGTAATTTTCATTTACTTATTGATGACATTTTAGATTTTGCTAATAGTTTTTATTCTATTTCTTGGTCTTTTGTTGGTAGGAACCACAATAAGGTGGCTCATGCTTTAACTCACCTCCCTCCTTGGGATTTAGGTAGTAGAGTTTGGAGCACTGACTTCCCACCTTCTATTGTTTCTTTGTCGGTAAATGATTTGAAAGTGAATGTTTAGTAGCTCCCTTGGAGCCCCATTCACAAAAAAAAAAGAGTCTAAGTTAGTATGTTGAAAATGTATGCAATTCGATAGGTTCTAATATTTTATGGAATGTGACAAACATTATGCCAATATATTAAGATGGTATATGTTACTATCGATTCTGTATGGATGTATATTACATGCTAATTTTAACACATGAAAGATGTTTTTAGATAATACTTCCTCCGTTCCAAAATAAGTGAAACACTTATCTCAAAAAGCTCTCACATAAATGAGAGAAGTGTTTCACTTATTTTGGAACGCATGAAGTATTAAATTGACTCAAATACTTTTTCCATAAAAATAGTGTTAGTGAAATATTTGCGTATCGCGTCAATTGACATGAATTGTATAAATCTGAAGATGGCAAATTGTGATGTTAATCTGCTCACTTGTTTCCTGCCAGTTTTAGTGGTTCGAATTTCTTTGGTTCCATGTTATTCATTGGCCATCTATAATTCATGACAGATTTTCCTATCGCTGTCTCCGCCCATCTTCTATTAGAGGAATAGGGGAGGGGTGATTTCATTGACAATAAGACTTTGCACTTATAATCATCCCATAGAGTAAGAACAAGAAAAACAATACAAGTATTAAACACCCTAGACATGTTGGCCTCACTTTTAAACTGCTCCAATATCCTGTAATTAGATGTCTTTAATACATAGACCTTATCAGAGATCCATTTTAGTATAGTCTTTGGGTTGACGATACATGACTGGTTTTCCATATCAGCATCCCTAAACCGACGCTTCACCAGTTCCACAAATTTGCAAGAAAGAACTTTGAAACTTGTATCCCTGGAACTAGACCTAACAAACACACACAAAACTAACAAACCCACTAGGAAGGGGGTATCAACAAACCCCATACAGGGGACTAAGGCTATCACACAGATAGAACTTATTGAAAGAAACAAAAAAAACTAGAGAAAAAAACCAAGAAAAACCCATTAGTATTCTTAGGAATTTGTATCGTAGGCGCTAACGAATCAAACAATCGAAGTATAATATATACAGAGGAATTAATAAATAAAGCAATAAATAACACAAGAAGATTTTAACATGGAAACCCTTGAATAGGGAGAAAACCACGAACATCGCACTAGGACTTTGAATATGAGATGATGATACAAGGAGAATTCTCTAATCTCTCTAGACTCTCTAAACTTTCTCTACGTTCTCTAGTCTCTCTAGATCTAAGAATATTTCTCTCTTATGCTTGACATCAATAAACAATAACGGCTACAACATATTTATACTAGAAAAACCCATTCAACTAAGGAAACTAAGTTAATGAAACAAACAAGGAAGAAAAATGTATAGCTGCGACAAAGTGAAGTCATACGCCAATTCCCGCGGGCACAGGCAGCAAAGTTGCGACTTCTCCAGCTACCCCACGGGCGCAGGCTAGACCTCATGGGCGGGCAGTCTCTCAAGCTTCTTCGGCCTTCCTTGGCTGCGAGTGTAGGTGTGGGAAAGCTTGAAAACCTGCGAGCTGCTGCCATGCCTCGATGCTTTGCATCTCATTACATACACACCCACATCTAGCAACACACACACACACACACACACACACACACACACACAAAAATCACAATGCCCTCCTTACCCATCTCCACATCATTACCCAACAAGTATAGGTGTGTATCATACAATAGACTAGCCTGAATATGAATTATATGATATTCTTATGCTAAGTATCGTACTCGGTACTACCATTCAACCCATTAAAGATTCTCCTTTGCCACGATTCACATATCAAAATGGGATGATTCTAACATGGTTTTTTTTAAAAAGACCATGGAAGTAAATGAATGTGAGCCACACATTCTTGCTTGTGGATCCCTCATTTCTTTTCTTTTCCCTTTTCTTTTAATTGCCAAAACTAATTTCTTTTGATTTTGTTTATTTACCAAACTTTATGAAAATAATTTGTGAAAATCGAAAAAATAATAAAAAAAAAATTGAAAAAATCTGAAAAATTTTTTCACCACCCAAACAATATGTCACTTTGGGAAAAAAAATTTGGAGCCAAATTTTTTTTTACCCATTTTCTCTCTCCTCCTTGTTTTTCATGTTCTTGTTTTTCTTCACCAAAAACACTTCCTCTTCCACGATTCTCAACCGAATTTCTCCCAAATTCGACCCATTCTTCCACCTTCTCCCTCAATTTCGACCCTATCTTCCATCTTCTCCCTCCATTTCGACCCATTCTTCACCTCCATTTTGCTCCAAACCTTCACCTCTATTTCGCTCCAAACCTTCACCTCTATTGTTGAACTTCACCTCCATGGAAATTGATCAAAACTCTTCACCTGTAGATGAAATGGATGTAAGTTTACTTGAATATTTCGCATATAGTAGCGAATTAATGATTTTCTATCTTCATTTGTGCGTTTGAATAAGATTAAACTTGCAATTTATGAAAATTTTCCCCAAAAATAACCTAGGGTTTTAGGTAAAATAAAATGACGGTACGGTTTTGGTGATTAAATTGCTCTAAATCAATGCACTTTACACTTTTATGCAACAATTTGTGGTTACATTTGAGTAGTTCATACTTTAGTTTAGCTACTAGATGCAAAAAAAATTCAGATTTTTCGAGAGCTCCATGGGAGGTTGAGCTGGTTTTTAGCCTAAGATACTGCAGTGTTTTAGTAATTACTAAAGATATTTTGGACATGACCAAACATAAAGATATATTGGCAATTACTAAACATATTTTGGACATGACCAAAAATAAAATTAAGGTGTGTGTGAGATAATTGCAATAAATCAATGCACTTCACACTTTTTATTGGGTTACATTTGCTGAGTAGATCATACTTTAGTTTAGCATTTAGATAAAAAAAATTTATAGTATTTTCGGGACCTCCATTGTAGTGGAATATCACTGGTTTTTTGTGCAAGTTACCGCAAGATTTAGGTAATTACTAATGATATTTTGGTCATGACCTAGCATAACCACTATATATGTTAGGTAATCACCTAATTAGATTAGGATATTACCAAAAAAATTAGGTCATTACCTAACCCATTTCAGGACATTACCTAAAATAATAATTGGCTTGGGCAATGGCCTTAAATCATGTGACTATAACATATATGATGAGGGAATTGTATGGTTAAGATGTGAGTTATTGATAACCTAATCCATGAGGTTTTATGTAGTTTACTCCCTCCGTCACAAAAAGATCTGAACACTTATTGGGACACGTAGTTTAAGGTGATAAGTTGTAGTGTGGTTATCAAATGTTATTTTATTTAAAAAGTAGATGTAATAGGAGTTGGTGGGGTATTTTGTTATTAGAGGAGAGAGAAAGTTGGGTAACTTTTTATTGATAAAAGGTAGAGTGTGGGACAAATATGTGTTAATGAAATAATATAATAATGGTGGGACCATGCCAAAAATGAAAGTGTACAAACTAATTTGGGACAAACATAAAGGAAAATGTTCAGACTATTCTGGGACGGATTGAGTTTATGATAAGATTGCATCGGGGTAAAACGTTGCATTTTTTCCTTTTCTTTTGCTTTCAAATGATTGAATTGAATGACTTTGGCGATATGAAAGGTTCATCGATAGAATGTTTATTTGAACAGCGGATCGGAATGGTCGAACAATCTCTCAAAATAATCTTCTCCATTGTAGTGGAATGTCACTGGTTTTTGTGCAAGTTACTGCAAGATTTAGGTAATTACTAAAGATATTTTGGTCATGACCTAACATATATAACCACTATATATGTTAGGTGATCACCTAATAGATTAGGATATTACCAAAAAATTTAGGTCATTACCTAACCCATTTTAGGGCATTACCTAAAATAATAATTGTCTTGCGCAATGATCTCAAATCATGTGACTATAACATATATGATGAGGGAATTGTATGATTAAGATGTGGGTTATTGATAACCTAATACATGAGGTTTTATGTGGTTTATATGATAAGATTGCATCGGGGTAAAACGTTGCATTTTTTCCTTTTTCTTTTACTTTCAAATGATTGAATTGAA
The DNA here is from genome assembly GCA_947648045.1 of Beta corolliflora. NCBI lineage: Eukaryota > Viridiplantae > Streptophyta > Magnoliopsida > Caryophyllales > Amaranthaceae > Beta > Beta corolliflora. The sequence continues at coordinate 110,692 of CANSZD010003756.1, read as the reverse complement.
TGACTTTGGTGATATGAAAGGTTCATCGATATAATGTTTATGTGAACAGCGGAATGGAATGGTCGAACGATCTCTCAAAAGAATCCTTTCCATTGTCGTGGAATGTCACTGGTTTTTGTGCAAGTTACTCTAGGAGTTAGGTAATAATCGTAGTAACTTGTGTAACTTTTTGTGCAGACAGAAGCAATGCGTGTTGAACATTTACGCGCTATAGACAAAATTACGAGAAGCAAACATAACGAAATCGATATAGATCGATATTGCCGCGCTAAGTTTGTTCGCAATGCCCGTAAATAGAACAATGCCTTGGTATAATTTTATCGTTCGAGTTGGTATAAGTTTGTTTTTAGATATATGACAATCTAACTTAGTAGATCAAAGAATTCACTTCAAATGTAAAAGTTTAGGTAATAACCTCACTTAACTATGGTCATTGCCTAAACTTTTGATGCTCCACTCTGTCCAATTTTTGTGTCAATAGGTCAATGTCCTTTAATAGATCAAATTAAATAGTTTAAATGTAAAAGTTTTAGGTAATTACCAACTTTGACTATAGTCATTACCTAAACATTGTATGCTATACTTTGTCCCTTTTTGTTTAATTATTGATTACCTTCTCCTCTTATTATTATGTGGCTTTTAATTCTCCATTGTACTAATTGTCCCTCCTTGTACTAAAAAGCCCAAATGAACCCCAGATCATATGCTTAGGTAATTACCAAACATGTTGTGGGCATTACCAAATCTACTAAGTGGAGGATGTTCTCCCAATCACAATCCATTCTCATTACACATCAAAGCAATCTTATGGAAATTGGATAATCATGCAACTGGGTCCATTAGGCCCAATACATCACCAAACCCCATTGACTTGAGTTTTGGGTCTCCATTGTCCCTCCTTGTACTAAAAAACTCAAATTAACCCCAGATCTTATGCTTTTAGGTAATTACCAAACATGCTTTGTGAATTACCAAACCTACTAAGTGGAGGATGTTCTCCCAATCAGAATCTTTTCCCATTACTCATCAAAGTAATCCTATGGGGATTGGACAATCATGTCACTGGGTCCATTAGGCCGAATACCTCACCAAACCCCATTGACTTGAGTTTTTGGACCCCATTGTCCCTCCTTGTACTAAAAAGCTCAAATTAACCCCAAATCTTATGCTTTAAGGTAATTGCCAAACATGCTTTGTGCATTACCAAACTTACTAAGTGGATGATGTTCTCCAAATCAGAATCCATTCCCATAACTCATCAAAGAAATCCTATGGGGATTGGACAATCATGCCACTGGTCCATTAGGCCAAATACCTCACCAAACCCCATTGACTTGATTTTTGGGCCCCCATTGTCCCTCCTTGTACTAAAAAGCCCAAATTAACACCAGATCTTATACTTTTAGGTAATTACCAAACACGTTTTGTGCATTACCAAACTTACTAAGTGGAGGATGTTCTCCCAATCAGAATTCGTTCTCATTACTCATCAAAGCAATCCTATGGGGATTGGACAATCATACCACTGGGTCCTATAGGCCCAATACCTCACCAAACCCCATTGACTTGAGTTTTGGGCCCACATTGTCCCTCCTTGTACTAAAAAGCCCAAATTAACCCCAAATCATATGCTCTTAGGTAATTATCAAATATGTTTTGTACATTACCAAACTTACTAAGTGGAAGATGTTCTCCCAATCAGAATCAATTCCCATTACTCATCAAAGCAATCCTATGGGGATTGGACAATCATGCCACTAGGTCCATTAGGCCCAATACTTCATCAAACCCCATTGACTTGATTTTTGGGCTCCCATTGTCCCTCCTTGTACTAAAAAGCCCAAATTAACTCCAGATCATATGCTTTTAGGTAATTACCAAACATGTTTTGGGCATTACCAAACCTACTAAGTGGAGCATGTTCTCCCAATCACAATCTATTCCCGTTACTCATCAAAGCAATCCTATGGGGATTGGACAATCATGTCACTGGGTCCATTAGGCCCAAATATCTCACCTAACCCCATTGACTGGAGTTTTGGGCCTCCATTGTCCCTCCTTATACTAAAAAGCCAGATTAACCCCAGATCATATGCTTTTAGGTAATTACCAAACATGTTTTGGACATTATCAAACCTACTAAGTGGAGGATGTTCTTCCAATCAGAATCCATTCCCATTACTCATCAAAGCAATCCTATGGGGATTGGACAATCATGCCACTGGGTCCATTAGGCCCAATACCTCACCAGACCCATTGACTTGAGTTTTGGGCCCCCATTGTCCCTCCTTGTACTAAAAAGCCCAACTTAACCCCAGATCAATTGCTTATAGGTAATTACCAAACATGCTTTGGGCATTATCAAACCTACTAAGACATTCTTATCTCTTACATGTTGTGACTAGGGGTGTAAGTTATTTGGTTAAAAACCGAAAACCAAACCAAACCAAACCAAACCGAATTAATAATTTGGTTTGGTTTTTTTCAAAATTCGGTTTGGTTTGGATTGTAAATTTTTCATTTTTTCGGTTTTCGGTTTGGTTCGGTTTTTATTTTAAAAAACCGAAAAATACCAAACCAAACCGAAGTTTGCCTATCCTATATGGGGTTTGATGTTTTTATCAATTATCTTTAGTTCTAGTACTTTAATTTTAAGCTTTAGTTGAAATTTGAAGTAATTCTTCTATGTTTGATGATTTGAAACTTGATAATTTTCGTATTATTTGTAAGATTTGGAAAAAAAAAATTTGCATCATAAAAGAATTTTGGTTTTTTGGTTTGGTTTGGTTTTGGTTTTGTAATTTCGGTTTGGTTTGGTTTAGTTTGGGACGAATTTTGGTTTGGATTTGGACTTGAAATATGAAAACCAAATTTATTTTGGTTTGGTTTGGTTTTGCCCCAAAACCAAACCAAAAACCGAACTTACACCCCTAGTTGTGACTTTATAACTCTATTTGGCTTATTTGGATTAACACATTTATATCATATTGATTAAACCTTCGTTTACCATAGATTTCAATTTCACTAGAATATTAGATTTCCCTATTTTAAACTTTGTCGTTTCCTCTCCTCTCTCCCTCTCCAATTCTCTTTCTAGGGTATTTAATTTTCTTGGCCTCTTTGGCCGGAAATAGTCTAATTTCTTCGGAAATAGTCTAATTTCTTCGAAAATTAGACTATTTCCGACCCTTTTCCTTAGATTTTAGTTTTTTTAGTGTTATTATCTTCTTTATTGCTTTCTTCTGTTCAGTTCTCTCCATCTGTGAGAGTTTTTATCCCCCTTTTTGGTGGTTGTTTCTCATCTTTGTATGAGTTTTCTTATTTTCATGGTGTCAATAATTTGGAAGATGGTCTGGATCCATAAGGGTTTAGGTTTTTTCAACAATTCATCATTGGGAACAATTATATCACAGAATCAGATTGTGAAGGTCTCTACTTGGAAAGATGCAAAGACATCGAAATACACTGCTCGCGTCAAGCTTGAAGCGGTGGAGTTGGAGCTGTGCTCGAGTATGCTTAAAATTAATTGGTTCCATTGTGAAAATTGTTGCAATTTGCTAAATCTGTATTTTTTCGATCTTAATAATCATTGTATATGTCGTTTGGCTTATTATTAATGATATATTTCTTCCCGTCAAAAAAAAATAATATTGATTAACTTGTACTTACGATTGTTTATTTCAATTGTTTATTTTCAATACACTTTGGAATTTGGAGGTCTTGAGACTTCTCTTAGTTTATGTCATGTTTTGGTAATTACCGAAACCCATTTTAGTAATTACCTAAAGTGTTCGTTCATTCATCTTCTTCCAACTTCATCGTCAACCTTTCGATTTTTTCTCTCTCCTCTGAAATTCTTCATCTAGTGTGACAATGATCATCAATACTCAAAAAACGCACAAATCGGTCCCAAATCGGCGGTTTTCCAACATCTTACAACAATCGAAACCATGTTTTTGTTAAATTCATAATGACCTAGAATTTTGATTTTGAGTTTCTTCATTTTAAAACTCATACTTTAATTTCCATGGAAATTCGGGCGTTCATGGTCTACATACGATCATCAATTTTATGTTTGTTCATCTATTTCATGAATTTACAAAGATGAAAGAGAGGAAAGTGAAAAAAATTTCTCCAAAATTTTCCCCCAAATCGAATATTATAATTTCGATTTCACAACTTCTCCATCACAAATTCATGACTTATTCATGAATTCTTACCATTTCATGGAAAGAGAAGGGTCCGAGGAAGAGATCTATTGAAAATTCGAGAAGAATTGAAGATCCATGGAAGATTTGAGGGAGGAAGGGGTAGAGGATAGGAGAGAGAAAATCAGGGTAAAAACAAAAATTTCCCAAAAAAAAAAATTTTGGCCAAAATTATTTTTCGGATTTTTCATATTTTTTTCATATTTTATTTTATTTTGTACTTTTTGAAATTATTTAAAACATTTTCAGAAATTAGAATAAATGATTTTGGTATTTTCTAAAATCATTTCAAAGCAAAAAAAAAGAAGGGAAAAGTATGATGAGGTGGGTGGCTCAAATTGATTGTGGCCCCACATTTTCCATGGTCTTTTTTCAAGAAAGACCATCTTAGAATTTTCAATCAAAATGGTCTTAGATTCTCAGGAGTAAATAATTTTTGTTATGGTTTGTGATAGTAACACTACGTGGCATCTGTACCTTGGTAAGGCATTCTACTAGATGAAATGCCGCAATATATCTTTGAATATCGTCTGGATTTAGTATCTTAAAAGATTCCTTCTCATTATATTAGGTCTTTTTCACCAAGACATATAACTCAACCCCACCCACCATCGCCCAAGCTAAGTTTTATTTGGAGTAGAAATGTAATAGAATGTTTTCCTTCATCGAGTCTATAAGAGCCAATGAAGCTCTCTTTTGTATTACCATTAGTTGTACTTCCAGTTTTTAATTAATGTAAATTTTCTCGATGTTAAAAAAAATACATATTTGGGTTTTTTCAATCAAAAAAGTTAGAGCATCTAAAATGGTAAGCATGTACAATTTAGCTTTGTTTATCGTTTAAACTTTTCAAGTTATAACAATTTCAAACAATTACAAACTCCCCCATAAGTAAGCCACAACTTCTTCTTGTTTGGGTAAATCCCACAATCTCTTTAAGTTCCACCCAAAGATTTGTCAGTGTCACAAAGATAATTGTGATTCCGATTTGCTCCATGAAACCAATTTGCTTGGCAATGCAAAATATATTGCAACAAAACAATGGTGAAGTCATTAGCTTTGGATTTATGAAAATTATTAGTGAATCCCTATATGAAATTGTTATTGGTTAAAGATGATATTTACCTAACATATTTACTCCTGTTGGGGTCTAAATATGAGACCAAGTCCAGTTAAGTTGATCTAATACCTTTTGCCATATAATCAAGCCTAAAAGGATATTTGTGGTAGTTGGACTCAAATAAGAACAGCCCAAGATCTATTATGCCTACTCTCCTATTTTAAATACTCTACTTGGCACCAAAATAGAGGTAACTTCATCTAACAAAACAAACACATAAATTCGGCAATTCTCTCTATCTCTCTTGCTTACTTAGCTCACACGTCTGACTTGAGCATCAGAGAGGATTCGCTCAGAAACTCCCTAGGTTAATCTTCTTGTTTTGCAGGTGATCATCCATTTGGAGGTTCGAACCAGCAATCATCAACGCATTTACGCACATTGGATTTCTCAAGGCGCACTTGTTAATCCATTTCGCATTACCTGTTTTTAGCATAAACAACTCCTCTTATATGCTGCCTTATAAAAAAATCATTACAAAATAACCATAAGGTGGACCTTTTATCTATCCTTTAACGTGCAGGATACACAGTTACACACGATATACTTTACTTCAATGAGTTTATAGACAATTTCGTCAATACACTAGGAGTTAGATATTAAAAAGTAAAAGTTCTTCGAAGCTCATGCTAATATTTATCGATAATGTCTTATATATTAGTATGAGCTTCGAAGAACTTAATAATTAGAGGCAGAAGTTAACAATAGGGTTTATATAATATCCTTAGAATGGGCCTAAACCGTATCCAAAACTGGGCAATGAAACCTATGTTTAGTTGATCCTAGCGCCAGATAATTCAAGACATATTTCAACATACTCCTATTATATGACGCCTTATTAAAAGATACATTACAAAATACAGTAAACATAAGGTGTACCTTTTCTCTATCCTTTAACGTGCAGGATACACAGTTACACACGATACTTTAGTGTAATGAGTTTATACAATTTCTTTAATACACTAGGAGTTAGATACTAAAAGTAAAATTCTTCGAAGCTTAATAATTATCGACATCCATGGATGATGCTTGCTGCACAAAGTTTTGCTACAAGAAACGATAACATCAAACATAAAGTTCTGTATTATATAAACTTTTTAATAAAGGATCTTAAGGATATCCTTGTCATTGTACTATTTTACACTATAATATATATATATATGAGTTCAGGCACCCAGATTAGGGTAAGCCGTGTCATTATTCTATCATGGTATCAAGAGCACAGTTTTTTTGAACCCTATTCTTCGTTCTTGGTGCTCTCGCTTCCGCTCTCAATGTTTTTTTCCGTGTGATCACCCCTCGTCTGTGCTTCAAGTTCAATGGCTGCAAATTCAGCCTCTGCATCCACGTCTGCTGTGATGACCTCACCGGTGACTACCACCGTCGCCTCTGTAACGCAGCTTTCCAGCGCGTCGTCTGCCCTAGCGTCTGGTTCGCAGCCACGCATCACTGTTGGCGCACCAGCCTTCGACTTCCCGTAAGTCTCCACACCAGGCACATATATGGGGTTCACGTGGAGTCCCACGTACCCCACGCCCAGGCGCCTCTTCAAGGCTGCCGTATCTCCGCTTGGGGCTGCTTCATCGGGGCCCTTTGTGTCTCGCGGGCTACCCCACTCCTCACCGCAGTAACCATCTTTTGGTGGTTCCACGCTTGCTGGCCACCCGGGACTGCTGCCGCAACACCACGCACCCACCGGTTTTGGTGGTCCACCAGGTTTCTTCACTCTTCAACCTAATCTTGCTTCGCTATCCTCCACATTGGTAACATCTACTTCTAATGTTAAAAATATTGTTACTACTGTTATTCGGATTGTTGAAAACTATTTACCTTGGCGTACTCAATTCGAATCGTTTTTACTATCCCATGGTTTATTAGGCATGCTTGATGGTTCTATTGCAATGCCTGAGGTTTATTTGCTTGATCATCAAAATAGAGAATCCATGAATAATCCTGAATACTATCATTGGTTACTTATTGATCAGACTATTCGATCTTGGTTATTTGCTACTTTGTCCGAAGATATTCTTGTTGAGGTGCATGATGTTAAGTTTTCTATGTTAATATGGACTCGACTTCAATCTCGCTTTATGAATGCTAGTTTGGCTCGTTTTATGGAACTGAAAAGTATGTTGCAACATGTCTCTAAGACTGAAACTCAATCCATGGATACCTATTTGTGTGACATCAAACTTATTGTTGATTCTCTTGCTACGATTGGTGCTCCTGTTTCATCGCGTGATTTGATTCAACATACAGTCATGGGTCTTGGGAAAGATTATGACTCCCTCACTACTAGTATTACCCATTTTTCTCGCATCACCCTCACCACCCATCCTAGGAGTAGGCCAGTTGTTCTTCTGTCTCTCTCTGCGTCCGGTCCTACTTGGCATCGTCGTCTACTTGGCTTGTTAAGCGTATCTACAGGTACTTGCAAGGTACTTCTGACTATGGTCTATGGCTTCGCCCCTCCAAGACAATGTCCATCATGATTGCATACTCAGATGCGGACTGGGCTGGTTGTCCGGATAGTTGTCATTCCACCACAGGTACGTTATGCCATCTTCTTGGGTGGTAATCTCATCTCCTAGCGCTAGAAAAAGCAACCCATTGTCTCCAAGTCTTCCACAGAAGCCGAGTATCGTGTTGTTGCTTACACGGTATAGAACACCCTCTCGATTCGTTTCTTGTTAGCTGAGTTGGGACTAATCATCTGCGCCCCTGTTAAGTTGATTTGTGATAATGTTTCTGCTTCTTATCTTGCTGTGAATCCGGTTCAGCATGATCGTAGCAAGCACATCAAGATTGATTATCATTTTGTTCGGGAGCGTGTTGCTCATGGTGATTTAGTTGTCCGTTATGTTCCAACGGAGTTACAAATTGCTGACATTTTTACAAAAGGTTTGTCTGGTCAACGTTTTGAGTTTTTAAGGTCCAATCTATACGTGGTTCCCCCTGCACAGATTGAGGGGGTGTAATAGAGGATACTAAGGGTATCCTTGTCATTGTACTATTGTCCACTGTATAATATATATATGAGTCCAGGCACCCAGATTAGGGTAAGCCGTATTATTATTCTCACACTTTTATTCTGTCCTCAATCACCTGCATGACTTCTTGTCGTACCCAACAATGATATATTATTCCTTCAAATTTAGTAGTACTAGTATCATTTTCAAACTTTTTGACAGTAGTTATTTCAGAATTCAGATGCTTTTAGCTCATTTTCTGAGTAAAGATTGCCACTGATTTAAGTGGCATAAAATAGATACGTATGTGCATGCGGTTATTAGTAAAATACACATGAGAATGGCAACCCAAAGTTGACAAATAATGAAATAAAAGATGCACGCATTTTCAAAATATGCAAAATATTTTCAGAAATTTGTCTATAATCTTGAATTTTTTTTACTTGCAACTCTAATCTCAACTACGTTTTATCACCAATCTAAGTTTCATAGCATCATTTTTACGGATATGAGATAAGTTCTAGATTTCTCCTACTAGAAATTAGCGATGGATCTATCCATCAATGGATCAAATTCAGTTCACATCAATATGTTTAGTGTCATATACGGAAAATTTACGTCCGATCATCATCAATATATTTAGTATCATGTACAGGAAAATTCGGGTCCGGTCATCATCAAGTCTATTGTGGACTGCCAATCAAACTCTTATTGTTCAATTAATTTTATTGATACTAGTTTCCAGTTTCATTCAAATTTGTGTTCTTTAATTTTAGTAAACATGGATCAGGGTGGCTCGGGTCAGTATTGCCAGGAAATACTTCTATATCTAAATGATGCTCCAAAAAGATATGCACACGTGATAATACAACACAACTACACAAGGCTACATTTCCGCCATATCACTCCAAATTGGTTTGTCAAATATGTCACAATGATGATGAAACGATATTATCCATGCTTTGTTTGATTGTTGTGATGCTGTGGATATATGGGCTCAAAGTGATTTTTTGAGCTTACTGTTTGAAGCTCCAACCTCCTCATTTAGGGAGAGATTTGAGTGGGTAATGAGTAGAACAACAAAAGAAGAGTTATGTAAGTTTGCTACAACAAAAGAAGAGTTATGTAAGTGGCTGCTGGGTTTTACTCCCTGGTTGCTGAATGCTGATTACAATCTGTATGCGGAGAAGGTGCTTGCTGCTGGTGTGAGGAAGTGGAGAGGGAGGTGGTCAGTGGAAATGGCGGAAGCAAGGGCGGCTTTATTTGGGGCTCAAATGGCGCTGAGATTAATTGGGGTATCGCAGGATTATTCTGGAGGGAGATGCAAGTGTGGTCTGCAATCACATTCAAGGAAGAAGTACAGGGGCTGCTCCAATATATTTGATGTATGAGGAAATTGCTTTATTGTCATCTTCTTTTGATTTTTTCATTTGTAAGCATGTTATAAGGTCAGGCAATTGTGTAGCTCATTTATTTAGTTGCCCATTGGGATGTTGGTGAGGGCGTTCCTAATAACGTCTATGTGCCACGTGGCGCTCTCCTCAAGAGCTTCACGCAAATGCTTTCATTCCGTACCAACTCTTCCATATAAAAAAGCATTTTGTAAGTATCGAACACGTGATCTTTGACAATAAAGGTTATATTTTAACCACTAATCCATGTTAATTTTAATGTTCAATGTTTCCTAATAAATATGATAAATTCTTGTGTCTTATATTTATATTTATATTAACAGTTGAAAGACTTATACAAATTTCCTTCAAAAAAAAAAACCAATGTACAATTTTTTTACTTTTTATTTTTCAAATATCATTCAATTACTCACCACGTTATAACGTTAAATTTTCACCTTCTCACTAAAATAGAAATTGAATCAATCTCGAACTTTACAAATACCAACGTATATTTTAAATGTAATCGACCTTGCCTGTTTCCTTTCAAAAAAAAAATACAACACAAGTGGAGGGAAAAGTAGATATTGTTGCTAAAGACATGGAAAACTGATCTTTCTTCCATATTCTGGAAAACATTATGTACATTAGCTTTTATTCTACATTAACGAAAATAAAAAAGAAAAGGGAACTAATTGTTATTATTCATTGAATTTCATATTGAAAGATGAACACCGTTATTCATATCTTTTAATGCCATAAATAAAGCCTTGCTATGTGCTTTCCTACTCTCTGAGTCTTGCTTTACCAACGACCCAGCTTCTCGACCAGGCGATTCTCTATCTCCATTCTTTTCTTCATCATAACTGCATACTTAGAGACCAAAGTTGGGTCTCCTGCCTTAACACAAAGCTTACAGTTTAACGATGTCTTTTCCAACTTGTCTTTGTACATGCATTCGAAGGGAACAAAACTGCCCTTTGCATTGCAGAGCCAACCATGGGCAGCCCTCAGAGCACCACCCAATGATGCTGAATCTGTTGATGGGAATTGGGATGAGAAAACAAACAAGAATGGTGTAACCATCAGTTAGTTTCTTGTAACATACTGGAGCATGAATTGCATTTTAAATTTATTCCCTTGTAACATCCTGGACCAGTAGTTAGTCTCCAGATATGAAGTAGAATAAGACAAAAAAAAAAAAAAAAAAGGAAGAAGCAAAAATAGGGAAACTAATAATCAAGATTGAAAGAATTGCAAATCAAAATTACAATGATCTGTATGAGGAGAAGAAAGTCTAGAATTTAAGTCCATATACTCATCAAATAGCATATCATATTCGGTAAGGTTAAAGTCAGGGAGGAATTAGAACTTTTAGCTATATCTTACATTGCCCGCACAAAAGAATCCTAGGATAAGAACATTTTCATAAATAACCTCATTGGGTTTTTGCCCAATCAGGTTGTTTGGTTCAAGAGAAAACATTTTAAACTTATCATGTTCAATGTACAGTATATTTCAATAGGAATCAGGTTCCAAACTTCAATTTCATTTGTTAGAATCATTTACTTGAGAATTTAGAGGAAACAGGCAAAGGAAGAAAGTGAAAGGACACGGATGAAAATGTGGCATTCCTTCTTTAAATGCGGAAATATAATCCACCCACTGAAAAACTATTTTCAACCTCAGAAACATTTCTACCTCTTAGCTCAAAGGAAAATGGAAAAAGAAAAAGTTGTCCTAGAAAACAGTTTTCCTTTGAATTAAACATAGCATAAGATCAAGGTTCTAGAGGTAGAATTCGAACTAATTGTTTGCTACCGGTTTTTCTTTTGAGTTTGGAAAAAACATAAATATGAAAACCAAAAATTAGTTTCTGTTTCTTTATTGTCAGTTGTCCAAATAAACATGATTAGAAATTTAGAATGAGTATGACTACTTTAAATGTCATCATATAACTTTTACATCATATGACTTCAGAAATCATAAAACTAAAAACTTGAAACTAGAAGTATACCGAACAGGTCCTAAGCTACCACAGTTCAGATATACTTATATCTTGCCTTGCTCACAAAAGTAAAATAGGATAAAACAATTTTCTGTTCCAATAGTGTTGGGTTAGCACTTTGCCCAGCCAGGTTTGACCTAAGCCAGCAACGGGCTTGTTTGGCTTTATATTAAAGTTGTGCCCTCACACTATCAATTTGAGCAAGTTTGCATCAGCTAACTGGATCAGATCAAAGATTTGCCACGTCTGACTAAGAATCCATTCATCAAGCAAATAATAATCCCTACTGGTATACTAGAGTCTAGACTAACAAGCTAATTAATTTTACAACGCAAAACACTTTTAAACACCTCTGAAGAGGCCAAATAAGAAGCTGAAGGGACTCGAATGAACTTTTAATTTGAGAAAAACAAAGAGAAGCATCATTTCAGTCTTGAAACAAGTAACAGAACTCAAGAGGAACCCAAAAAGAGAGTGACTACTGGAAACCAAAGGTGGAGTAAATTTGGAGAAATTATTGCACTCAGATAACTACTTAGGAGATAGAGTTGGTACTAGTACTTTAATCAGGCTACTTTAGCAAAATTTTGGGATTCACCTGGTCTTTCAACAGTGTAGATATCACAGCCAAATATAGAAGCTAAGGAGCCAAGAATACATTCATTGGCTGATGCTCCACCAGTAGCTATTAACCGTCTTGGAGGGAAAGGCATCCCGAATCTTTCAATGTGAGCTCGCATTGAGAGAAACTGGCCCTCTATGAGAGCTCGAACCTGCAAATAGTCGACACATGATATCTTTAGGCAAACAATAATACTCATAAAGTCAATAGCAGAAAGCAATGCTCACCTCAGAAGCGGCATCGAACTCTTTAACTTCATGTTCAACCACATCATCAACAGTATTTCCCGTGAAATTTTTTAGTATGTATCGGTGGACACCAACTGAAACAAAATCAGGAAATTCAATCTCATAATTACATTCAAAACCTTCAAGCACCAATTATCCTATGGTTAATCATTCTTCTTCTCATTACTATTTCCCTTCATTTCTGGCTCATCTCTCTTTCTCATTAGGCAAACTCCACCCTTTCCCTCCCCCCCAAGCCCCCACCACAAAACAAATATTACAATTAGAAAAACAGCAATTTCTAGACATTTCCATCATTAAGCAGGTGCAGAGGAGGCACCATTAACTCTTTGACAAAATATTTGACTAATACTAACTTGAAAGCAAACTCCACACTCTTGGTAGTAAAATGCATGAATCCATCTAATTAAAGTCTTCCATCTTACAAATGCTCCACGTCACACTCACAGTCGATGTCACTCTCATACTTAGAGACATATATCAAAGAAATGCTAAAAACCTACCTGGTAAGGGGGGAAGAATTTCATGCTCTGTGTAGTAGAAACCTATCTTTCCACCTGCAGAACGCCAAACTGTAAACCACACAATTGATGCAAATCGACAATCAACTTATGGAAAAGACCACCAACCATTAAGTGGAGGTGTTTGATGCATATAGTTGTTGAACATATCCCACGATTTCTCTGCAAACTGATTGCGGATATCTAGCACCAGTGAAGATAATTGAATTATTACATGCTGCTAGATGTCCCAGCATTGATATATGTTGACTACTAAAACATATAGCACATACCTTCACGAGTCAATGACCCATTTTTGTAGCAGAGCATTACCATAAAACCTTTTGTATCAACTGGATTAGGGAAAACATGACCTTCTAAACGAGGTTGTGGCTCATCAGTTATGCCAAATACCTGATTAAAGAATGTAGCATTTCCATTCAATAATATTAACATAAGATCATCTACCACCATAGTTTTTTTTTTCCTTATTTTTCCTATTTTTTTATATATATGAGTTCTCATCTTTGTTTTCTTGATTTTTGTCCTGCATGGTACAAATACCAAACGATTTGGATTATCAACTCACTGTGTCACTAGTCCCAAGACTAATCGCAAGATCGCCAGGAGTGTTGAGGGTCAATCCTGTATATTGAAAAAGAAAAGCGAGGAAAAACATATTTTAGCCAAATATCTGGAATAGGTATTCACTATTCAAGAACAAGAATATACAAATTTAAAATAAAACTCCATAGATACAGTTCCATCATATATATGGATTCACTGCAAATCAAACTACATAACATTTGCTAAACTCAGTCCTGGCATATTTATCTAGTTCCATGAATACAAAAAGCCACATTAAACAGATTAATATCCCTTTGCAGTCAATAGGTGACTGCCATCAGAAGAACATTCAAGTTTGCATCAATAAGCATTTCAAGAACATTTAGAAGATTAACGCCACGTCAAAGGAATGATCTGGAACCAGTGATTGGGAATATGACAATACGCTGCTCTTTCTAGAGTTATTAGAAAAGGTTTATAATTCACTAACAAAATTACATAGATAGACATCAGTCAGCATCATCCTTCTCGTACCCAAAAAAGAGATGCTTCCTGTTTTCTAGTCTCAATCTTCATGGTGGTAGATTGTTTTATATGGTAGCCTTTCATTTGCTAATAAATTAAAATAAAGCAGCAACATACGAGGCGTCGATTGACAAAAATAACAATACAATTGAGAACCAACCGAACATAGTAATGGCAGAAAAGAGGAAAAACCATCAGTGTGCATCTACTCCCCCAACCCCCACCCTGCCACACTGCAGACAGGAGCTTCATGGACAGAATCAGTTTAAAGATAATAATAAGTTTCAAGGCAAGTTAACAAACTCCTAGGAAAAGATAGTGCAATTGCAAAAGCAGATAAAACGCAGTAAGTTCTTGGAAAAGGAGAATCAAAGATGAAGAGAATCATGACCAAGAGAAACAAAAAACAGAAACCAGAAATTAGAAGTCAAATCAGAACCAAGAGAGCCATACAGAAGAATCTCAGATGAAGAAAACAGGCTACCTGCAAGGCTGTTTGGATTGTCTCCAGACCACTGGATAACCAAGCAATTCTTGCTGAAGCAATACCTGAAATAAACACATAGATATCACCATGACCACAAGTAATCATATACCTGAAGAGCCCTAAATGCATAGCACTGAGATATAAATATAACAGTAAAATATTTGGCAAATCAATTCTGTTCACATTATGTAATTATGTAAAAAATACAGTAAATTATGACTTGTTTGGTTTTTTTTTTCCATCATTAGCTACGCAAGAGCCCCATCCAGGATTTACCTAGAGCTTTTTTCCTTTTGGTATACATCTCCAAGGAGAGAGGACCTTTATTTCCATGAAGTAGTATATCAAATGATATATAGTAGGTTAGCTTTGCCTTTTGCTTTTCCTGCAACTTTGGCCCCGTTCGAACAATGTCAGCAGCTGCTTTCCTCCAAAAGGAAATGTATAATTCTTCCTTACCAACTCGTTTGGTATTCTTTTAACAAAGGAAAGGAAGGGAAGGGAAAATATTACTTTCTATTATTTGGTGTAGTGGAAATTCTTTCCTCTCAAATTCCCCCAATTTTGAGAGGAAAGAAGAGTGAACAGTTTCTATACATCAATTTTCATCACCTTCCTTCCCCTTCCTATGAAATCCATATGGTTTCTAAAACCAAACAGAGAAAAGTCAGTTCATTGCTTTCTTTTCCTTTCTTTACGATCCAAATCCTCCCAATCAAACAAGTGTGCGAGTAGAATAAAAGACCAGCAACACTCACTACAATGACAGATCAGACTGGCCGACAGGTAAGGCACATCATGGGACAACAATTGGAACAGCCCCTCTCATATAGATAATCTTACTCAAATCAACACCTTCTTTTTTTACTAGCTTGCAATCAGGGAGATCTCAATATCTCATGCCACAGCACATTCTTGTCAATCATTATAATTCATTTCCCATTTAATTTGGCAAGCAAATCGTGCACATTACTGTCAGAAAGAAGCAGGTACCAGCCACCCTCTTGTACATGCTATCAAACATGTGATCTTCTACAATATAACTAAAGTCTGGGAGAAACAAGTAAATAGGAGTAAGCAATAAGCAGTGTGATACTAACCTCTCCACGAAATATGGAGCAATAAAACCAGTAACAGCATATGCAGGAGCTGGCTTTCCAAGCTTTTCCTCCAAATTAGGTGCAGTAGCCTATACAAGGTGCAAAGAATAATATGAACAAGATTGCATCAATCAGACATCGCCAAAATAAAGTAGCAAAAAAGATCCTTGCAAAACCAAACTATCCAACAGGACTAAAAGGTCAAAATTATTGCAGCAAATTGCGTACGTCTAAAGCCTTCTTAGACCATGCTCTTTGCTTGATATCCAATAAGTTCATTCCAGCACCATCTGTTTCATCAATGCAAGCATAGCTTCCTGTAAGAAGAGAGGCCATAAAAGAGCTCACAAGTGATATTCTCTCAGTTTGTTTGTACACTTCAGGTTGTGTTTCATATATTCTCCGAATTTGAGGGCCTGTGAATCGTTCATGAGCACGAGAACCTGTGAGACAAGATAATTCCAATGCCCCTCCCACAGCCTCCTCTATTTTCTTGCATTGTTCAGTGGTACTACTATCCATCCATATTGGCGATTCTTTAATGGAGAAAGCTTCCGTAAATTGTTCTACCAACTGTTTCTTAGGATCCAAAGATGACAATATAGATGAACTTCCATACTTCCAATACACACTGCCATGCTGCTGTCCACTTCCGGACACTGCAGCAACCTTTCCAAAATCAATCTTTTTCGACAATTTTTGAAGCATCATATCAAAAGCCTCCACCCACATTAAGGTGGGTGATACAATCCGGCCATTAACAGAAGGATCACGATAAACTCCATCCTTGGTTTTATAATGAGGCAACTCAGAATCGAAATGAACCAGCTCCGCCCCAACAATATTAAAGTTTGAATCCAATACTGTAGCCTTAAAAGACCTAAAACAACAAATGTATCACATGATTAAGCCAACAATCTGTATATTACCATATCCAAATTCCTAGGATTATCATAATATTATTGCCCATTAAACCAGGATAATATAAGAAAATCTTGTACAAATTACATGATCTTTCCACTAGCAACTTTAATCAAACTGACCCTTGAGAGCTAAGATTACTAAATTTTGGGTTCAATTGTGAAAATGAGATTCATATGTAAGGCTGAAAACATAATTGAATCAGACATAAAAAAAAAAAAAAAAAATCAACACAACATTATAAATACATTGAATTGCTAATGCCCAAAAAAAATGGGAAATTTTTTGCAGAAACATATGATTCAATTTACACAATGATAACAGCATTGCAGATTTATAAAACTAAACGCCAAAATTGCCAAGCGGGTACTGAAAATTGGGTGAGAAAAAAAACTCACTGTGTAGAACTGTCAAATCCCAGAAAGAAAGAGTCTTGAGGGAGAGAGTAGTCCGCCATTGAAGAGCTTGTTGAAGCTTTAAAAAAATTGGGATTTTATTTGTTGAAAGGAGGTGACTAGGTGAGTTCGATGATCACTTTCTAACTTTTTTATTTTTAGTTTTTGAAATGAATCCTTTTATATCAATTTGATTTTATGGCTATTTCAGATTTAAGAGATAAGATCAAATGGGATAATTATAAATTCATGGATTAATCAGTTGGTAATTGATCATGGATATGATTAGGATTAGATTTCTAACGATTTTGCTCCCCATATGTCAATACATACATATTTCTTTCCATATTTAGCACGAGGGATAAGGATTATGAGAATAAAATATTGGGATAAGGATAGAGAATTGGTGGATAGTATACAAATAAAGTAAAATGTTTCCTTTGTTTGGCATAGGTCGGAAATGGAATTAGGATAAACTACAAAGTAACCAAATACCTATTAACTCTCACATACTCTCCTCCTTTATTCCTTTTCATTCGAAGATTTTATTTAGGCTTCCGTCAAAAAAAGTTTTTAAAAAAATTATTTAGGTTGAATTATCTATATTGATTAGCTATTCAATTTTCAATAGTAGTTCTAACTTGTAACATTTCGCTTTTTCGGAGTTAGTCTTTTGTTAAACAATGTGACCAAATCTTTTTTTGTAAAGTTGATGTCTTGTTTATTGCTTTACTTTTTGATAGTTTTTAGTTGGTATTATAGTTGTTTTTGAGTTAGTTTAGGCTAGTTTGTTAGCTATTTCCTTAATTTGTGCAATTTTCCTTCTTGTATGCACTTTCTTTGGGCGATTTGTTTTGTTTCAGGATTTAGGAGCATGCTTGGAGGACACTTGCACAACCCCGAATATTAATATCAAAGAGGAAGGTCAAGGAAGCATCAATGAAGCATAACCGAGTTCCGGGGGCAAATATAAGAAGTTTTGGAAGGGTTTGCGCTGCGCACAAGGGTCAACTTCAAATGACCATAACTTTCAGTACACAAAATATTTTTGAGCGATTCAAGTTGGAGATGAAATTTTGGCTCCATATCTTTCCAACGAGTGGTCATAAGCTCAATTCCGATGAAAAACGAGTGAGATATGGTCGTTTGAAAATGAACTGACGAAACTGATTTCAGTTCTGACGGTCCGACCCGCCCGGGTCGCTGGGCTTTTTCTGGAAATCTTTCATTTTAAATCCTCTTTTTGAATGGAGGTTAATTTGTAATTATGCCTAGTTTATTTTAGGACTATATAAGGCAAACTCCTCTCATTTTAGTGGAAGCAAAATTTACATTATATTTTAATAAAGGGAGATTTGAAATTCTTAGAACCCTAGGAGAGAGAAAATCTCATTTCTAGATAGAGAAGTGAGAGAAACTTGTTGAAAGCTTGGAATTTGAAGAATCTAAGAAGGAAACTTGAAGATTTGGAGGCTCCTTGCAACTTTAATGAGAATTTCTTACTCTCTCTCATATTTTATTGCTTTGTTTTCTTATTTTCATGTCATTTTCACTCTATTTACTTGTTCATCCTAGATTATTGTTTTAGTTCATGTTAATAGTTGTTAGTGTCTTTTAGTTTATAATTTATCATGATTTGTGAGTAGCTATTTCTTTGAGAAGGGTTTGAAGCCATTAATGAGTTCATGAACCTCTAAATCCAACATTGGGTTTTGACTTGAGATAATTTTGGTTAATTAATTTGGCATTTTCATGAATGTTAGTGTGATTGGCCATCATAGGAGCATAATTTAGGTACTCTTAGTGAAGGATCGAGAGATGAAGTTAAGGGGTTGCCTCAAATCGATTATTAGGCTTGAAGGACCATGAGAATAGGGACTACCTAGCCTAGGGGATTTAGTTTGCTTGTTTAAGTTCATCATGTTTATGGATATGCTTGGTTGAATGCCTTAGCCATGAGAATAGGTCTTCGGTAAGATACTAGGCCAATCTAACTAGCTCGAGAGAGTGGTTAGAGTACCAATGGATGAACAATTCCCCTCACTTGATCCCCATTGTTGATTCCCATTGTGATTGCTTGGTTTGTGAATGAGTTGATTGGTGGATACCCATTCCCAAAGTCATTTTTCTTATTGTCTTTTCATCTATAAATCTTCAAAAACATAGACTTTGCTTAGCTTATCATAAATCGATACTTATTGGTGCTTCCCTTAGTCCTTGTGGATTCGACCCTTTACTTGCCCTATATTAGGTAGTTTAGGTATCTTTGACGTGTTTACAACGAACGCGTCAAAAGTCTCTGATTATGGTCTAACAGTGCAATTTAACTAAACTATAAAAATGTTAACAAATTGCAAAAAATATTACAACTATTTCTACATAATAACTTTTAATGAAATTATGTTAAATAATATATTAAAACTCATAACTATTAACCAATAAACCATAATTATCAACCCAGAACCATGAAATCAACCAAACCACCATAATCATATCCCAAAACAATAAATTTTTATCTAAACCTATAACTAAAAATCCAAAACAATAACTATTAACCCGAAAACCATAACAAATAACAAGCAATCCATAACTATTTAGTGTATACCCAGGATCATATTTTATCTCGAAAACTATAACTAACAACATGAAAACTATAACTAATAACGTGTAAACAATCACTAATAACTAAAAACCATAACTATTAACCTTAGAAATATAACTATTTACCCAGAACCATAACTATAACTATAACTAATAACTTGTAAACAATTAATAACTATTAACCTTACAAATATAACTATTTACCCAGAACCACGATTATTTACCTGAAAACGATAATTAATTACCAGAAAACCATAAATACTTAACCAAAACATATATTACGACGAAAACTATAACTAACTACCCGAAAACCATAACTCATAATAAGAGATACATTAGAGTTTAGACCGGTTGATAGAGGTAAACAATGAGCTTTGAGAATTAAGAATATACTTACTTGTCTCTGAAGCAACAATGTCGTTGTTTAAAGGGGAAACTAAACTAAGCATCATCAAACTCTCATCATCAAGATTGAAGAAGATGCGAAAAATGACGTTAGTTGAAAGTTTCAAATGTTCGAAAAAGGTTGCATTCAATTCTGATTTGTCCTACTTTAGCTCAATTTCACACAAATTTAGCAACAATTGAGCTAAAACTTTAACAAATATGGATGATTTGGTGTTTTAGCTCAAAGGTGAAGTGAAAGAAAAAGAAAAAAAAGGATAGAGAAGTAGGCTTTAGGTTTCAGATCTGATTATATACAACAGCAAGAGAGAAAAGTGGAAGTTGGGTGGATATTGAGAGGGAAATGGCAATGCGGAGGAGAGAGAAGACGGGAGGGGTAGAGGAGAGAGAAATGAGAGTTGGTAGAGGAGAGGGGCATAGGAGAGAGAAATAAGGGTTGCCAGAGGTGAGAGAAAATATAAATTGAGGGGGAAATGTGATGGTCTTACTAGCATAACTAATAGGTTCAAACGCTTAACTGATTCCGCTGTTATTCACAGCCAAGATACGTGGTTTGATGTACGCACATAATATTAGCATGACATCAGTTGGTCTCACGTTAACACTAACGTGAGACCGTCTTTTCAAAGAATTTGTGTTATAGTATCTAGATCTACACCATCTATTTTCTTGGCGGAATATTTATCCATTTAGTATGAAGATCGATATCCATTCATTTTTAAGATGATAGAAAATAAATAAATTTTGTAATTTTGAATAACATTTGTCTTAACTTAAACCGATAATCACTTAGTGCCTCCCATATTAATCAATAAAATCCACATTGTCATCTATCTCATATTCATTGATACACTTTCTAATATCACACCTTCCCACCAACTTCATAAAGCAATTTATGAAGTGCACAAACAATCATAGATGGCCCTTAGGGCTATGTATTAAAAAACAACAAAATTCCTATAGTAATTGTATATTTCACATTTCAATGGAATCTATGGCATACTTAATAACAATAACTCACCTATGCATATAAGACTCACTAAGTTGGTTTTTAATAATAACTATTGATGAGTTGTTACTCAAATTGAACTCAATGCATTTGGCATCTAAAAAATTCAACATATGAAACCAACTCCACTCTTCTGAAAAAAAGGAAGAAACAAATAGCCAAGTCCACGTAAAATGGGAATCAGATAACAATTACAAATTATGCTAATTTTCATCACGAGAAAGGAAACGCCTTTGCATGAGTTTTAGATGCTCTAAATTTTGTTCAAAAATAAAAAGAAAAAATAAGAGACAATGACTATAGTGGAATAATGCTAGTGTTGTAGACTTGTAGCGGCTTTTAGTTCTGCATCTTATTTCCTTCGCTTACCTCACAAGACAATGGCTATACTGTATTCTCATATTATTATTTTTTGATAATTTGAGGCATTTTTATTGCATTAAGGAGACTCGAGTCTGGGTGCTACAAATGATTAGAAGCCACTAGTTACAGACTTACAGCAACTAGTTCCATTCACAGCTGATGATAGAGCACTAGGAGATTAAGTGCAACATTAGTATTGTTTCAGGTGAAAAACTGGTGAGATGGGGGACTAGTCAATACTATAGGTCGAGGACCGTTGAGGACGACCAGATGCTCAAAGAGTGCTGCGAAACCTGCAAAAATGAGAGTTAGACTACCCCGGGGGTGTTTCCGGGATCACCCCTCCGACGCTCAAGCCAGTTATGGAACTTTGCGGTTAGTATTGAGCGGTTGGTCAAGAATTCATTACCTTCATAAATGGGGAATTGTTCCCTATTTATAGGCGTTGGGATGTGTGAAAAGCGCTTGCCAGGCTGGACCAAGATCTGGGTTGGGCCAGGGCCTTTGGTAAAGATGGCCTTTTGAGCGTAGCGGGGTAATTTGGTAATTTTTCAATGGATTGGGGGCCCAGTGATATATTGGGCCCAAATATTAGCCCCACGCGAAATGTGCGATGGAGGACTCCTCCGAATTCTCGTGTTTTGCGGAATTTCGTGGTACCTTTCGCGGTTCTGAAACGCGATTGAGGTGTTCAGGGACCAATGACCCCCATGCACTTCGAGGAGTGTCAATGGACTACACTCGAGGTGTTCAGGGGCTAATGAGCCCCATGTACCTCGAGGGGTGTCTTTGGACCTCACTCGAGGTGTTCAGAGGCCAATGAGCCCCATGTACCTCGAGGAGTGTCTTTAGACCATGCTCGAGGTGTTCAGGGGCCAATGAGCCCCATGTACCTCGAGGGGTGTCTTTGGACCGTGCTCGAGGTGTTCAGGGGTAGAGGTGGCAATCGGGTTATACGGGTCGGGTCATTACTGGTCGGGTCCTAAACGGGTTTACCTTGTGTTTGGGTCACATGCGGGTCGGGTGCATTCGGGTATGGGTCCATGAATATTCGGGTTAGTTCGGGTCGGGTTAAATCGAATCGACTTGGCCACTGCAAAACAAATTGGAATGAAAGTTCAGCAAAAACAAAAAGACAGTAACAATTATTAACTTTCCCTCTAAAGTCTAACCATTGAATTTTCCCCAAATTTCACATATTTCCCTCCAAAAAAATAAGAATCAATATTCTCAATTCATAGCAACTTCACACTATGGAACATCTAACATGAAAAAACATCTTGATAAATGCTCAAATTATGCTGCACATCCAGTGAGTGTGAAGAATGATGGACATCAACCTGTGTTCGATCAAAAAGTCTACATAGAGTTGGTTTCGGATCATGTTCGGGTCTATCTACTTTTGGGTCGGGTCTATTTATTTCAGGTTCAGGTCATTACTTTCGGGTGAAAAACGGGTCTTGGGTCGGGTTCGGGACGGGTTATTTCGGGTTTCGGATCTATTTTGGGTTATTACTTTTGGGTAGAAATCGGGTCTCGGGTCAGGTATTTCGTGTCAGGTCCACAGGTACGAGTCTATTTTACCGGCTCTATTCAGGGGCCAATGAGCCCCATGTACCTCGAGGGGTGTCTTCGGACCTCGCTCGAGGTGTTCTGGGGCCAATGAGCCCCATGCACCTCGAGGGGTGTCTTTGAACCACGCTCGAGGTGTTCAGGGGCCAATGAGCCCCATGTACCTCGAGGGGTGTCTTTGGACCTCGCTCGAGGTGTTCAGGGGATAATGAGCCCCATGTACCTCGAGGGGTGTCAATGGACCACGCCCAAGGTGTTCAGGGGCTAATGAGCCCCATGTACCTCGAGGGGTGTCTTTGGACCTCGCTCGAGGTGTTCAGAGGCTAATGAACCCCATGTACCTCAAGGGATGTCTTTGTCCTCGTTCGAGGTGTTTAGGGGTTAGTGAGCCCCATGTACCTCGAGGCGATTATTTTTCTTGGTACCGTAGCACTTGACGGGCACCGACTCCAGTCGTTGGGGGGACTCGGAGTTTCCTTCCACTTGACGGGCACCGACTCCAGTCGTTGGGGGGACTCGGAGTTTCCTTCACTCGATCTGGGTGAAGTGCCTAGGTGTAGGTCTTTGTTTCAGCTGAAATTCAGTCAAGCCAGTTATCGTTGGGGCTACCAAGCGAGCTGGAGTGGACTGACTTAGGTAGTCAAAGGAGTCACCCTGGTGAGGGTAGTCATTGGGCCTCGCTTTGGGCCCAAAGCGGGATTTGCTGTTCCCGGTACTTCTCGGTCGCGCGAGATGTCAACCCTTTTTTTGTGCGGTGTTGGTTATAAATAGAGGGGGGGACCGCGTCATTTGTCTCATTCTCTTTATACTATTTTCAAGAACCGTTGTTGGGTGAGAGCACGGGAGAAATCGACGAGCGCTTCTTGAAGAACCGTTGATCTCGAGAGCTTTCAACCCAAGGCACGACCTTTTCTCTTCGTTTCTTTCTTTAGTCAATAAATGGACCATGCCGGACCACGTTCCCCTTTGATAAATAACGAGGGTTCCTTGTCTGGCTCGGAGACCCCTCCCCCACCCCACGAGCCATTGTTCGAGGGGGTGTTAATAAATGGGGTACCTGTGGTGTCCGTGGCCCATGAATGTCCTGATTCCTCCCATATACTCGATGTCACTCCGTGTTCGAGTGACGGGGTGTCAGTATTGTCCGCAGGGGGGAAGAGATAAATAACTCCCCATACGCCGTGACTGTCGCTCGAACTCGAGCAGTTCGGAGTTACTCGAGCAGTGTTCGTGGCCCATGAATGTCCTGATTCCTCCCGTATACTCGATGTCATTCCGTGTTCGAGTGACGGGGTGTCAGTAATGTCCGTTAGGGGGAAAGAGATAAATAACCCCCTTACGCCGTGACTGTAGCTCGAACTCGAGCAGTTCGGA
This sequence comes from Beta corolliflora, assembly GCA_947648045.1. Taxonomy (NCBI): domain Eukaryota; kingdom Viridiplantae; phylum Streptophyta; class Magnoliopsida; order Caryophyllales; family Amaranthaceae; genus Beta; species Beta corolliflora. The sequence goes on along the minus strand of CANSZD010003756.1, from coordinate 86,307 downwards.
GTTACTTAGATAATCTTCTCAACAGTCAGGTAGTTCGAGTTATGGACAGCGAGGATTCGTCCCTTGAGCCCAGTATTAGCGGTGATGACCAACCATCCAGGGGCAGGGGGATTGCTCATTATTACGTTCAGGGGCCTTCAAACAGTTCTTTTTAATTAACGTGAATCATCTCGAGGAATCCTACTGGATTCATCATCCATATGCTTTGTATATCCCTGAGCCTAATGAATCCGTGTGTACCCCTCCGACGAGCTGCGTTGCCATATACAAGGCATACCTTGAGTTGGGGTTGCGGTTCCCCATCGATCCTTTCTTAGTCGCTATTCTCAGGGCCTACGACCTCGCACTCTGCCAGCTGATGCCCAATAGCGTAGGCTCGGTGGTGGGGTTCCTGGCTATTTGCGACATGATGGATGTCGTCCCTTCGCTTAGGTTGTGGAGGAATATGATGAAGTTGGTCGTGATATCTCCTACGACCCATGGCGAGGTTTGGTATAGTTTTAAGGCTCGTCTTCCGTATAAGGTAGTGGGGACTATGCCCAGACCGAGGGGCCGAATTTTTGTATGTATATGGAGTCGCACAATGGGATTTTCCGGTCCCCCAAATGTCGAAGGAGGAGGCAGTGGTGGCCATATACTGTCAGACTATTACTAAGGAGGTCGACGGGGTGCGTACGAGGGTTACTCAACACTGGCTCCCGAACTCGAAGGATCTGAGTGATGAGCATTTCCTCTCGGCCACCGGCTTCAGTCCTGCTTACCCCAAGGGTAGGGTGCTAATCGATGGGGGTCTCTTATGTACTCTGGATTCTATTCCTTTTATGAACAAACATTTGTTCTTTGAACAGGTATTGCTCGTCAACAACTCGACGAAGTCATGCAGAAGCGGTTGACAGTGAACCAAAGGGTGCAGGAGAAGATTCACCAGAAGATCTCGAGTGGGAAAGCCAATGCCCCTCGACCTCCTCCAGTTAGTTTCTTTTCCTCGGTTTTTATCCTTTGGATTTGTATTCGAGGTTATCTGACTTCGTTTGTTGTGTGCAGGACCCAATTAAGAATAGGCGCCCTCGAGCCCCTGCTGCTACTGCAATTTTGGCTCCGCAAGTTCTGGAGGGATAAGGGACAGTTGCTGTCGAGGAGCCTCCCACTTGACGGGGGGAGAACCCTCGGGGATCAGCGGCATCATGATGTCCCTTCCCGCCGAGGGGGCGAGACGTCGGAGAGGAAAAGGCCGAGGGTAACCATGCCGGAGACTCCCTCGAAGCCTTTTACTGAGCTTACTGAGCTCGAGAGGGCGGGCCGCTTTGATTTGGCCATCAAGCAAATCCTCACTCGGGCTAACATCGACGTATGTCGAAGCCTGAACGAGGAGGAGGTTGAAGGGCTGCATGCCTCCTAGGTTGATGTAAGTTCCCTTTACTTTCCTTAACCCTTGGAATTTTCAATCCTCTTGCTAATTCAATCTTCTGGTTTCTTTGTAGTGCTCGATCAGGATGGCCGTTATGAGTCACCGGCACACCATCAGCTCCAGGAAGCTTCGAGAGGAGCTCCCAGAGCAGAAGGAGTTGGCTTTGAACTACAAGATCGAGCTCGAGACTGCTTAGAAGGATCTTGAGGAGATGGAGAAGAGCTTTGCCGAGAAAGAGGCGGCTTGGGAGCAAAAGGTCCTCGATGCTCAAAGCCAGCGAGACTCAATAAAGAGGCAATATGATTCTGATGTTGCGACAAGGGAGACTCTCAGCAAGTTGCGAGAGGCTCTCCTCAAGGTTTCTCCCTCGATTGACTGGGCCCTTGTCGAGGCGGAGTACACTGCCATGATTGACTTTGTACTTGACAGTGGTGCTTCTCCTGATCGTGATGCCCCACTGGATGAGAATGACGGCGATGATCCCCTTACGGTCAATAAGGAGGATGCAGAGGTCGAAGACCGTTCAATAGTCGAGGAGGTCCAGGACGATGATGAGGAGGAGGATGATGATGATGTCGAGGACCAAGTCGTCGATACCAGCTCTACCTCTCTTAGCACCAGGGATTCCTCTAGCAGTTCTACGAGCGATTCGAAGTAACGTAGTGCCAACTGTGACTTCTGTAATTATCTTTGCTAACTTCTGTTAGCTTTAGGATGTAATGCTCCGTAGTTGAAATGAAAAGAGCTTTTTGCCTTAATTCTTTTTTGATGTATATGCATTTGAGTTACAACTTTCGTCATCTTATTTTGTCAATGATTATACATTCGAGCCATGACCCCTCTCGATGTGCCTTTATTTCGATGGGACCGTTCCATGGTCCTCGATTTGTCCCGGGGGGCCCTTGTTGTCTTAGGGAGCCTCCCATTGCCTTGGGCCGCGTGTCGGGCACATGGCCTTTATTGCTTCAATGGGCCTCTGTTCAAATGAGGCCCATGGTGGCAGTTATTGTAGCCTCAGAATTCGCGCCTGCATGTTTCTTACAAGTACAGGGCGTTTTGTGTTCATCACAAACCACAACACAATCTCTTTTCTTCTTTCCTCGGCTACCTTGCTTCGACGACCCTGCATTTCGCTCGAACCTCTCGAGTACCTATGTCTCAGCCATTGATCACACCTGAGGCCCTTCGAGCGGCCAAACGCCGCCAACTGGCTAAGATAAGTTTGAGCACCGTTCCTACGACATCTGGGGCGCCAAAGCCCTCGAAGGTCTTCTCGACTGATGGGGCCACCTCGAAGAGAGGTGATGATCTTCCTTCAGCCCCCAAGGCTCATACCCAACTCTTCCTCCCGCAGCTATTAAGCAGGAGGTTCCTGAGGTAAAACTCGAGGAGAAACAACCTCCTCTTTCGACTGGAGGGGGGGTCAGCCTCCAAGGAAGAGGTCGAAGGTGGAGGAGTCTTCCCCCTCGCCTGCTGCGGTTCCTTTCACTGCCCTCTCGAGGGTAGATTTGGCAGAGAGGTTTGATAGAGCCTCCTGCTCTTTGATGAATGTTGCCGATGAGGCGGCTTGTTCAGCTCCTGGTGACCAGGAGCTCGAGGCCTTGAAGGCCACCTTGGTCGAGGTATGATGTTTCTTCCCTCTTGTAAGGTTTTGTGAGTTAGCTTTTTCTGACTTGTGTTTATTGTTTCCTGTAGCTCTCGATCAGGGTCTCTGCGCTTGCTCATCGTCCTCAGGGCGAAGCCTCGACTGCTGAGGAGGTGAAGAAGTTGGGCTACTGTAATCCCCCACAATTTTATGAATTTTATAAATATATTTTAAAGTATATTTATATATATTTTAGTATTTAAATAATTAAATTCTTAAATGTTGACTATTTTAAAGTCAAAGCGATTATTTAATGTTTTTATATAATCAAATATTTTTATTTAGTCATACTTTGAAAGTTATTTAATAGCTTAATTATTTTTGAGTTGTAGTGTAAAAGATTTTAAAATGGGTTAGAGGAGCCCAACTTAACTCAAGCACCCAATCATTAATTGATTATTTAAAGCCCAAACACATTTCCCTAAGCCAACAAGGGGTTACCTATATAAACCCAAACTAAACCCAAAATTCCCACACTAAAAATCACTCACCCTAATTTTCTCTCCTCTCTTCTTTTCTCTCTCTCCTCACTCACTAAAAATCACTCACCGACCGCCGCCAACAGCAGCCCGCCGCCGGCTGCATCACAACGTCCTTCTTCCTCCTCTTTCGGCCTTGTTCTCTTCTTGCTTTGGTTTATTTCTTCCTCCTCTATTTTATTTAATGTTAAGTTTATGTTTTAAGGATTGATTTAATGTTTTCATGGTTAAAGTTTGTAGTTTTGATGATTTAAATATAAATTTCACATTATATGATTTGTATAGTAAAGCAATTAAATTTCAGATTTATTAATTATGTTTAAGTTAGGGTTTTAAGTATCAAAGCATGGATTTTTAGGGTTTTATGAGTTGAAAATTTGTACTACTATATTATGGTTTATGAAATTTGAGTACTCTAATGTTTATGATTATGTTTAAGAATGTTTTAAAGGGTTTTAAACATATTATAAGTTGCTGGAATTTTTATTAGTATGCTTATGATGGAGTTTTAAATGTCAAAGTATGGTTTTTGAGGGTTTTTAATGACTAGTATGGTAGTACTATACTAGGAGACATTAATAGTTGAAGTTTTAATGATTAAAAAGGATTTTAAACACTTATAAAGAGGGTTTTAAAATATTTTAAAGTTGCTGGAATTTTATTTGAGTATTGATTAGTGGTTGTATTGATATCTGGTAGGCGGAGAATTCTCTTTAGGCGATTTCTAAGGTTGATAAAGTGGCCTCTCATATTGTCTACACAAGATACGTACATACCTATGTGTTAGTAGACTAGTATCATATCCTAAGATTAAGATTGATGTAGTATCATGTATAGGGAACTATTTATATATAATTCATATGTGATTTATATTCAAGTAGAATTACATGTTTTATGCCGTTGTGTGAAGCATGTTGCCTATGTTGGTTGTATTACATTTGTATGGATGATTGATGCAAGCATATGGGATTGGGAACTTTATTTTATTAATTCACATGAGGGATTAATAATTATGTTGTTATTGGATCATGAATTGGATCATGTTGTTCCCTTTGGATTATTTTATTTACTTTATGAGGACCGTGGGCCTTATTTGGTAAGTTGGTTATTCACCTATGAAAGGTTGGTTGATTGTTGACTTAGATCAACAAATAAATAATAATTGGTTATGGAACTAATAATCGATTATTCTTGGATTGTTAAGTTGTTGATCACCTTATCTAATCCTAAGATAAAAATGGAAGTTTCATGTATCCTTGATGATTATGTTGGTTGTCTTACTTTGTGAGTCATAACTAATAATTAATCACTTAAAGTGGAAAGTGAATAGCAATAATCTTTAGACTTGTGCACGTCTGAAGTGTTGGACTAGTATGAGTTGGAGTACATGGTGGTAGACCATGGCTTTTCTTGGAACCGGATTGATCACCGTGTCCTATTTTATTTAAATTAGTACCTCGATATCCACTAGTAGAATAATTGCTTATTGCTGCGGTGGTATTGCTGCGGTTTTACCCATACGCAGTAATAAATCACGTGAAAAGAAAAGGTAAAATATAAAATAGACCTATTGTTGCGGTTTCCCGCCAAAACCGCAGCAATAAGTCTCAACGGAAAAAAAAATTTCAAATTTGGTTGACTGTTTGACCAGATCTATTGTTGCGGTTTCCAACCGTAACCGCAGCAATAGATTAAAATATTATATTTTAAATAATATTTGAACCTATTGCTGCGGTTCCTATAAAAAACCGCAGCAATAGACTCTTTTAATTTATAAAAGGATGACACGCCCCAATAAAGTGCGTGAAAAAAAAGGTGCAATAAACCTATTGATGCGGTTCTTAGGGTTTGGAGTTAACATAAGCGCCGTTTGATTCCCTCCTCACATATATATTCATTCACCTTCCCTCCTTTCATCCCTTCTATTTCCTCTCACTCCTCTGCCTTCTCTTTCCTCTCACTCCTTCGGTTTTCTTAGGGATTTTTCATCTATTCCCTCGCCATTTCTCTCTCGTTCTGTCTTCTCTGCCTCGTGTCTGCTGCCCAGCGCCGGAGTCGAAGTCCGACGAATGTCGCTATCCACCACCGCGCTGTACCCCTGCAACTCCACCGCGACGCAAACCCCTTGCTCTCCACTCAAAACCGCCGGCTGAGTCTCACACTCATTCCTCCTCGAATCTGCGTTTCCTTGAATCTACTCTCCACTCAAAATCGCCGGCTGTAGCGGTTCGTCGCTGATTCCGGTTGTAGCAGTTCGAAGCCCGGCGTTTGTCGTTCAACCACAAGAACCAGACAAAGGCGAAGCCTCCTTCGGTGGTTCTTCGGCTTTAGATCTGTTCTTAGTTTTTTTTTCTGTTTTTTTCCTTTAGATCCGTTCTTACTAATTTCTGATTTTCTAGTTTTCTTACTATTGTCGGCTGTTGATGTATTTTGTTTTCAATTTTCTTCAATTTTATATTTTTAGAGTTAATATGATGTTAGGGTTTCTAATTTTTGGTTTTTTATATTTTTCTTTTGTATCTATATTTCTGTTGGATTTTTTTGGTATAAGTACATCTAAAGAATTAATATGATGTAGTGTCTTATTTTCTTTCTATATTTTTAACTAATGGCAAACTGGAAAAAAAAAAATTTTACCTGGTTGTACTTATTGTTGCGGCTTTGGGTAGAAACCGCAGCAATAGAGTCACTTATTGCTGCGGTTCCTACCCAAAACCGCAGCAATAGGTTGCATTTTTTTGTTAAAAAAATACATGTTGCTGCGGTTTTTTGTAGAAACCGCAAGCAATAGGTGGTGTTTCTATTCTTTGCGGTTAAAAACCGCAAAGAATTGGTAAATTACTTATTGTTGCGCCCTTAATTGATGCGCAACCAAAACCGCCGCAATAGGCCACTCAATGACCGCAAAGAATAAGCAATTATTCTACTAGTGATCGTTGGTCATGGGAGTACGGAGTCGCGCCCGTTCTTCGTCTTCTAAATTGAAGACTGGTTTGGTTTGGACAACTCTTTCCATTGCCTATTCAATCTAATTATAATTAATCTATTGATTTTGGGAGTTTAGTTCAGTATAGTCAATCTGTTATTTATTATATCATTGTTTATCATTAAGTTTATGTTTATTAGTATCATGTTAGGTTTTATATTTATTTAGTATGTAGTACTTAGCTTTGCTGATTACGTGCTTTTCTGTATGTCGATCATGGTTGTGCCTTATTGATCTTGTGATGACCCATTTGGTGAGGAAAAGGTCGAGGGTAACCAAGCCGGAGACTCCCTCGAAGCCTTTTACTGAGCTTACCGAGCTCGAGAGGGCGGGCCGCTTTGATTTGGCCATCAAGCGAATCCTCACTCGGGCTAACATCGACGTTTGTCGAAGCCTTTTGCAACGATGGTTCTTGCGCCCTGATGACTCCCACACGCTCCCTGATGTATTTCTCGAAGCATATAGTTTCCCTCTTGGGAAGTTAGACATCGTAGGAGAGGATGGGTGAAAGATTTCTTATAGAGCTGGTCATTATGGTAGATGAACCATCGAGCTTGCTTCCTCACTTTCTCAGCTTCTAAATCGTCAGGGGGCGAAATGCCATCTCTTATATACAACACTATATCCTGTCCATCCAGGTGGAACTCCTGTCGAGGGTTGCCATCCCCCTGTTGATGCTTGGTGCTTTGAGAACTTCCCACATTATGGGCCTGGGTGCCAAGTCCTCTGTGGAGCTCGCCAACCTTGATAGTGCGTCCGGTTGCTGGTTCTCTGATCGAGGGATGTTGATGATGGTGAAGTGAGCTAGTTATGTTACTTCTTCCTTAGTTTTCTTCAGGTACATTTTCATGATGTCCTCCTTAGCTTCGAATTCCCCCGTCACCTGTCCTACGATGAGCTGGGAATCCGAATGAGCCTTGATTTTTCGAGCCCCTACGGTCTTACACAATTGCAGACCAAGCAGAAGAGCCTCATATTCGGCTTCATTATTCGAGGCAAAGAAGTCGAACTTGAGGGCATACTCGCTCTGTTATTTTGAAGATCGAGGACTAGTAGTCCGCGCCGCGGCCCTGCCTTTCGACGATGACCCATCGACGAATAATTCCCATAAACCCTCTTCAGTGGCCTCGGGTTCAGCGATGAAGTATGCCAAGGCTTGAGCTTTGATGGCTCGACGGGGCTTAAACTCTATCTCGTAGTCTGATAGCTAGTTAGCCCAATCCGTCACCCTGCTGGATTGGTTCTTCCCCTCGATGACCTTTCGTAGGGGTTGGCTAGTCAGTACTCTGAACCAATGCAAAGATCATTTTCTCTATGGGGGGTATTTTGCTTCTGCGCCTCGAAAGGCGTTGCATATGAAATAGACTAGATATTGATTTTCTCTCGTTCTGCGACGAGGACGGCGCTAAGGGTAGAATTGGGCATGGGCCGGGCCAGGCCTGTTCACGGGCTCGGCCCGCGGGCTTGAGGAAATGGCGGGCCGGGCCCGAGCCCGTGAGTGGCGGGTCGTGACGAGCCTGAAATTTCCGGATTTTGTCCAAGGCCCGGCCCAGGCCCGTGGGCCGGGCTCATGCCTCCTGTGGGCCTGGCCCGTATTTTATGTTGTTTTTTTGGATTCTTGGCAGTTTTAGGCTAAAAAACAAAGAAAAGGGTCGTCTGGCCCACGGGCCTTATAGGCGGGCTCGTGCCGGTGCGGGCCTGAAATAAAATTTCTTGACCATGGCAGGCCCACGGCCCACGGAGCGTGCAACGGGCCGGGTCGGGTCTTGAGCGGGCTAGGGCCGGGCCCAAACCGTGCCGGGCCGGGCCGGCCCGCGTGCTGGCCCGACCCATGCCCCCCTCTAGCTAAGGGTATTATCTGATACAGCCAAGTAAACCAAGAGTGTCTCTCCTGGCAAAGGTGAGACAAGTTTAGGGAGGCTGGCCAAATGTTCCTTCAGCCTTTGAAACGCTTCTTCCACGGCTTCATCCCAGTCGAAGGTTGATTGTTTCAGTGTTCTGAAAAAGTACAAGCTTTTGTCAGCGGATCTCGATAGAAAACGCCCGGGCGGCCATACAGACGTTTAGCGCCGCACCTCCTTGATTGTTCGAGGGCTTTTCATCTCGATAATAGCCTCGAACTTTGTCCGGTTGGCCTCTATGCCCTTCTCATCTACCGTAAAGCCAAGGCACTTCCCTCCCTTTACACTTAAGACACACTTCTTCGGCTGAGCTTCATGTTGTGGGCGCGTAAGGTGGACAAAGTTTCTCGTAGATCGAAGATGTGGTCCTGCTCTTGCTTGCTCTTGACGATCATGTCGTCGACATATACTTCCACATTCCTTCTGATTTGGTGTTCGAACATCTTGTTGACAAAACGTTGATAAGTTGCTCCAGCGTTTTTAAGGCCAAACGACATAACTTTGTAACAAGACACTCCTAAGCCGGTGGTGAATGCAAGATGGACTTGATCCTCCTCAACCATGGGGATTTGATGATACCCTGCGTTGGCATCCATGAAGCCGAAGAGGGCATGCCCTATTGTCCGTCGGCCAATCTATCGATTTTAGGGTGGGGAAAGTCGTCTTTCGGACGGGCCTTGTTCAGGTCTGTGAAATCGACACACATCCTCCATGTTCCCGAAGACTTCCGGACCAGCACCACATTAGCCAATCATTCAGTGTACTAGCACTCTTTTATGAATCCTGCTGCTAACAACTTCCTCACTTCTTCGGCTGCTGTTTTACTTCTCTCGACACCCTGGTGTGGCAACTTCTGTTTGACCGGTCGATGCCCCTCTTTGATGTTGAGGCGATGTACCATGACTCGAGGGTCTATGCCTGGCATCTCATCGACGGTATATGCAAAGACATCCTGATATTCTCGGATGACGCTGATGATTTATGCTCTGATATCATCGGGGACCTGCATGCCAATCCTTATCATTCTTCCATTCTCTTCATTGATGCAGATCTCTTCATCTCCATCCACCGGTCGAGGCCTCTCGTACCGCTTCGGGTTTTCGGTAACGTAAAGCCCCATGATGGGGAGAGGTTCTTCAGGTTTAGGCTGCTTTCTCTTTTTCGTCGTTTCCTCAGCTTGGTTCTTCAAGTTGTTGACGTAACGTTCTCGAGCGGATTTTTGATCAAAATAACTTAGCGATCTTTCCATCGTCAACCTCGAATTGAAGCAATAACTGATAAGTGGAGATGGCAGCTTTGACTTTGTTGAGGGTAGGACGCCCAATGATGCCGTTGTAGGGGTGATCGACGTCGACGACATGGAAATCGACGAGGATGCTCCTCCCTTGACCTTTCTCTCCCATCCGTGTAGGCAGCCTTACTGACCCCAAGGGGTGTACTGACTGTCCGCCGAAACCGACTAGAGGTTGGCTGATATGTGTAAGGTCAGTCTCTTGATACTTCAACTTTTTCAGACAGTCTATTGTTATGATATCCGCGGAGCTCCCGCTATCGATCAGCATTCGACCTACCCGCAAATTGGTTATCTTCATTTCGACAACCAAGGGGTCGTCGTGTGGGTCTGTATGGGTCGATGGCTGTCTTTGAAAGTCGGTGGGTCAAGCTGCGGATTGGGTAATGTCTGTTGTCCCATGTTTCATGGTATAAAGGTGTTTCTTTCGAGAGCGACTGGTTAGGCCACCCGAAGTGTACCCTCCAGCAATGACATTGACGAACCCCGCAGTCTCGTCGCTTCCGGATTCTTTTTCCCTTCGAGGTTCTTTCTTCTTCTCTGTTGGATTCTTCAGATATCGGTTCAATTTCCCTTCGTCTCCAGTTTGTCTAGTGCTCGCTTGAGCTCTCGGCAGTCGCGAGTAGTGTGACCACAATCGTGGTGATACTCGCACCAAAGCTTATTATCCCTCCGGCTGACTGATGTTTTTATGGGGGTGGGCTTTGGTAGGGTGAACTTTGGTAGGGTGAACTTCTCCTTGATATCGAGGTATATCTCTCTTCTGTTGAGGTTGTATCGAAGGTCATACCCATTGTCGTCCGTTCGTGGCCTCTTATCCAGCTCTCTTCGAGGGACGTCTCGAGGAGTGTCTGCTCGAGTTGGATGATCGGTCATTCTTTTGTTGGGCTCCTCGTAGGTCTTGCAGATGTCAGAAGCTTGTATGAATTTCTGTGCGAGGCTCATTGCCTCAGAGAAGGTCGATGCTTCGCTTTCTGCTAGCTTTAGTTTAAATCGACTCGAGGAGTACAGACTCGACATGAGGGCAGTGAATGCGACGCTGTCTTGCAAATCCGAGACTTTTAAAGATTCCTCGTTAAACCTTTTGATATATTCTGCTAAGTCCTCGTTCCTCTGTTGCCTGATAGACATTAAATGGATACTGGTTTTTCGATGTCATCTTCCTGCTATTAGGGATGGCAATTGGGCGGGGCGGGTGCGGAGGATGGTACCTCTAGGGGTGTGCAAAAAGATCAGATCCGAATGATCTGATCCGACTATCCGCCAATCCGATCCGAAATTTCGAATATCCGATCCGGTTTTTTATTTTCGGATATTTCGGATCAGATATCCCGAAAAAAAACCTGGAGTTTTCGGATCAGATACGGATCATATTTTTTAAATTTCGGATAATACGAAAATCCGTTTTTTTTTTTTAATGAATACCCAAATAGGCTTGACTACTTCATTTTAGAAACCCTAAATCTAATTCTCATGTTTCTCTCACTTGTCTGCCTCTCTCTCTCCACTTCACCCACTGTTCATCTCCACTTCACCCACTGCTCTTCTCTTCTACTGCGGGTGACCTTAAGCTTGTGGTTTTCCTCCTTGTTCCAGCTATCTTGTCTTCGTTGCTCATGGGTAGCAAGAGAAATGCACCGACAAGAAATTGTCTTTTGTTTTTCACGGGTAGCAAGAGAAATGCACCCAATCCTTAAGCTTCTTATCTTTCAAATTTAAGGACATTTCTAAATTACTTGATGCTGGAGCATTTCAGTTTTATTTTTTTCTAAATTACTTACAGATTTTGTTTGTGAATTTCGTCTTTTTACTTGAGCAAACATACTATGTCCCAACCATGTGTATTTTTCAACTGATTATAGTTGGTACATGGTTGACTTACATTTGGTAAAAGCCTAAGACGATTGTATATGCTGGCAGAAGGTATTCCATAGTTAAAGATTTAAAGAAATAAAAAATTCGGATCGGATATCGGATCCGATCCGATCCGAAAATCTCGGATATCAGGAAATTTCGGGTCGGATTCGGATCGCTATTTTGACGATCCAAAATTTCGGATATCCGGATCTTCGGATCGGATCGGATCCGATATCCGACAATGCACACCCCTAGGTACCTCCACACCCGCACCCGCATAAAATTCTCATCCCCATCCCCGCCCCACCACCCATCATGGGGAAAATTCCGCACCCATCCCCGCTCCACCACCCGCACGGGTACCCGCACCCGGTCGTACCCACTTCATCCCCGCCCCACTACCCGCATGGGTACCCATATCCGCTTCGTACCCGCGTCATACCCACATATTTATATTTTGCAAGATAAAACTATTAATATTATAAGTATATAAATAGAATTTTAATAATAAATACGCGGGGCGGGCGGGGATAGGGCGAGGCGGGCGGGGATGGGGTGGGTATAGCATAAAATCCACACCCGCTCCACCATCCATTGCGGGTACCATTTTAATCCCCATCCCCGCCCCATTCCCGCCAAACCTAGACCCATCCCCAGCCCACTTGGGTGGGGATGGGGCGGGTCTCCTACTTAACATGTCCCACTGCCATCCCTACCTGCTATGAAGTTCTGCTTGAATGTTGCCTCGAGGGAGGCAAAGTTCAAGATACTTCCGGGGGGGAAGCTCGGTGAACCAGGTGAGTGCTAGTCCCTTCAGTGTTGTAGGGAAGAACTTACACCCTGCAGCTCCAGTTCTCGTCTGCACACTCATCTGTGCTTTTAAGGCTGCAAGATGATCGATGGGATCTGTAGTCCCTCCATAATGCTCAATGGGGGGACCTTAACCTTGCGCGGGTTGGGAGTCTGCATAATTTCTTCACTGAAGGGCATGATAAAGCCTAAGTTACCAAAATGGGCATTGGATCGCTCAATGGGGCCAGCCGTGCTGGATTCCTCTTCTTCATGCCTCCTATCGTCCTGTTCTTGCTGTCGAGGGTCATCCCGTCCCCGACTAGGGTTAGGGGCCGCCTCTCCTTCCTGCCTCGAGCGCGCTCGACGTTCGTTTAAGATGTTGCGAGCGTCTCGAGTGCCATTCCAGAGGGAACGCTCGTTGATGACGTGTCGGGCGTCCCCCTACCAGTGGGGGCTCGAGTCGAGACCTGGGGAGCTCGAGTCGAGACTTGGGGAGCTCGAGTCGATACTTGGGGAGCTTGTGTGTTGGGTTGTGGATTGTGTCCATTCTGTCCCTGAACTACTCGAGGGATAGGAGGTCTATTGGATGTGCCTTCCCCCGTTCTGGAGGCTATATACGAGGGCCCTTAGGCTTCACTCGAGGTTGTCATTGAGTCGTTCTGCCAACTGTTGGAGATCTTGCTGGGTAACAGGATTGGGACTTGGTTGTTCGTATCGAGGGGCCTCGATGCGAGGTAGTACAATCCTCTCTCGAGGCTGTCCGGGATTGACAGCACTAGCTGCTTCTCGAGGCTCGACCTCCTCGATGATGTGTTAATTCCATTCTGAGAGTATGGGGGCCCTGCGAGGGTCCCCAGCTGTTTCGTCGGCTAACTCAGGGGGGAGGAGTTCTCCCTCGAGGTGGTGAGTTTGGGGGCTGTTGGCCTCGGCGTATCTTCGAGCATTGGCCATGAATTTTAGTTTGCCTATCCCCACAGACGGCGTCAACCTGTTTCGGGTGAAAAACTGGTGAGATAGGGAACTAGTCAATACTATAGGTCGAGGACCGTTGAGGACGACCAGATGCTCATAGAGTGCTGCGAAACCTGCAAAAACGAGAGTTAGACCACCCCGGGGTGTTTCCGGGATTGCCCCTTCGACGCTCAAGTTAGTTATGGAACTTAGCGGTTAGTATTGAGCGGTTGGGTCTAGAATTCATTACCTTCATAAATGGGGAATTGTTCCCTATTTATAGGCGTTGGGATGTGTGAAAAGCGCTTGCCAGGCTGGACCAAGATTTGGGTTGGACCAGGGCCTTTGGTAAAGATGGCCTTTTGAGCGTAGCGGGGTAATTTGGTAATTTCACCATAGATTGGGGGCCCAGTGATATATTGGGCCCAAACAAGTATGACTTTCATAACCAATCAAGAAATTCAAATCTTCTGTTGAGTCCTTATATTCTCATGTAATTGCCTATTTGGCATTTTCATATTAATAAAAACCCCCGAAATTATCAAAGAAAAAGATACAATTCATCAAACAAAGTTGTGGGCAATAAGGTTATCATAACCTCCTCTCGATTAATTCCAAAATACAACTGCAATGGTCAATTACTCATTAAAACTCAAATATTGATCTCATGTAAGGCAAGAAGATGTTGGAGATTTAGAGTATTTGCGTGATTTAATTCATGTTGTAAAGTCGCATGGTTTAGGTGTCGTGACTTAAACAACGTAACATAGGATATAGAATATATTGTATTGGAACGTTTGCTTAAGGCTAGAGCGCTTGTTCAAGGATTTTGTGGTCAAAGAAACGAACAAAAAGAGTTGTTGCCAAGTGAGAACTTACGTTTTATGGAGAAGCGTGTGATCCAGCATGGAGCGTCCACTCTATGTTGGAGTGTGCGCTCCACTTAGACAGGATTGAGTTTTAGCGAAGCGTGATGTTTTTCGTTTTGCTGTTATGTATTGTTTCGTCGGTGTAACTGCTCTTTTCTAGGCATATTTACAACATCTATATAAATATGAGACTCCTCATATGATGAAGGATTAAGAGAAAGCTCCTTACATTCAAAGCACATAAAGATTGAAAGTTCATCAAATCTAGTTATCTTCATCACAAATTTCACAACACATTTGTTCCAAATTTGACTTTGTTCATAGTGAGCATCAACATTGTTGTTCTTCTTCTTTGTATCTCAAAGGTGAATTTCATGAAACTCATGCTCAAGTATAGGGTCAGAATATATATTACTTTTTGGGAAAGTGATATCACGCTTAGAAGATCCATTGTTCGTTATTTCCATTTTTTAGACTCTTGTAATTCTAATTATCTAACATAAGACATATATTTATGTTCTAGAAAGTAATTCTGCAAATACTTGTTCAATTGTTTTTCCCTTCACAAGCAATAGATAGAATGCACTTGTTTGGCATGGCTAATTGAATGAGTGTGTCGCCAAGATGATGAATAGGAGTTGTGTTGGGTAAATTCTCTTTTATATTTTCATGGAGTATAATAAATGGAAGATGAAAAAACAAGGAAAAAAATTAGGCGCCAAAGTCGTGATTTATTGCAGTGCCATTAGTTTTGTTAATTAGTTGCCTAAGTAATTAGCATTTTAATGGGGTAGTGTTATTTATTGGTTTTTTTTCCAAAAAGTATCAAACTAGTAGGATTCTAATTTTCTTATGAAAAATATAAGAGAATGTGGACTATCATTATAATAATAAATAAACACATTGAATTATAGTACTTATTAAATTCTAGCTTCTAGATTCTGCCTCTTCATGTCCCATGTTCATATCTCAAGACTGAAACTCTAATACTAGATATTATCAATTAAAATAAGGAAATTTTGGTAATAACTATCTTTCATGAACTCTTTTGCAATATAAATACTTTTTGCGTTCCAAAACTTAGACATTGTTGTCACTTGAAGTAATTTGTCAACTTTTCAATCCACTTAGCTTCCTCATGCTTTTGTTTTCACTCACTATATGGCAACAACTCATTTGAGAACCATCATTTTCTCATTCTCTTTGAAATTACAATCGAGGATTATGGTTTATCAATTAGGTAAATTGCAATCGGGGATTAGGGTTTATCAGTTAGGTTTGTTGCAATCAATTAATTGAAGGATTTTTACAGCTTGAATTATGGTTGACTCTATAATTTAAGCAAATTTCCACAATGTCAAGAAAAAGTTTAAAATTGTAAATTAGGGTTTATGACATTAGTGGTGAATAAATCTACTTTAATCTTCAGAATTCTAATTTTTCATTAAGAATTAGCTGATGTTTGTGGATAAAGAAGATGTAAAGATTAGCGATTCAAATCACGCAAAACTAACAGAAGAGAAAGAAACCCAAACATGTTCAACTTGACAAAGGGTTGTTGCATTTTGTTTAAGGCAAATAGCCAATCGACCAATTAAATTGATGAGTGATAACTCTTATTAAGAAAAAGATAACTCTTATATAGAATGAGAAAATTCTTATTTTGAGTAAGTTAAAGAAAATTTATATAGGTAAAAAGCATAAGGGGCATCAGTGTAGCTTTTTCCTAGTATTAGATTTATCACAATTATCAACTTTTACCAAAAATACCAAATATCTCCATATCTAGAAACTCTAACAATGGATTATACAATAAATATGATGAATAAAGTGATGCATAGACAAGTCTTACCATTGTTGTTGTGGTCGTTGGCGGAAATGGTTGTCATCATGGTTAAGAGGTCGGAGAACTTGCTATTTTTGAAATCTTTAATTTGAACAAAATTTCACAAAATTCTTGAAAATCAAAGAATTTTCTTGAGAAAAACACAAGCATGAAAAAGTGGGCCTAATTGGATGGACAAATTGACAAAAGATGTAAATGTGTTTTCAAGCATGTTGTTAAAATTTCACTGCTAACCCCTCACAAAATAAATGCAACAATTTGACTTTTTTACATTCGCTCACGCCACACTTAAAAAAAACCTTTAGTATATAGAATATTTATTAATTCATCTTAAAGAATATATTTTTTAGCGCGTGTCAACTTTTCTTAAGTCAATCTATAACATAATTAGAGATACAAATAAATAAAATTGTTCATTAATAGTAGTAATGGTCCAAATAATCGTTGCATTTATCTTAGGATGAATGAAGTAATATATTTAGTGCCACTATACCATGACGATTAACCATACTCCCATAAGAAAGCAAAATTAACAATGTAATTTTATTTACGGTTATTTCACCATATACCCCTGACAAATCAAGAAATTCACCATATACCCTCAATGTTTCAAAAATTCACCATATACCCCTAAGTTTCCGAAAATGTTCACCAAACACCCTTTTTCTAACTGGACGTTAGGTTACCGTTAATGTTATTTACAATATTGCCATCATTAACCCCTAATCCCTAATTCTAATCCTAATACTAACCCTAATTCTAACCCTACCCAAACCCTAACCCATCCTCCCCTCCCCCCAAACCCTAACCCACACAACCCCACCACCACTCCCCTCCCCTCCACCCCCCCACCCACCCCCCACCCCCCCTCCACTCCACCACCCGCCGCCCCCCCCCCCCCCCTCCACCGCCGCTGCCCATCCCCACGCCCTCCCCTTCCCTCAGTCGACTCCCCTCCCCACCCTCTCCCCTTCCCTCGTTGCCGCTCCCCTCCCTCCCCTCGTCGCTCCCTCCTTCCCTCCCCCCTGCCCCCTCCCCGTGGATGGGGAGGGATGGGGCTGCGACTGAGGGGAATGGTGGGGGCGCGATGGGGAGGAGGGGGGGGTGGGGGGGGGGCGGGGGCCGCAACGGGGGAGGGGAAGGGGGCCGGTGGAGGGGAGGGAGGGGGGGGGCTTAGGGTTTGGGGAGGGGTTGGGCTTAGGGTTAAGGATTAGGGTTTAGATTTTAGGGTTAGGATTTAGATTAGGGTTAAAGTTAGGTTAGTGAGATAATTAGAAGAAAATCGTAAATAAAACTAACTACGAGC
Source organism: Beta corolliflora (assembly GCA_947648045.1). Lineage (NCBI taxonomy): Eukaryota > Viridiplantae > Streptophyta > Magnoliopsida > Caryophyllales > Amaranthaceae > Beta > Beta corolliflora. Next base: position 68,976 of record CANSZD010003756.1, on the reverse strand, counting down.
TTAACATCCGTTAGAAAAAGTACATAGTGCGTATTTTCTAAAACTTCAAGTATATGGTAATTTCAAACATCGAGTATATGGTGAATTTCTTGATTTGTCGGGGGTATATGGTGAAAAAACCGTTTTATTTATCTCCCAGTCCCACCAACTTTATTCATTTGTGTGAAGATTGCTGAAGGAATTTAATAATATTTCTAAAGATATAAAAAATTTGGAGACCCTTATCTTAAAGAATTAATTTGGATTAGAGAAAATAGAGCCTAAAAACCTCATCTTCAATATTTTTGCAGTTCTGCTTATGCAAAGCTTGTTTTTCATGGCAAACTACTCTCTACCTCAGGGCTCCCTCTTTCTGGGTTTGGATTGTTCTACTCAGTAAGTCCCCCTTTTCTTTTTCTTCATTTTTCATATTTAATCCTCACTCTACCATTTGTTTTGATTTTGATTTTGGGTTTTAGCACTCAAATTTCGTTCTATAAATCTAATCATCAGCTATAATCTCCAATCTCTCCTTATTATTGGCTTAATCACCTTTTTGGTGCTTCTTTGTTAAGAATGCATTGTTCTTTAATATATACACATTACACAAAGCCTCATTTAACTACCTTCAATTTTGCGTTAGTGATCTTACTAATTTTAATCTGTGTTTGAACACTTGAACTGTTCGATGTTTAGCATTATGTATGTAACTGACATTTCTTATTGATTTTCTTTTTCATGTTGACACTTGTATAGTTGTATATAGTTGGGTTAAAACAAATTAAATTGTGTTAAAAGACTTTTTCTTGGTGTGTTTAGGTCCTTAAAAGCCACTGTTTTGGATTCCAACCTTGTAATTGTTGCCACAGAATTTGTTCACTTTGATTCAGAATTACCCCATTACAAAACCAAAGATGGAGTATATCGCGACCCCGTGATTAATGGCCGAATTGTTTCCCCACTATGATGTGGGTTGAAGCTCTTGATTTGATGCTTGAAAAATTATCAAAAAAGTTGATTTTGCGAAGATTGCTTCGATTTCTGGGAGTGCACAACAAAATGGTAGTGTATATTGGAAAATTGGGAGCTCCATGGTATTGTCATCTATTGATCCCGGAAAGAGGTTAAAAGATCAACTTAGTGAGTCATTTTCATTGGAAGAGTCACCCATTTGGATGGATGCAGCACAACAGAACAATGCAGGAAGATTGAGGAGGCTGTTGGGGGTGCATTGGAATTACATCGTCTCACTGGGTCTCGTGCCCATGAAAGATACGTGGGCCCACAAGTTCGAAAGATATATGAGACTAGACCTGAAGTATACCATTATACAGAGAGGGTGTCCCTTGTTAGTTCTTCTATGGGATCTCTTCTTATTGGAGCTTATGCTTGCATTGACGAAACTGATGGCGCAGGGATGAACTTGATGGATATAAAGAAACGAGAGTGGTCAGATTTGGCTTTAAAAGTATGCCGGCTTGCTCATTACATTGTTGCTGAAATACTTTTCTGTCTTGTGTTGTCAGGAATCAGGATTTAGACTTCTTATCTTCAGCATTGGTTACCTGATATAAAGGTGCTCACTACAGGCAACAGCACCGTCTTTGGAAGAAAAGCTCGGCAAGCTAGCTCCACCTTTCTCTGTTTCCGGTATTATTGCCCCATATTTTGTTGAGAGGTGAGTACGCCATAATTTGGAGTACCACTAGTGTTTTTTTTACTATAATAAAAGAAATGGAAATTTGTGAATTATATTTAGGAAGTTGAGCATCAAAGCATCACCAGCTATCCTTGCCTCATAATCCTTTCAGATTTAACTTCAACAAGAATTGTTTGGTTATTCAATGGTCAGGAGATAATCCAAACAGCCTTGCAGGTGCTTACCTCTTTTTGTTTCCAGTGATGTTATGGCTTGTTTTACTTTTCTTTTTGGTCTTTCCATGGTCCATCACCTCTGCTGTGTTAATTATGCCTGTCTGAATGACTATCATTGCTGAGATAGTGAGATGTGCCTTTTATAACTTGCTTCAGTGCTTGCTTCTATTGGATCCTAACAAGGGAGATCTTGAAGTGGGAAGATTCAGAACTTATTTTAGGCATGAGCATTGGCTAACATTTGGATTCTGTACTCTCTTCTCATTTCTTTTTTCTTTTTTTTTTTTGGTTCACATCTGATTATTGGTTTATTAGTATGTAACCCAAATTAGTGTGGCTTTGTAGCTTTAGTATTGTTTTGCATTTCTTAAGACTTAAGAGTGAATGGTAAAGCATTTTCCAGAGTAAGAACTAAACTATTTTTAGACATTTTGGTCTTTGGCAAAATAAGATAGCATATGAGAGAGCTTGAAAAGTATGACATTAAACAAATTCATGAGTTGTAACAAAGATAGAGCCTAAAACATACAAATTTGATATTTGAAAAGTATAAATCGAGACGAATCTAACAAGATCCCACATGACTATATTTTTCCTTACGTAAAAAATCACAAGAGATAGTGAAAGGGTGGTGAGTGAATAAGTGTAAAAAATCTCATTGTTGAAATAGATAAAGAACAGATGAAGTATGTTATAAATAAAGCGGGACTGCTTTGGTAAGACATCTAAGATGAAACTATTTTGAGTTAATTGATAGTTGAGTCTATTTTAAACACAGGGGTATAGCTGGGACTGATAGGGATATAGTTGGGAGTTTGGGACTGATGGTGTAAATTTTTCTGTTTCTTTTATTGAAAGGTGGTTATGAAGATTTCTGGAACTTTCAACTTTTCTCTAGCTTATTATTCGTGTCATTTTCATTGCCGGTTTTATGGTCCTTTAGATCTAATGGCATATGATTAACCTATTCTTCTATGTAATCCTAAATTGACCTGTGTGCACTTTGAGATGAACTGGATGCATCACTTCGCCTTAGCTATATATGTTGCTTATATATTCATTTCTAGACTCTGTGCACGCAGGTCCTATGATGTTCCATTAATCCATTTATAAGTTAACTTTGATATCTCAGATCAATTGCACTGTTTTGTTGTTTTCACTGCAGGTCTGACACTAAACGCTGGTGATCTCGCCATAAGTCTTGGCACAAGTGACACAGTGAGTTAACATATAATAGAGCAGTCAGTAAATCTTATTACTGAATACGGAATAGAATACTCTTTCTTCGTTAATTATTTAATATATTCTTTTATTGTTTGCTTAAAGGTATTTGGATTGATTGATGATCCTGAACCTTGCTTAGAAAGCCATGTTTTCCCTAATCCTGTAGATACAAATGGCTATATGGTAATGTTAGTCTATAAGAATGGGTCTCTGACTCGGGAAGGTGCATAGTGCTATACCCTCATTGCTTCAATAGTGTTACTGCAATATACTTCATGTTATTTGCACAAGATTTACCCGGAAAAATAATGGAGTATTTACACGATGGCTTACTGATGTTGTGAATTGATGTTCTTCATTAGATATCCGGAACTGCTATGCAGAGGAATCTTGGGAAATTTTCAACAATTATCTGCAACAAACACCACCTCTTAATGGTGCGTATCCATCGTTAATGTCAATGTGGTGAAAGTGCTAGCTTAACCTGATGTATATGCTTCTAACATTTACCGAAGGGAAGTGGGATTTTTACTACAAGGAGCACGAAATTCTTCCTCCTTTACCTGGTAAGTGATAGCTACAGCTCCTTCCTCTTTTAACACTAGCTAAAACCAAGACATCCTTTTCCGCTGCTGTTTTCCTCATTCGCTTTTTTAGATAATTTAAGGAATTAGATAGTATTATCCACCAGTGCCTTGTGTTAGAATATCAATGTAAATATAGAATATTTTCATTATATTCCTTTAGTTATGCATGTATATCTTTGGTGATAGTTTGTTCCCTTAATTAAGGTGATTAGTTACTTTTGTATGTTGCTAGTATATATACTGAGGCTGTACACATTATTCAGTGAAGGAAAATACTTCTTTCATGGTATCAGATTTCTAGGGTCAATTGATCTCTTGCTTCCGCCTTGCCCTAGTGCCGTCATCCTCATCACAGCCCACTCAACCCGGCGGTGGACGGAACAACAACAGCCACCAACAGCCAGGCAGTGGCACGCAGCAGCAGCAACAGTGGGTTCAACAACCCACTCAACCTTGGATGATGTGGCCTTGGGCTTATCCTCCATGCCCCTACCCCACATCATCTTGGGCTAGGCCCAACTATTCACCAAGGCCAGCAGTGGCAGCGCATGGACAGCACCAGTTTGGTGTTCTAGGACCTCGTCCACAGGCTTATTCAGTTGATGCTCAGCCCGTTCCCACTGATATTGAGGCTGCGATGCATACCTTGACTCTCACTCCACCGGATGCAAATTGGTATATGGATACGGGTGCCACCTCTCATATGACGTCTTCCCAAGGTAACATGTCATCTTATTTTAATTTGAGCAAAAACAATGGTATAATTGTCGGAAATGGTAATAGTATTCCAATTCATGGTTATGGTGATGCCACCTTACCCTCCCCGAACACTCCATTCACTCTCAAACATGTTCTTCATGCTCCCAAACTAATTAAAAACTTGGTCTTTGTTAGAAAATTTACTACTGATAATTCTGTGACTGTCGAATTTGATCCTTTTGGGTTTTCTGTGAAGGATTTTCGGACGGGGACACCAATCATGAGATGTGAGAGTCAAGGGACCCTTTATCCTATCACTTCTTCCGCCAATTGTCAAGCCTCGACTCATTCTAGCTTTGCTGCTCTGGCACCTTCTCTGTGGCATGATCGTTTGGGTCATCCCGGTGCTCCTATCTTAGAGTCTCTTAGGCGTAATAATCTTATTGCATGTAATAAACTTAGTTCTTCTACTATTTGTTATTCTTGTCCCCTTGGAAAACAAGTTAAATTGCCGTTTGTAGCGTCTACTTCTAGTACTGTGATGCCTTTTGATATAATTCATTGTGATCTTTGGACCTCTCCCGTTTTGAGTTCTATGGGCCATCGTTATTATTTGGTTGTGTTGGATGATTACTCTATTTTGTTTGGACATTTCCTCTTACTAAGAAATCCCAAGTCTACTCTACTTTCCTTCAATTTAGAGCCTATATCCGAACACAATTTGAACGCGACATTAAAAATATCCAATGTGACAATGGACGGGAATTTGATAATGACCCGTTTTGGAATTTTTGTAAGACTAATGGCCTCTCATTTCGTCTTTCATGCCCATATCCCTCTTCTCAAAATGGCAAGGCCGAGCGGAAACTACGTACTATTAATAATATGGTGCGTACTCTTCTCTCTCACGCCTCTCTTCCCTCCACTTTTTGGCATCACGCGCTACAAATGGCCACATATCTCCTCAATATCCTTCCCAATAAGAAAATCGCCTATTACTCTCCTACTCATCTCCTTTACCACAAAGAGCCATCATATTCTCATTTACGGGTTTTGGGTGTCTTTGTTTTCCCTCTATACCCCTCCACTACTATTCATAAACTTCAACCTCGGTCAACCCCATGTGTCTTCTTGGGCTATCCTTCCAACCATCGTGGCTATAAGTGCTATGACCCGTCTTCCCGTAAAATAATCATTTGTCGGCATGTCCTGTTTGATGAACAAAAATTTCCGTTTGCATCACTTCATACTCCCACATCCACCACATATGATTTTTTACACCACTTAGCTCCCTTGGATTTGCCATCACTGCCCAACCCAGCACATGTCCCTGCTGGGCCACCTACAAGACCGCCCACAAACAGCCCCTCCTCCTCGTCTGGGCCTCCTGCTCCCCTCCATAATTCTCCAATTGGGCCGCGTCTCCCTATCGCAGCCCCATCCCCTTTAGGGACGCGCCTCACTTCTGGGCCGTCTGCTCCAGCTGGTCCCTCAGGCCCATCTTTCCCCATTTTCTCATCTGGGCCGTCCTTCACCCCCCCTGCTGACCATCACTCTTTGAGCCCCATTTCCTCTCTAAGTCCTCCTCATCCACAAATTCTTCAACCCCTTCCACGAGCAGTTACCAGGAGCCAAAATGGCATTTTTAAAAATAAGAAAATTGTGTCTCTTCACACCAATGTCGCTCGCTCCCCTCTTCCTAGTAATCCCGTGTTGGCTCTCCGTGATCCGAATTGGAAACTTGCCATGGATGATGAATTTGATGCTCTAATTAAAAATAAGACTTGGGAATTGGTGCCTCGTCCTCCTCATGCTAATATTATACGTTCTATGTGGATTTTTGCTCATAAAGAAAAATCTTATGGTTCTTTTGAAAGGTATAAAGCTCGTCTTGTAGGTGATGGCAAAACACAACAGGTGGGAATTGACTGTGGTGAAACTTTCAGTCCAGTGGTGAAACCTGCGACTATCAGGACTGTCCTTAGTTTAGCTCTATCTAAGGGGTGGTCTCTTCACCAGCTGGATGTCAAGAATGCCTTCTTACATGGCACTCTGCAGGAGACAGTCTATATGCATCAACCTGTGGGTTATCGGGATCCCACCTATCCTGATCATGTATGTCTGCTTAAGAAATCTCTTTATGGCCTTAAGCAGGCACCTCGAGCTTGGTATCGTCGTTTTCTTTGCCGACTATGTCTCTCACTGGGTTTTCACAACAAGACGCTCCGATAATTCATTATTCATCTATCATCATGGTAAGGATACATCATATCTCCCGCTCTATGTTGATGATATCATCTTGACTACTTCTTCGAGACTCTTCACCTGGTCCATCATGTCTAAACCGGCCTCTCGAATTTGCAATGAAGGACTTGGGTCCGTTGAGTTATTTTTTGGGTATTGTTGTAACCCGTCATACGAGGTGGTTTGGTTTGTTTCGTCTCAAAAGAAATATGCGGAGGAAATTATTGAACGAGCGAGCATGTCTACTTGTAAATCCTCCCCCACGCCCGTTGATACAAAGCCTAAGCCGAGTGCTCGGGCCCGAGCAAGCATGCTCCGATCCTTCTCTCGTATAGGAGTCTTGCAGGTGCTCTCCAATATCCGACTTTCACTAGACCCGACATTTCATATGCCGTGCAACAAATTTGTTTGTTTATGCATCGCCCCATGGAGGAACATATGCGGGCTCTTAAACGTATTATCCGATACGTTAAAGGGTCTCTTCATCATGGTCTTCATTTGTATCCGTCTTCCACTTCTACTCTTATTTCGTATACCGATGCGCATTGGGGTGGGTGCCCTGGACACTCGTCGGTCTACCTCCCGGTATTGTGTGTTTCTTGGGGATAACTTACTCTCCTCGGTCATCCAAAAGGCGAGCTACACCGTCCCCGTTCAAGTGCTGAATCCGAATACAGGGGGGTGGCAAATGTTGTCTCTGAATCGTGTTGGCTACGTAATCTACTTGTTGAACTCCATTGTCCTCTTAAAAAGGCCACACTAGTCTATTGTGATAATGTGAGTGCTATATACTTGTCTGGCAATCCCGTTCAACATCAACGCACTAAACACATAGAGATGGACATTCATTTTGTGCGAGAAAAAGTTGCACGTGGTGAGGTACGCGTGTTACATGTTCCATCAAGATATCAGATTGCCGATATTTTTACAAAGGGTCTTCCGTTAATCCTCTTTGAAGATTTTAGGGACAGTCTCAGCGTCCGTCCTCCTCCGGTTTCGACTGCGGGGGTGTGTTAGAATATCAATGTAAATATAGAATATTTTCATTATATTCCTTTAGTTATGCATGTATATCTTTGGTGATAGTTTGTTCCCTTAATTAAGGTGATTAGTTACTTTTGTATGTTGCTAGTATATATACTGAGGCTGTACACATTATTCAGTGAAGGAAAATACTTCTTTCACCTTGGAACACTATCTTTCAAATAAGTGATGACCCTATGTTCCTAGTTTCATGCCTAAAATAGATTTATATGTAGCACTAATAATCAAAGGACTTCATAGGAGAGAAATAAAGCTTTGCAAATTTGCTACCGAAGAGATGTCATACAAAGAAGTAACTTCTTTCCTTCGTATATCATCAATAAGCTGGTTTCCACAGATATGCTCTCAAAAATTTCAGGAGTAAAAGTATGGATGGTATAACTATACAGGAGGTCCAAGAGTTTGATGCTCCTTTCGAGGTTCATATTCTAAATCATATACTTCTATAACTATTATGCTTTTATGTCTCTCTTAATATGCATGTAAAGTCATCCTTTCACATAAAAATTGTGATATTGCTTGCAGGTCCGAGCACTGATAGAGGGGCAGCTGCTATCAATGCGAGCACATGCTGAAAGAGTGGGGATGGTCATTCCACCTAAACGACTAATAGCCACTGGAGGAGCATCATCAAATGAGTGCATTCTTAATGCTATTGCATCTATATTTGGGTGTGATGTACATACTGTCCTGAGGCCAGGTAAAATGCATTATTCCCCTGCAACTGAAGGGTAAAGTCATGAACTAATATTTGTCAGTTGCTGACCCGTGCTACATTTATCTTCATAGCTTCAGCGTCTCTAGGAGCTGCGTCAAGAGCTGCGCATTGTGCTGTAAGATGACATTTGACGTTGTGATTTTTTGATATGAATTGAGGATCCAATACTGGATTTATAATTAGTAAACATTGTGCTGTAAGATGACATTTGACGTTGTGATTTTTTGTAGTTAATGTTTCCAGCTTGAAAAAGACCATTAAGAAAATAGATATAAAAAAAATATTATGATGCCTCAGAAACTTTGGAAAAATAATATCCGCTAGAAGGAGGGCTTGAACCTCCGACCTTGTGGTTAACAGCCACACGCTCTAACCAACTGAGCTATTCCAGCTTTTGCTCCTTACAATACTTTGTTTGTATTAAATATAAAAATAACTTGTGGACTCCGAGAGCATAATCTGATACACTGCAGTAATATTTGGATCCAAATTCTCTGTGGCTCAACGTCTCTCTTTTTGAATAAACAAACTTGGGCTAATGGTTGCCTTACACTCAATGACCCAAGCAAAAAAGATTTTCGATTGAACGTGTTTGTAGTTCTCCACCCAAATAAGTACTTTTTTTATTATTTTTATGGACGAAATAATTTTTTTTAATGTGAAAGAATTTATTGATTTAGTTTTATCATATTCTTCCTGTGAATGCCGAAAACATAAAATAAGTTTTCTCTTTTTCTTTGCTGTTTTGTTAATTATATAATTGACTGAGAAGGAATTACATAGTAGATGAATTTGCTTGAAAATAAATGAATTTTTTTCATAAATATTGCAAAAGCAAGTTTTATTTCTCGTTTTGTGTCAAAGTTCATCTTATTTCCTATGTACACTATAGTCAATGAGGCGTGGCGTATTTAGTTAACAAGGCGTAGACCAGTAGCGAGATGCTACCCCTGGTTTTTGTCAAAAAAATTATTTCTAAAAAGAAAAAAAAAAGAAAAAAAAGAAACAGACAAGTATGAACTCAGCAGCTTCTTCCTTGCCTTCTCCTCCTTAGCTCCCTTGATCCTCACTCCTCAAATAATCTCTTATCAATCCTCCAATTGATACAATAATATGCCACAAAATAATGCCTTGATTATTCTCAATTTAATTCCAATTCCAATTCTCCAACAAATTAAGTAAAATTCTGATACGAATTTCAATAAAAGATTACAACTTTCTGCCAAATAAAGAAGGATATTAATACATAGGAATTAGGATACAAGAATATAGCTCTAACCTCCTAAAAAAAGTCAATAACTTGGGCTGAAAACAGAGGAACAAAGAAAGAACTGAGAAAAGAAAAGGATTTAAAGTTGTCAAAATTATGGAGGAAGACTCCATCAAGCTTCGAAGTAAGGAGTGAAGAAAATGTAAGAGAGAAGGAGATAAGAGATTAAGAGGAAAGAGAGAGATGCAATGAATGAAAAAAAATTACTGTACAAATATCAACATACATCTAGAAGATCTAAAAGTAATCTGATAGATAGTCATGGAGCTAGAGATAAGCATGCAAAAGCTAAGAAAAAGACAATCTTGCCCATTAAATAGAAAAGTGAATTGAACAACCTATCCTTGGATATCATTGTTAATTTTAAAAGGCAATTAATTAAAATCATAGTTAAAAGTATATTAATTTGTTGTTGTGAATTATGAAATTTTTGTGTATTTGTGTTATAGGTATAAATTAGCAATTAGATCATGACAATTTGAACAATGAAGATGAAATTGTTATGTTTATTTAAGACTCTAATTAGATATAATAATCAATATATTTATGAATCATGAAGCAAACAAAAAAGAGGCATATTCAAGCTTTTTAGATTGGACACAAACGAAAGTTGAGATAGTTTTGTAACTTTAAAAATTTAGGTATTGTTTAGCCAGCTAAAGAAAACATGGTAAGTGATTTTTCTAATAAGTAGAAGAAGGTAGTGTTGTTTGGTTGGCAAAAACATGAAAAAACTTCCTAAAAACTGGAGAAATCTACTTACCTAGGTCCCTCTAATTAAGTGGAAATTCCCATGATAAGTTAAAATAAATAAATATATACATTTCCTAGGAAAATACAAATTCTTGTGAAACTAACTTATTAGGAAAAACTACTTCCTATGTTAAACAAACACTTAATCAGTGTAATTTATGAGGGTTTTTTAACCGATACTACAGAGTTATGCTACCCCTCACTCAAAATCCTGGATCCGCCCCTGCATGTAGGATTGGGCGCGCAAGAATTTTTTTTAAAATTTTGCTTAAGCAAAACCGCTATTACAATTAGCGGTTCACATTAGAGAATAGCTAATCGGGTCACAGTTTTAGGAAACATATAACCGCTACTCGGGGTAGCGAATCTGTTATAAATTAAATGAAACCCAAGAATCATAAATGGAAATGCGCAAATACCCATAAGTGAAGCTCGAGAAATAACTAAAATCAAGAAATAACCCTATTGGAGAGCATTTATTACGTTTCATCGAGTAATTGGGGAGGATGATGAAGAAAGTAAGGAGAGAGAAAATTGAGGTTTTGAGGGCCATTGTTGATTGTTTGTTGAAGGAAGTTGAAACAAAGAGAAAGAGAGAGAGTTTTTGGGGGTTATATTGGGAGGTTGCATTATTTAAAGGGAAAGAAATGAAGATGGTGTAAAAATAAGAAATCGAAGGATTCATCTCATACAGTTGTTACCTACGATAATGATATTTGAGTAAACCGATACTGATATTAGCGGTAAATAAAAAATGGAGCGTGGAGAAGCTTCCTTTGATGACTGATGTAACGATCGATTGATGCTTGTTAGATTTGAGTAAACCGATACTGATATTAGCGGTTATATATTTTTGACCTCCAACAAGAGTAGCGGTTTCCACATATTAACCGTTTATTCGGGTAGTGATTTTTTGTAAAATTTAGCGGTTTATATTGGTGACAATTTTTTTTCTCGTGTCCAGTCCTATATGGACGGTACGCAAAAAATTAAGATACACTTTGACGCAAAGCAAGAAATAAAACTTTGTTTTTGCAATATCTATGGAAAAAGTTCAAAATAAGTATGATAGAAGGATAACAAAATGTTTAGTAATCTCAAACTTTTTTTCATATTAATTATATTGTTTGTGTGAGCACAAGTTACATCATAAGTTGTGTGTCCGAAAAAAAATTAACTTTTAAACTTACAAAACTTATCTTTACATTTTTTAAGTAGTTAAAACACAGTACATGCAATATATCATCCACATTCCACCCTATCAACCAAAAAGGAACAACTCATCCAATACAAATGTTGTGGTTTCATGTTTATAAAAATTTAAATATACTTATCTTAATAAAATAACAAATAATAATATGCCAATAATAAAATTGAATTCGCAAAAGTGGTGATTAAGCCCCCTAATTTTGCTCAAAAGTGAGATTAGGCCCCTCAAGTTTCACTTGTGGTGATTAACCCCCATAACTTTCCCCAAATGTGAGATTACACACTTATTATAATATTCAGCCTGTAATCCCCCGTAAATTTATGGATTTTATAAATATATTTTAATGTATAGTTATTTATATTTAAATATATTTTAGTATTTTAACGATTTATTTCTTTGAGGTTGACTATTTGAAAGTCAAAGAAAATTATTTTAATGATTTATGCAAGTCAAATATTTTATTAAAGTCATGCTTTGAAAAGTATTTGAAATGCTTGAAACACTTATTGGATTTAGAAAAGGATTTCTAAATGAGTGTAAGGAGCCCAAACACTCTTAGATTAGGAAAATGATTTATAATCCTAGCCCATTTATCTTTTCCTAAGCCCATAAAGGGGAAACTATTTAAACCCCATAAACCCCAAATTTTTCTCCACACAACTTTATTTTCTCTCTCCTCCTTCCTCCCACATTTTTCGGCTTTCTCTCTCTTTTCGTTTTTCTTTTTTTTCGTTCGGCTATTCCGTCCACTGTCGGACGTTGCCGGCCGCTGCTGCCGCCGGTCTTCTTCCTTCCTTTTTGCTTTGGTTTGGTTTCCTTTCTTCCTCCTCAAGTTTTATTCAAAGATTGTATTTTTAGGATTTGTCTTAATAAGTTTATGTTTAAAAGTTGTGATTTGATGATTTGATTATGAATCTAAGATTATATAAATTAGGATTTTTTAACTACAATAATACAAACTTTTGCCCGTTCTCTCCCAATAATACAAACTTTTGATTATTTTTAAATAATTTTGCCCAAAATTCCTCCAGTAGGTCATGACCGGTTCTTAACTTCTTGTAGGAGGTTACTAGCTGACGTGGCACTGATCAAGCCACGTGTTGTTATTTCATTGGTTGTTTTTAAAAAAAATTATAAAAACAAAAAAAACTTTTCCTTTTTTCCTCCACTGATCTCTTTCCCCCTTCCCCACCATGGCCCCAGCCCTGCCTTTCCCCTCCCCCCCCACCCCAACCCCCACCCTGCCCATTTACTTCGCCGGCGATTTTCTCCTTCGCCGCCATTTACTTCGTCGGCGATTTTCTCCTTCGCAAATATCAACTACCGTAGGCGCGAAGCTTCTCCTTTAAATCTCCATTGATCAAGAAATCAAATTCTCTCTCTTCTTCTTCTTCCTCATTCTCCATTTCTAAACCTCTCGATTCCACTCTTTGTTGTTGTCGTAGCAGCTATTCGTCCGATTCTTCTTCGTCTTCGCCTTCATCGTCTTCGTCGTCTTTGTCGCCATTGCAAGCAATTTCTCAGCCTCTGGCCTCAGCGATAGAAGATTTTGCGAATTCGTTGTTGAATTCGTCGCCGAAGAAGGATGAAGTTGTGGTGAGAGATAAATTGGAGGAAGGAAATTTGGAGGTTGATTTTGATGGTTGGAATTGGGAGCGCTGGTCATTTGAGGTGATACTTTTTTTTTGAATTATTTGATTCGTTAATTTGAGGTGGTTTTCGAGGCCGGGGATGGGGAGACTGACTGCGGTGGTTTCGGTGGTGGCGTGGGGGGGAGGAGATGACCGGGGTTGGGGCGGTTCTGTGGGTGGTGGGTAGGGCGTGGGAAGGTGGCGTTGTCCCGTGGGCTTCTTGGGGTGGTTTCGGTGGTGGCCGGGGGGCGGGGGGAGGGGCCGAGGTGGTTCAGGTGGGTGGGGGTTGGGGGGAGGAGGGAGAAAGAAGAAAGATCATTTTGTAATTTTTTTTTTACTTGTTTTACAAAAGTTATAAGTTAACTTGACCTACTGGAGGAATTTTGGGTAAAAGTTTGTATTATTTAAAAATAATCAAAAGTTTGTATTATTGCGAGAGAACGGGCAAAAGTTTGTATTATTGTAGTTAAAAAATCCTATAAATTATGTATTGAAGAAATAGAATTTCAGATTTACTTGTTATGTTAAAATAGGGTTTAAAAATATCAAAGCATGGATTTTTAGGGTTTTAAAGGTTGGAAAATCATAGTATCATGTTATAGTTTATGGTTTTGGGTTTTCTTATGATTATAAGCATGTTTAAATATGTTTAAAAAGAGTTCTAGTGCATATTATGTTGCTGGAAATTTGGAAAGAGTATTGTTGATGGAGTTTTTATGATTTAAACATGAGTTTTAAGGGTTTTTAATCATCTAGTATAGTAGTACTATACTAGGAGGTTGTACTAAGTAAGTTTTAATGGTGGGAAAGGTTTTTAAACACTTTTAAGAAGGGTTAAAGTATTTTATTATTGCTGTAAATTCATGAATGATTAATTATGGATTTATATTGGTTATTTTAGGCGGAGAATTCTCTCTAGGCGATTTTTAAGTCTGTTATAGTGGCATCTCAGTTTGTTTACACAAGGTACGTACATACCTATGTGTTGATTGATGTAGTATCATGATTTTAAGAAGGAGAATTATGTAGTATCATGTATAGAGACTATGTTGAGTTCATATATGATATCTATTATGTTGGATTTTGCATGTTTTATGTTGTTGTGTGAACATGTTGATTATGAGATTTATATTATGAGATTTATATCATGTTTGTATGGAAGATTGATGCAAGCATGTTGGTTGGGAACTTTATTTTATTAATTCACATGGGGGAATTAATATATTTATTAGTATTGGATCATGATTGATCATTGTTCCCTTTTGAGTATTTCACTGCTTTATAAGGACCGATGGCCTTATTTGGTAAGTTGAGATTTTATACCTATGAAAGGTAATGTGGTTGTTGGCTAGGTTCAACAAATAAGAAGGTTGAATTAAAGTTGAAATTAATCTTGGATTGTTAAGTTGTGTGACCACTTATCTAATCCTAAGATAAAAAGAAAGTGTGATTGTTTGTTGATTTTATTAATTGTGTTGCTTGTGAGTCATAACAAGTAATAACGGGTAAATCATGTAAAGTGGAACTGGATAGCAATAGCTTTAGACTGGTGCACGTCTGAAGTGTTGGACAATTAGGAGTTGGGGTACATGGTGATCGGGTCATGGCTTTTTCTGGGGCCGGATTGATCACCGTGTCCTATTTTCATTTAAAAAGGTTCCTCGATATTGTAGGTCATGGGAATACGGAGTCGCGCCCGTATTTCGTCTTCCAAAGGGAAGGCTGGTTTTAGTTAGACAACTCGGTTCATTGACTATTCCATTTAAAGTAATAAGAATGTTGTTAAAGTTTAGTTCAGTAAAAGTTGTCTGCAAGTTATTATACTATTATTTATTTATGCCTACTATTTATTAGTATCATGTTAGGATTGTTTACTTGTTTAGTATGTAGTACTCAACTTTACTGATTACGTGCTTTTGTTGTGTATGTTGATCATGGCTTTGTCTTATTGATCCTGTGATGACCCATATTGGTGAGCAGTCTCTAGGGGTCAATAGTGCATTGTCTATCTACAGGTTTGAAGATGATGCATCATTGGGATCGGGAATTTTGGAGAGCTTGTGTAATTTATTTATAATACTTTTGGATTATACTTTTCATCGTTGGTTTGGTTTAAGCTGACTTTGGTTTTGTTGGTTTGGTTTTAAGTGGACTTGGTTTTGTTGGTTGGTTTTGGAGTTGACTTATTGTTGACTAAGTTTATTTTTAAAGGTTATTATTATGTTTTCTGCTGCAAAATTCTGAATAAGCCGATACGTTTTCACACGGGCGATAATACTTTGATAATTCTCTATGTTTTATATTAAAAATGTATTTTAGAAAAGAGTGAATTGTCGGGGTGTTACACAACCATTTTCTCATTAGTAAATAATTTTTTTGATACTAAGATATTAGATTATACGTGTATTTATACAACTTATTCTTCTTGACAAGGCTATGAGGAAGATGAGAATAATTGCATAATGATAGGGCCTAATCTGACAAGGTGATGAGGAAGAAGAGATGCACATTCAGTGAAGAAACTGTTTTTTTTTTATTTATGTATATTTGTACTTAATATGTATAATTTATGTACTTCCTCCGTAACAAAAAAAAAACGCAACATTTGCCATATTTGGATGTAACACAAAAAATGCAACAATTTGAAACTTACTTCTTTCAGTAAAGTTTTTTCAACAAAATTACAAAATTGTCATTGCTTAAGAAAATAATAATCTAATTATAACATCCTAATCTTCATTACCTTTTAAACACAAATTCATTAATCTTAAAGATTCCACACATCACCATTCACCACCCACCCCACTAATCATCACCACCCACCTCACTCATCATCACCACCCTCATTCATCATCACCACCCATCTTGTTTTCATCACCACCACCACCACCCATCTCGTTTTCATCATTTCCACACATCACCACCACCCCACTCTTCACAACCACAACTCGACCGCCAACCACCGCCGAAATCATCACATGACCACCAACCTCGAATTCAACGATGAAGAGGAGCAACGAAGAGAGAAGATGGCGTCAAAGAGCGACGAAGAGAGAGAAGACTGGGTTTTAGGGGTCGATCCGTTGCAATTTCGGTTTGAGGTTTTTATTTTTTGTGGGTTTGGGGTTTCGAATTTAGGGTTTTGGGGGGGTCAAAATTTGGGTTTGGGGTTTTGGGGGGTTGAAATCTGGGTTTGGGGTTCGAATTTTGTTAGTTTAGGGGTCTAAATCTGGGTTTGGGGTTCCAGATTTGGCGTTTTGGTTCGAAATTTCTGGATTTTTGGTCGAAGAGAGAGAAGACGACGGTGGTTGGTGCTGAATGGGTGGTGGGTAGTGATTGTTGGTGGTGGTTTTTGTGAAGGCGGTGAGTGGTGGTGAAGGTAGTGGTTGGTGGGGTGGATGTTGGTGACGATGGTGGTTGGTGTGGTTGTCGGTGGTGAAGGTGATGGTTGGTGCGGTGGTCGGTGATGAAAGTGGGGTTTGATTATTTAATCTTCTCTCTCCTCCTTTTCCCCTAATACATCTCCTAATCTTCACTTACCAAATTCTCTATAGGAGTCTGTGCCCACCAAAAAATGTTGCAATTATTTCATTATGGAGGAAGTATTTAAGATATTTTATATTATCATAAATAATTTTTGAAGTTTTGTTTCCCACATATTTTTCCTAAAAAAATACATTTGTAAAGAAAAAATGGTTATACATATACTAATAAGTGTGTAATCTCACATTTGGGTAAAGTTGTGGGGGTTAATCATCACAAGTGAAACTTGAAGGGCCTAATCTCACTTTTGAGCAAACCTAAGGGGCCTAATCATCACTTTGCCAAATTGAATATATTCAACCTCCCTATATTAGCTATCTCTTTTATTCTTTTGAACTGAATTGACTATATAAGCTCTTTCTATAGCTGTGGTAACATATCGGTTTTATTTAAGTTTTTGTGTGCATAATTGTTAGAAATCAAGCACTGTAATTGAAAAGATTATTATATGTTTATTTATATAAATCTTAGAATTGTCACAACTATATCACTTTTAGTTAATGTGTTCTTGTATAATTTCTACAGCCTACCATTCAATCCCTTTAATAGTAAAAATTTTATTATATACCTGAGTGTATCGTGAATTCGTAAGTGTATGATAAATGAACAAAATGAGCAAGATGTACTAAAGATGGGGAGTTTCAAATGAGTAGATGAGCATAAATTAGTCTTAGGTGTACCATGCACATGGTACACCCGTATGTATGATAAATGAACTCTTTTAATAACATAGTTTTTCCGATTTTTTGTATATTTAGTTAGACTCATTCTTTAAGGGCATTACTATTTACCGTCCGTATTTACTAAAAATCGTCCGTATTTTTTTCAAGATTTTCCTAAACTACCCCTATTGATACTCACTCACTCTCACTCCTCACTCACTCACTCTCCACCCCAACCACCACCCACCCACCAAGCAACCACCACCACCACCACGGCGTCCAACCACCACCACACCGGCGACCACTACCACCACTCTCACCGAAAATCTTGTTACCATGGATATTTAAAAAAAAAATTTTTTTTTTTTTTGAAAAAGCCATGGTAACGAGATGAAAATTCCGTTACCACTATGGTGGTAACGGAATTTTCATCCGTTACCTCCATGGTGGTAACGGAATTTTCATCCGTTACCACCATGGTGGTAACGGAATTTTCATCCGTTACCATGGCTTTTTCAAAAAAAAAAAAAATTTTTGTTACTTTTTTTGAAAAAACCCATGGTAACGGATGAAAATTCCGTTACCTCCATGGAGGTAACGGAATTTTCATCCGTTACCACTATGGAGGTAACGGAATTTTCATCCGTTACCGTGCACTGGTGGCGGATTTTTTTTAAAAAAACATTCCGTTCCGGTGTGGATGGCGGCGTTGACGATTCTTCGCGGTGCTCCGGTGGTGGCGATGGTGGTAGTCGGTGGTGGTGGTCGTGGTGTTGGTGGTCGAGTGGTGGTTGTGGTGGTCGTGTGGTGTTGGTGGTGGTGATGGTGGTGGTTGTGGTGGTCGGGTGGTGTTGGTGGTGGTGGTGGTCGGTGGTGGTGGTGGTGGTCGTGGTGGTGGTGGTGGTCGGTGGTGTTGGTGGTGGTGGTTGTGGTGGTCGGGTGGTGTTGGTGGTGGTGGTGGTGGTGGTGGTGGTGGTTGTGGTGGTCGGGTGGTGTTGGTGGTGGTGGTGGTCGGGTGGTGGTGGTGGTGGTGGTCGGGTGGTGGTAGTGTGAGAGGTGAGAGAGTAATAGTGGGGTAAAAAGGGAGGGGTATGAGGGGAATTTTAAGGAAAAAATACGGGCGATTTTTAGTAAATACGGACGGTAAATAGCGATTGGGTTCTTTAATTGGTGTTTATTTTTAATGTAGAAGTACATAATTTGACTTTCACGTTTGTCAACGAAAAACTTTGATTGAACAAATAAAATTTACAAAAATTTGATATTTTAGAAATATATATATGTTGAAATGAATCTAACAAAATATTACATGACTATATCTGTTCCTTATATAGTATAAATTGCAAGTCATTATTGAAGTAAAAAATGTGAATAGTAACAAATTACAATGTGTATAAATTGCTTATCGCAAAAAATAACTTGTAAAAAGTTTGCTATGAGCCTATGATAATTTTTTTTAGGAAAAATTGTTTTAAATAAGTCAACATTTGCGTGGTCTTCCAATTTCAAGTCTAACTTTTGATTATTCCTAGTTAAGTCAACTTTGTAGCACCATTAACTTTAATTAGGCTAAATAACCGGTAACCTGATAAACTGGTAAATAAAAAAGTTTGACTTTAAACAAACCCATTGACCCACCCATTAACCCACCCAAAACTGAAACCCCACACATTAACCCACCCAAAACTGAAAACCCACCAATTAACCCACCCAAAACTGAAAACCCACCCAAAAAAACAAACCCATTGACCCACCCCCGCAAACACCCCTTCCCCACCCCCGCGAACATCCCTCCCCGCCCCCACCCCCGCAAACACCCCCTTCCCCACCCTCTCCCCGCCCCCGCGAACACCCTCCCCCCCCCCACCCCTACAAAAGCCCCTCCGCAACCCCCCCTCTTCCTGCGACCTCCACCACCCCCTCGAACACTCCCCCGCCCCCTCTCTCCTATTTCGCGTTGTGAGACCCCCATAATTGACGGTGACGCTCCCCAATATCACCCTACAAAACAAAGAATGTTTCCCTCGCAACAACCAGCCACCCGAAACGGAAGGGAGGACTTCTAGAGCTCGGCGTCAAGGTTGGTGGTGGTGTGGTTTTTGTTCGCGGTAAAAGAGGCCGGTGGTGGTGGTATTATCGTTCGCGGTGGAAGTGACTCGGTGGTGGTGTGATTGCCCGAGGGCGGTGGACGAGAGAGAGGAAAAGAACAGGGGATAAGAGGGTTGAATGGGTAGCCGCGAACGAGAGGCCTGGGGAGGGGGAGGGTTTAGGGTGGGTTATTTCAGGCCGCTCACGGGAGGGTTTAGGAAGGGTGGGGGCGGGGGTGCTATCGGTGGAAACGCAAAGCAGGGGCGGGGAGGGGAAGGGTGGGGTGGAGTGGGGTGGGGGGATGTCACCGGTGGGAAAGCAAAGGGCGGGGAGGGGAGGGGTGGGGGTGGGGCTGCGGGGGGTATGGGTAGGAGGGGTGGGGTTGGTGGTCTTAAGGGAGAGGGAAGAGAAAGATGACAGGAGGAGGAGGGGAATAGAGAAAAAAACAAAAAAAATAGCAAACCAATCATATGGCGACATGTGGCACATGTAACCTACTAGATAGGTCACAAACAAAGTTAAAACTCAATGTAGAAAAAATAGATCCTACAAGCCCTAACTCAATCGGGGATAATCAAAAGTTAGACTTGAAATTGGAAGACCACGCAAAGGTTGACTTATTTAAAATAATTATTCCTTTTTTTTATATATTATAAGTTCTAGCACTTGATCAATAATATCAATTCTCACGTCATTTGTAAACCCAATTTAATAGCTAACTAGTATTTTGGCCTAAGATGCCTCGGGTCGGCTTATAATAAACAAATATGTTATTATTCTTAAATTTCATAATTTATTTTGCCACTTTTCGTATTTTTTGTCCATTAAAAAATTAAAATGTTTACGTCATGACATGATAAGTAAAAAAAATCTGAAAGGTTTAAGTTTGAAAAAATAGCTTAAAAGGAATTGTGGTAAGAGAATATGACATCAATAGTCTCTTGTTAGTTACGTAATAAGAGTGTTAGAGATGTATCTACTTGTTTAAGTCTTTTTAGTCAAGTATATTTATTATAAGACTTTATCATAATTTATTTCAAACATTAGACAATACAGTCATAGTGTATTGATGGTTAAGCTCTTACTTTTCATTTCAAAGGTCACGTGTTTGAGACATTGCAATTACACAAGTTTTTTTATTGAGGAGTATACATGGACATAAGGCATTTGCATTAGAAGTTTGAGGAGAGTGCCACGTGGCACATAGACTTTCTTAGGCACGACTTTTAATATATATGTATATATGTCAATTAGGCGACGCTCCCTGTGCTTCCAAACACAAGATGCTAATTTTATAGTTTTATTTTATATTTTTATATTCCCCTACTTGTTACTCCCTCCTTTCCTAAATAGAATTCCCATTTTTTGGGGCACAAGTATTAAGGAGAAATCATAAGTGACACCTTAGTTTTAGTAAATCAGATTAAAAATTGAAGTTGGTAACTATTCATGAATTGTTTATGAGTCTGTTTTTGAAGAGACGGTCTCATGTTAGTGCTAACGTGGGACCAGCTGATGTCATGCTGACATCACGCGCGTGCATCAAACCAGCACCGGAATAATTAGTTAAGCGCTTGAACCTATTAGTTATGCTTGCCTTAAATTGCTTCTGGATGAATTAGTTAAGTGCTGAAGTATATTAGTTAAGCGGTGAAGTATATTAGTTAAGCGCTGAAATATATTAGTTATATAATAAAACCAGATTATAAAGCATCTTATTTGTTCAATCACAACAATACCACATAGGTACATGTGCAAAAGGTGTACTAGATTTGCAAAGAGCGAAGTATGGAAAAGAGAAATATCTGGAGCAGTTATAAACAACGTAACCCCATGGCGATATGAAATCGAAAGAAAGTTCTACAATCTCATTCTCAAAAGTCAAGATAATGAAGATGCAAGAAAGGTATTGCGAGAAGTCTACAAGGCTACTACTGCAGCCTGCAAGTATAATCAAAGTCTTAACTACAAAACCAATTATAGAAGAACAATGCTCATCAAGTACAACTACATTGGTTATTTTAGACTCCGATCGTGCAAAAACAAATCAAAGGGAAGAAGTGTAAGGAAGAAAAGTAATTTTAAGAAGACTAAAAAAACAAATTCTAAGAACCAAACTCAAATTGGTACAATTACTCCAAATGCTAGGTTGTTTTAAGTTCTTTTTTCAAGTTGTCTTTTGTATTTGACATTTTAGATTTATAAAAAAATTATTTCTTCGTTTATATTGGAAACTAAATAAGGCTCAATAGATCTTAACTAATTATAAAAAAACACTAACAAATGTACTGGATATGTTAACTAAAAAATAATGTAAGTCTACATGTAGATTACCAGATCTAAACTATTGTGCTAAAATACTTAACTAATTCGCCAAAAATATTAACTAATTCCCCAAAAACATTGTCGTGAGAATTTGTGAGACACGGTCTGCTTTTTAAAAACATATCTCTTGGATTCGGGCAGGTCTCATGTTAAGACTAACGTGAGACCGTCTTTTCCAAGAATTTGTGATTGTTTATTGAGGAGAGAGAATGTGGGCTTCTTTACAAAGTCATCTTTATTTATAGGGAAGTGGATAATATAATAAAAACTAAAAGCTAAATAATATTTTAATTGATAGATCCATACCAAATAAGGAAAAGAGAAACCTATCTAAGACAGACATAAATGAAAAAATGGAAACTCTATTTATGGACGGAGGATGTATAATTTATTTATTGTTAAGATAAAAAATAAAAGAATATGATATTCAGTTTATATTTTATAGGTTTCATTACTATATTATAATTTAATCTGATTTTTAAGCATAAATTAATTTCAGTATAAAAAAATTATAATATGATCAGTTAACTTTGTAGATCAGATTCACTGAGAGTGAGAAGAATGGTTGGGAAACCTTAACCCCACAAAAACCCGAGTAAAATATTAATCTTATGACATTAAAGTCATGAAATTGAATCTTTACCATTGAGTCAAGCTTTACTTAGGACGTGTTTGGCACTAGCTCGACAAGGTTAAACCACTATTTTAGAAAAAAGGAAGTGTTTGGAAAAATAGCGATTGGTGTAGATGGTAGTGTTTGAACTAGCGTTTTACGAGCTTTTGGCAAACGTTAGATATACTAACGTTTGAGGTTGGCAAAGTAGCGGCACAATTCTTCCATCAACCTCTTTATATTGGTAATATGTTTCAAATTATATATGAACATCGAAGAATTGGGTGGAAAAAGTGAGCAACACTTGTCATGTACTCATGTTGCATTCCATATTTTTTTCTTTTTTCCTCCACATGTTAGTTTGAGTTATATTTTAAGATGATGTGTTAGTATATATAATTAAGTAATAAAGCACTGAGTTGAAATAATTAAATAATTAAGGAATTAAACTCCTTCCCTTGCTTTATTTACTAACAATTATATTTATGTGACTATTAGGTATTTTAAAAGTGGCCACTGAGTTGAAATATTAAATTCCAGTAATCAAATTATTCTAAATAATACATTATGTTGATTATATTGCCCAATCTCTAGTTTTACCAAATACTTATACTTTAAACAACTATTTCAACAGATAACCTCTACTCACTGACAATATACCGCTAACAGCTAGTACAACAGCTAACTGTTACTACGACCGCTAATAACTTTTGCCAAACAGACTCTTAGTGTTTTTCACTACATTACCGATAGTGGCACATAAATTACGATGAACCCCTACAACATCAACCAAGCATTGCATCTCACACATACAATAATATAGTTTCAATAAAAAAAGGAAAAATGGAAACTAATAATCCCACCTTTGTCACTTCTGCTGAAAACAATCCCACCTCTTCAAAATCTGGAAACAATCCCACCTTTATACCTCATCTTCTCAAAACAAGCATTTTTACCTCCAACCTGTTTAACAGGTTATATTTTTTTTTTTTTTTGTCCTTTAATCTCTCTCTTCCCACCTTACATCCTTCTTTCAGGGTAGCCCCTCCATCACCACCATGGGCACCACTACCACCCCCTGCCGCCTCCACACCACCATAACACCCACACCAAAAAACCCCTTCTAGGAAATCCTCCACCTCGAAACCCCTACCCCTAGCCCAAAAACCCCTACCACACCACTCTCACCACCATTGACCCCCACCACGACTAACCCCCACCACCCACCCCGAAATCCTACCTCGTTTCACCCGACCCTCACCCCCACTAGACCAAAATCCCACCCCACTAGGACCGAAACCCCACCTCACACCCCGACACTCACCACCTCGAACCGAAACCCACCCCACTAGTCGTGGAAAGGGGGAGGTCAGCCGCCTAGCAACGAACTAACAACGAAACTAGGGAAAGGGGTTAGGGGTAGGGTTAGTTGTCGTCGACGGGAGGGAAAGGGAGGTTGGGTTCGGTAGGGAGGGAATCGGGAAGAGGGAAGGGGGCAAGGGGAGGGCACTGGGAAGAGGGAAGGGGAAGGGGGCAGGGGAGGGCGGCTGGGGAAGAGGGAAGGGTGGCTGGTCTGGCAGGGGGATGGGAGCTCCGACAGGGGAGGGAAGGGGAAGCTTTATTTTAATAAAAAACAATCAAAAGGTGACACGTGGCAAGTCACCTTCTAAAACAAGTTACCAATTTCACAAAACGGTAAAAGCGCCATTTGGGAAGATGGGGTATAAAGGTGGGATTGTTTCCGATTTCGTAAATGTGGGATTGTTTTTGGCAGGTTTAAGCGAGGTGAATTATTAGCTTCATTTTTCCTAAAAAAAAGTAATTTTTTATAGAAACAAATCTTCTTATTTCCTCCAAAAACAAACCCACTTTCCAAAAATACATAATCAAAATTTCCCAGACGTTTCAACTAACTGAAAATATTTAAGCAACTAAACAACCACATTAATACATTAATTATCAACAGAACCATAAATTCAACATTTAAAGCAGTGACTTGTGAGCTTGGACAATGGCTAACTAATCTTTTTCTCCACTCGTACCCTTCAATATTACTCTATTAACAAACACATAAACAGAATTGTAAAACCACCCTACCCTACCAAAATGGAAACAAAAAAAAATGATTTCTACTAATAATAGAAAGTAAAAAAAAAATCAACTAATTACACTAATGAGCAACATAACAGAAGAAAACAAATGAAAGAACTATTGCCTCAAATTTTATAACTAAATTTTCCAAGGAAAAATAAAACTTACATTAGTCATCGTCACTTCATAATAATGTAAAAAATGTGACAAATCTACAATTACAAGAACAAAAATAAAATTTTCTAAGATAATAAAATGAAATTCCTAAAGTTAAGTAAAATGCCCACTTAAAAAGTAAGAAACCCAAATGAGGAAAAAAAAGAAGAGAGTGTGATATAATAAGAATTGCCTGGCTTCATCCTGTCTGCCTTTTAACCACACAAATGAAAAGGTAAAAAAAAGATAAAAAATTTACAGAAGAAAGAGAGCTAAAATGACATTGCAGACCTTAAAATCATCATAGAAATTAAAGAGAATGATGAAAAATGACCCCTGTAAAAAAAGGCGGTAATTTTTCCACAAGGGTATTTCTGTAATTTCAGATGACGCCACCAGCCAGAAGAAGAGAGCTCCATTTTCAAACTCAGACGCCATTGTTGTGGAGCACTGCAGCAGTGAACTCTCATTTTTCACATTTTGCTCTTTTTGTTTTTCTATTTTTGGGTGAGGAGAGAGAAAATGGTTAACAGGAAAAAAAGAAGAAGTAGAAGGAGAAGATTTGGGAGATTTGAAACGTGGAATTTAGCGTTGGGGTTGGGCGGTGAAAGGCCATTTTCAACCTTATTTGGGTTCTTCTCTTTCTCTCTCTCTCCTCTTTTGGTGACACTCGCCGCTTTTGTCTCTCCCACCTGCTCCTCATCTCTCTCTCAATATCAATATCTTAGTCAATACTCCTTTTTTTTATTAAGATAAAATTAATATTGCCGCTCCGGTCTTATATTAATTACAACAGTTTGATCGGAACATTTACTGGTGCATAATTTTGACTATTAATATTCATAATTGATTGGTGCATAATTTTAACTATTAATATTTATAATTGATTGTTAATAAGAACTATAGAAAGTTGGTTTCTTGAAAATATACACATAGCTATAAAAACTTGGAATATCTTATAGACTAACAATTGTATTTACTACCTCCGTTCCTATTTAATCTACACGATTTACTTTTCACTAGAACCAAGGAAAAAGTAAAAAAGTAGGAGAAAGAGGAGAAATTCTGAAAAGTGAAGAGTAAGAAGTACAAAAAGTAAATAAAAAATAGAGGAGAGAGAAAAATGGAGTAGGTGAGGGTTTTAAGTGGGTTAATGTATTTGGTGAAGGACCACATGGGGACAAAAGTTGAGAATAATGATTAGGCATATTACCTTATATAGATAAAGTAACAGTGTAACCATTAAAAATGAACGATCCGAAAAGAAAAGTGTATAGATTAAAAAGGAACGGATGTAGTATTATTTATGAGTTAAAAGATATGGTGAAAGTGAAACATGCGAATAATACAAAAGTCAAATTGTTGCGATTAATATAGGACAGGGAGAGTATTACAATTTTACACTATTCGTATGTCTCACTTTGATCATAATTATTTCATGTATATACTTCCTCCTTCTCAAAATATTTGACGTAGTTTGACTATTCCACTATTCACACTCTTTCCTTTGACTGTGTTTTATCAATTCTATGTAAGGCAAAATATAATCATATGGGATCTTATTATACTCTTCTCGACATATACTTTCATAATATCAACTTTTTTGTAATTTTTACTTATAGGAAAGTAGAGTTATTAATGGTTAAAAATATGTATTGACAAGCGTGCAGAGAGAAGTGTGTCAAGTATTTTTGAAACAGAGGAAGTACTTCCTCCGCATCAAATTGAATGCAACAATTCAGGTTGCACGGTCTCCAAGGCAAAAATTCTTAAGGGTAATTAACAAAAGTGAGGGCAAGTGTTTAGTGTAATTAACCACCACCAAGTACCACCACCACCTAATGCTGCCACCACATACTGCCACCGCCACCACCAACACCACCGAAACGCCACCACCACCAACACCACCGAAACGCCACCACCACCAACACCACCGAAACGCCGCCACCACCAACACCACCGAAACGCCGCCACCACCATCAACACCATCACCATCAAAACACCTTCCTGCCGCCCAAATCAACCAAAAACCCAAATCAAAACACACACTCGAAATTTGAAACCCAAATCAACCAAAAACCACCTTCCTACTGCCCCCACCACCACCCACCGTCAAAACCCATTCCACCTCCACAACACCACTGAAACGAGAGAAAGAGATCGAAGAGAGAGAGAGATGTAGGAGAGAGAACGAAGGAAGATGGAGGTGAGAGAACGACGAGATCGAAAGTGGTAGGGTGGTTGTGTGGTGAGAGAAATGAGATCGATGGAAGATGGAGGTGAGAGAAAGGAGATCGAATCTGGAGGATGTCGGTGGTTTTGGGCTGGTGGGGGAGGAGATCGAAGGTGGAGTATCACGAAGGTGATGATGGTGGTGGTGGGTGGTGGGTGGCGGAGGACGTATGAAGGTCGCCGGCGAGAATGGTGATGATGATGGTGGTGGTGGAGGATAGAAAATGGTGATGGAGGATGGTGGTGGTGGATGGTGATGGAGGATGGTGATGATGGTGGTGGTGGTGGATGATGATGGAGGATGGTGATGGTGGTGGTGGTGGAGGATAGAAAATGGTGATGGAGGATGGTGGTGGTGGAGGACAGAAAATGGTGGAGGATGGGGAAAATGATGATGGATGGATGGAGGAGAGAGAAATGGTGGTGAGTTGTGGGTGGTGGGTAGATTAATTTTAATTAGGTTTGTAATTAATTTGATTTGGGATGTATAATATGTGTTTTAGTTTTTTAATAAGGACATTTTGGTAATTTCAGGGGTAAAAATCATACCAAAAATAGAAAGAAGGAAAGTGTTGCATTTAATTTGAAACATCCATTTTTAGAAACTGTTGCATTTAATTTGATACGGAGGAAGTATATAAGATATTAGTGGTTTAAGTTGTGTATTGAAAAATGTGTCGACTGTTTGTAAAACTATTGCAACTAATATAGGTTGGAGAGAGTGTAATTTTTCTAGATATAAAACCAGTTTTAAGTTTTGGTTGAGGTGAATTTAAATAATCTAATGTAAGACGATAACAGTGATCTTTAAAACAGTGAAATACATGTTACCCCGTCTAAAATAGTTTGGTTACTCTGACCTTATTTTAGATTACTATTGTGAGTCTGTTTTATATAAGATTTTGTGTTTTCTAAAAAGTTAAAGTATGTCTGTTTTTAAATATTATCTACCTATTTTTGCCTCTTTCACTGGCCTAGTGCTTGATTTTTACCATAAATATTAGCTAGTACTAGGTGCCAACAATTATTATCCTCCATCCTATATTAATTCCAACACTTTAATTAAGACACTTGTTTATAACCAACTTTGACTATTAATATCTCTAATTATTTATTTGTAAATATTATAAAAAGTTGATATGATAAAAATACACATTAAGATAAATTTTAACAAATCTTTTATAGTAATATTTGTTTTCATATATACTTCATCCATTCTTTAATAATTGCAACATGTAGGGTTGCACATTTTTTAAGGAGATGAGAGAGATAGAGAGAGATGAAAAAATGGACCCATGTGATAAGGAGAGATAAAGAAAGGAAACATAGTCAAATTTAGTAATGTTGCAATTAATATTAAACTTCCAAATAAGGGAAATATTACAATAATAAAATAACAGATGAATTATTTATTTAAATATATATTCTCTAAATTAATGATCTTCATAATAGAGTGCTCCCTCCGTCCCATAATCTTGACACTTATTAGGGCTCATAGTTTTATGTGATAAGTTGTTGTTTGGTTATCAATTGTTAATTTGTTGAAAATGTACATGTGATATGTATGTAGAACTAGTCTATTTAATTTGGAGGAGAGAGAGTGTGGGCCAATGGTTAAAAGGTAGAAAGATTAAAATAATACTCCATCCGTCCCAAAATATAGTTCCTGTTTTCATTTTTGGGTGTCCCAAAATATAGTTCTTGGTTTCTATATTTAGTTCCACATTTTTCCGTAATTTGCCTAGAAAAACCGTGTTCCCATCATTCATTTGCTTCTTGAAATTAGTTTTTTGCTTTGATTATTCAACCTAAGGTTACATATAATGTTTTTTCACCAATTATTCTCCATTCTCTCTCCTAAAATAATCTTTTCCCATACAACATTTATTTAAATAAATAAAAAATCTTTATCCCTCTTAGATTCTACTGACCTTAATTCCCGTGAAAAAATAGAATCAGGAACTATATTTTGGGACGGAGGGAGTAGTAGGTTATATCCAAAATGACAATACAATGGCTACAATAAAAATTGTAGCCACTATAAATTGTGCGATATGAACCCTTTATTTTTAATTAGATCCTAACCTTAAGTTAGTTTTATAATTAAAATTTATGCATTAAAAAATTGTAGAATAAAAATTGCATATATTAATTGGCTTTGAAATCCACAAATCTCCGTTAATGGTGATAAAAAAAACTAAAGAAAGAAAGGAACTATACTTCAAAAGAAAGGAAATGACTAAGTAATATGGCATTTGACAACAATTTGCTTTCATTTTTTAATTGAAACTTGATTTTTCTCCATTTTACTTTGTTTTTAAGGTCTAAATAAATCAATGGAAAAGATTAATTTATAAAAATAAAGGGCTAAAATTTCAATAGTTATAGTGGTCTTCAATATTATTGTAGCCATTGAACAATCATCTTATCCAAAAATAAAAGTGTAAAAGAGTATTTTGGGACGGATGAAAAAAGAAAATGTAAAGATTATTCTTGGATGGTGAATAGAGAAAAAAAAACTCAAAATGAAGCATTAAAAAAGAAGTAATCAAAGTAGAGGTGATCATGGACCTGGTCGGGTTGGTTGGCAAAAAATGTGGCCCGTTTTGGATCATTTTTTTGTGCCAAAACCCGCTATTTTGGGTCGGGAGAAACTTTTACCTAAGGGTCCGTTCGGTATTACTGTGGTTTTCTGTTTTTTGGTTTTTTGATTTTCAAAGTCATATGATATATGTCCTATAATGAATAAAAAATTAGTCAAATTTATTGGGAACATGATGATTTTGAAAACTGACAACTAAAAAGTGAAAACCACTTATTTTGGTTTCCTGTTTTTGGTTTTTAGTTTTCAAAAAAACTGAAAACTGAAAATAAAAAACGATAACAAACGGACCCTAAGTTTCTAGATTTGGGTTGTCCATGACTCTTTTTTTCCCAAAAACCCAATCGGATGGCTCGAGTCTACATAGTGGGCTGAAATATCACATCCAAAACTTGCTAATTTTTGGGTGGACTGTCCCTCAAACCGAATCAATTTTGATTACCTCTAAACTAACAAACAATTTAAAAAATGAAGAAAGATATTATTTAAACGTACCATGACTATGGACACCACTCTATTATTTGTAAATTTTTGGTTTTTGATGGGGAGTCTTATTGAACTGAACAATGAACATGTACCATCGTATCATGTACGTTGTTAACCGACAAAATTTCTTACTATGCTGACGGAATAAAATTTACCATCACGTCACACAACAATCCTTCCAAGTTCCAGCAAAAGGGTATGACACCTCTTTTCCCTTGACTAGAATTCGTTTTTGTTTTTATTGAAGCAGAAGTCAGGAAGGTAATGTCGTCAATTATTATTATAACTAATAAATCTGGATCGTGGATCTGATTTTATCCATGGACCATGGAGCATGTTTTGAATTTAGGCCCTGTTCTTTTGAACTTATTTTGGCTGAACTGAACTGAACTTATTTTATTTTTGCTGAACTGAACTTATTTTTACTTATATTTTCTTTGAACCGAACTTATTTTCGTCTAAAATAAAAATAAATAATAAATAATAAATAATAAATAATAAATAATAAATAATAAATAATAAATAATAAATAATAAATAATAAATAATAAATAATAAATAATAAATAATAAATAATAAACAATAATAATAATAATAATAAATAATAAATAGTAAATAGTAAATAGTAAATAATAAATAATAATAATAATAATAAATAAATAAATAAAATATTAAAATAAAAATATAAAATATAAAAAAATAAAAAAATAAAAAAATAAAAAAATATAAAAAAATAAAAAAAATTTAAAAATAATTACAACATTATAGTATACTAAACTTATTTTTGCTGAACTGAACTTATTTTTGCTGAACTTATTTTTACTTATTTTTGCTGAACTGAACTTATTTTTACTTATTTTTGCTGAACTGAACTTATTTTTGTTGAACTGAACTTATTTTTACTTATTTTTGCTGAAAATAAGTCCAAAAGAACAGGGCCTTAATTTTTTTTCTTCGAGGGATTGATCGAATTTTATTTTAAATGTAAAAGTTATAGAGATTTATAGAGAGACCATTACAGTCTATAAGGATCTGAACTTTGCTAAATGTTAGGGTTAAGAACCTCAAGTCTCAAAATATATGGTTAAAGACCTAAAAAGTAACCCTCGTTACTTTTTTTTCCTAACACCATTACTTTAAGGAATTTTGCTGAATTAAAAAAGGGAAAATAGAGCTTAAAGTTTATTAATACCCAAAAGTAGTTATGTATATTCTCAAATCTATTCTCAAATTTTCTGAATATTTGAGAAAAAAAATCCTTTCTCAAATTTTCTAGATTTTCTAAAGGAAAAATTATATATTCTCAATTCTTTTTATTTTACAAAAAATTGAGAATATATACAACAAAGGCACATGAAAATAATCGTTACTCGTTATAGAGACGTGTAATAATGAGGAGCAATGTTAACAACAACGATGACCCATCTGATGATGATGCCAATAGAGACTCAATTGCTAGTTGCTACTCCTAAATCTCGTTTCAACCAAACCCTCAAAAGTGTTCAAGGATACTATTTTGATTCTTGATTTTTCAATAATCGAAATCCATGTGTTTTAGTAAAAGTTTACAATTCCATCTGTTTAAGATATTTGATCTCTCTTCACATTCACCAAAATTTCAATATTTGCATGAATTTTGAGTAATTCATTGAATTGTTATGAAGAACCATTTGGCAAATGTTCTCAATCAGTCAATCTCTTTGATTCTGTTATTTTTTTTATTATTTTGAAAAATTATAATTTTTGTGGTTCTTGTATGGTGGAGGAAGATGATTTTCCATTGTTAGAGGACAAATAAATTATTTTTTCTATTTTTTATTTTATTTTGCATTTTTTGAAAAATTGTATTTAACCTCAAGGTAACAGTGTTAAGGAAAAAGGAACGGAAGTTACTTTTGAGGTCCTTAACCCTAACTTTTAAAACTTGAGATCCTTAACCCTAACTCTTGGCAAAGTTCATCAGGTCCTCATTGTACTCTTTACTCGAGATTTATAATACTTCCCCCATTGCTTAATAAATGTTAGGTTCTATTTTTGACATAACCCAATGCATTTTTTAATCATTAGTATCTTAATTGCACATAAGTAAAAATTATAAAAAGTTGATATTTTGAAAGTATTAGAAGTAATTCAGACGAATCTAACAAAATATCACTTGACTATGTTTTTCTTTATATAATCTTGAAAAATAGAGTGAAGGTTAGTTGATTATACAAAAAAATTCATGTTTTTGTAAGGTAAAATGAATAGTAAAAAACTTATATGAACTTGGTCCACACAAAATTAGTGTGAACCTAATGCTAATTTATGTGATTTATGAAAAAAAAGTCACTATGTAAAAAAATAGATATAAAGGATGAGTAAATATAGATTTTAAACCTTGACTATGTGGGAAAAAAAAAGGTTACTATGTCGCAGACTGAAAATTTCATCATGATAAACTAATGTAAGAAAGAGTGATTATATTAAAAAAAAAGGGTCACTATGATAAATAGTAATTATATAGTGCAACTTAAGATTTTTAAAAAGTTATTATATGGAAAGAAGGGTCACTATGTTAAATAAGTGGTTTTGGTCCACAATAATATTAGTATGGACCAGGTCCACGCAAGACTAACTCAAATGAATAACCCTTACACAAGTGAGGGGATTGTGGATCCCACTTTACAAGGGGCAAGAATCAAACTCTTGTCACAAGAGTGGAAGGAGGGGCCTCCAAAAACAAAAGTAACAAAGCCAAATATGCCACTCCATTCAATGTTGTATGTAGGATCAAGACGTGTAAAGATTGCACGAGGTTTATGTTTTTTCAATTGGAGAGCTCCCCTTTAGGTATCCTAGGGTGCCAATTAGCACCATAAAATTAATATTTGATGATTGTGATAAGCTGGTAGAGAAAATAACAAGTAAAATCTATACTAATATATTAAAAGGTGTTTCTAAATAAGGAATTGTACCACGTGTCACTATTCCTTAGAGTGTTTAGTTCGTGTACTCCACATACAATTAAAAATATTAGAAAATGCATGGTATAAGATTTAATCCCATGACTTCAAGTTTGCACACTAAAGTCTTTGTTGAGCCAATATGGTTTTGATGATGACAAACTAAAGTAATAACTAACAAGGATTATAAGTTTTATGTGTGCAAGGTTCATGAATTAATAATGGTGCTTTATAAAGATAATAAGTGAAGTTCCTGAGTTGGAACTCCAAGAGAAAAATGAAGTTCTTGTGTTGGAACTCCAAGAGAAGAAGAGCTTAGTTACATAAGGGTGTAATTAGGTTTCTTGTGTAAGAAACAAATATCATCATAAGGTAATGAATTGGAACTATGAAGCTGTTCCTTTGAATAAAGGAAATGTTCCTATGGAACTATGTTAGTGGAACTAGTGTAGGAAACATGCATGTGTCTAAAACGAGGAACTGACTAAACATTTGTAAGGACCTACAAAATGTTAAGATAGTGTTTATTTGTTCCTTTGTAAGGAACTGATGAACTGGCATTGTTAAGGAACTAACGAAATTAAAGGAACTAGACAAGTATTATATGGTGCAACGGTTATAATGTGTCAGTTGAATTGTTAAAGGCTAAAATTTAGGAAACTGTTTTGTGTTTGTTAAAAATCTGATTTTAAGGAAAATATTTTTAAAGGAAAGATTTTATCTTTATTGAAAATAAAATCCTTTTCGGTTTTTAGATAAAAATATTTTAAAAGATATTATTTTGATAAAAGGGTTTAATTTTGATTTTATTAATTAAAATATTTTCTAATTAAATCAGATTTATATTTATTGCTCAAGTTGTTGCTAAAATTAAGGAAGCAGTATAAAGAATCTGACACAAACACACGTTCACTAGATCGTGGAGTACATGAATATCAAAAGGAACGTGTTCCTTAAGTTGAGGAACATCATGGGAAAATGGTTTAACCACTAACACATGATTTAATCCCACGTTCTAGTTAATCACTGCTATAAATACTTATGTCTAATTAAGTTCCAAAGTGTGTCTGACAAAGTGATAATTAATCTACAAAGGTGTTAATTTGAGTATCACGTTTATTGAGTCGGTACCACTAAAGTTCAAAGTTCCAAGTTCCAAGTTTCATTACCATATGAGTTCATTGTTTCATAAGTACTTTCTATCATTCTACTATTTTGTATTTCGAGTTGAGAAAAGAGTTGATAAGAACTCTTATAGTTTGAGTTTGGGGAAGGGGTTTGAGTGAACTCCTGTAAAGTGTGAGGCTTTGAGTGAAGCAAAGAAAGAGAAAAGAACTTCGAGTGAAGTTCGAGAGGAACAAATGGGCTTAGAGGGAACCGTTGTTGGGACTTGAGTTTGTAGAGGAACTCAAGGAGTGGCCCGAGAGATAATAGGTTTGTAACAAAGGTGTTTTGGCCTATTATAGTGAAAGAGTTGAGTTTAAAATCCCTAGTGGTCGAGGTTGTTTCTTCTTGTTGGGCCCAAGAAGTTTTTCCTCGTAAAAATCTCTTGTCGTTCTCTTGTTCCTTTCATTGTTTTATAATTCCGCAAAAAGTTACGTTCATTTCTCACACATACAATTCACCCCCCTCTTGTAGTGTTCCTAGTGAAATAACAGTCTTAACTACTCAATCAAGTAATGTTTGATGCTATAGTGTTAAAGTAAACCACTAATAAATGATAATTATAATTACCTGGGGCATAGTCCGGGCCTAAAAACTAGTTACTACATTAAAATGTGAATTCTAGGAATTTATCTTTTGCAAGAAGAATGCAGCTTGTGAGTAATTTTATTAGCAAAATGTATCTTTTGAAATTAGTGGGTTTGGGTCAAGGTTTTTAACCAGTTTAAGTAAGCGAGTTGACCTCACAGGCTGACACGACCCTTTTATTAAGCCGGTCGGGTTAAGGCTGAAATTTCTAACCCGAATTCGACACAATAACCCGTTTAAGTACTATGATGTTTGTAATATTATCATTTTGGGTTGAAGTAGTTCGAATATCTTTCTTAATCATATAAGATTTAGTCTTTGATTGTTTGATTTAGTTTATTTTGGTAAAATACCACAAAAATTAGAGCATTATAGAAATAAAATTTGGCAACGAATTTTTGAATCGTTAATAAATATAACACCATAAATTATTTTTCTATTGCCTATTATAAAGTGACATTTTTTTCACTTATTTTCTAACAAATGAAAGCAACATATTTTTCATTTGTTGTTATTAGAACAAAGTTGTTTTACTATTTGTTGCTAGATGACATCATATTTTCTATTGTTGCTATTTAACAACCAACTACGACAATAAATATTTGATTTGTTGACAAAAGAAATAAGTAATTTTACTATTTGTTTGTAGATAACATTGTATTTGCAATTTGTTGCCATTTAGCAACAAACAATAACAATCAATATTTGATTTATTGACATTAGAAACACTTAAGTTTACTATTTGTTGTTAGATGCGATCATATTTCCAATTTGTTGCGATTTAGCAACAACCTACAACAATCAATATTTCAATTGTTGACACTAGAAATAATTAATTTTACTATCTGTTGATAGATGAAATCATATTTTCAATTTGTTGTCATTTAGAAACAAATAATGGAAAGAGATATCTGATTTGTAGCTACTGGGAACAAGATATATATATATATATATATATATATATATATATATATATATATATTATTGTTTGTTGCTGAAATAACATCAGATTTTTTTTTTTCAATCGTGTCCCATATTGGAGAAAGATGAGTCAAAGTACCATCTTATAAGCTAAAGGGGTTTCTCATACTGTTATCAATTGCTATTAGTATGGAATATCCTTCAGACTTGTAAGTGGACCATACCAATTCTCCTCCAATAACATATGTTAAATTGATTAATACTCCCTCCGTTTTTTTAGTTTGTTATATTTTTAGCAACCAATGTTAATAATTTGTTGCTAATTTTTAGTAACAAAATATTAATAATTTGTTGCCATAAGTAGCAACAATTATTCGTAACTTGTTGATGGAGTTGGCAACAACTACGCCAAACATAGCAACCAACATGACAACAATATTTGAATGGATGCAATATGGCAACAAAAATATTTTTAATTTAGTAGCTAAAATCATATGGCGACAAGCCATTTAACATTAACTATTTTTTGTTTCTAATCGGTGCAACTCGAGTTGGCAATAAATTTCTAATGAATAGCAACAATTTTTATCTGTTTCTAGATTTATTTATTTTTGTAGATACTAGTAAATAAGAAGTGGGTTAAAAAAATACATGCGGTTGATTTATTTGGTTTATGCATATGTTCACGCTTGATAAAGGGGTTCTTATATGGGTCTGGTGACCCGTTTAACAAACGGGTCAGGTTAGCGTTCAGGTTTGTTGACCCGTTTAATAAAATGATCGGGTTAGGGTTGATGGGGTCCAACCTGTCTAGTGGTGAACCCGACACGAATTTGATCCGACACGACCCGTTTACCAGCTCTAATGAGAATTAAACCCTGAACTCCCATTAGGACAAAAGAAAAGAGTCGTTCTTTCATATGTTAACTTCGTTGTGAGAAACAGTTGCGAGATTTCGACAATTCAGTCAGAGGCGGAGCCTTGGGAGGTTAAAGAGTGCCACATAGGTGTGCCATGTCATTAGATGAAATATAAATTAAAAAACAACTTTATAATATATAAAATAGAGTGTACTATCTAATATATATATATATATATATATATATATATATATATATATATATATATATATATATATATATATATATATATATATATATATATATATATATATATATATATATATATATATATATATATATCCAACTTTATAATTTATAAAATAGAGTGTACTATCATATATATATATAATGTAAAGAGAGAGAGAAATAGAGTTTGAGTTTCAGTAACATACCTCTAACTTTTGCTATTTACTTTAAAACATTAAAATCTTTATACATATGAAAAGACGTCGAGATATGCTTAGGGTATGTTCTCATCACTTTAGTTTTTCTAAACTATGTGAACTAAAGTTATCAGAACTTATTTAAATTTATTCTATAAGGTATTAGAACTTATTTGTACGTATCGGAACTTAACTGAACTTATTAAATCTTATTAGAACTTATTAAAACGCTAGTCTGAACTTATTAAACCTGAATTTTTCAAAGGTAATAAACAGGATGCACCCATAATGATAAGATCCATCAAGATCCATCTATTGTATCTTTTTTTCTTCTTCTTTTAGTTTAACATATTTATAATATAGTAAGAGTATGTCTTTGTGTTATGAGGCATATATGAATGAGATTAGGACTAGAAAGATATTACCCTAAAACAATCCTAATTTTTTAAAATCCCATATGCAACATGAAATACATATGATATAGAAAAGTAGATAAGAATCACTTAGAATTTAAAGAAACAATAATGACAAATTATCACAAATATTTACATTTTATTCTTTACTTTTAACCTATGCGTTGCAAAGAGTTGAAAAATATTGGTTGGCAAGATTACGGTACAATTGAAGCCATTTAAAAGTCTGCATATATAATTTAGAGATATTTTTTTATAGGAACAATATAAAAAAAATTAAGGCGGTAAAAATTATAGTCGAGTTAAAATTTAAAAATGTTTCTTTTCTTCAATATCTATATATGTGATCGTCCTTCTTTTACTTATCTATAT
Source organism: Beta corolliflora (assembly GCA_947648045.1). Classification (NCBI taxonomy): domain Eukaryota; kingdom Viridiplantae; phylum Streptophyta; class Magnoliopsida; order Caryophyllales; family Amaranthaceae; genus Beta; species Beta corolliflora. The sequence goes on along the minus strand of CANSZD010003756.1, from coordinate 31,257 downwards.
ATATATATATATCTAAAACCCAAGACAAACAAATGTCATGCTGCAACATGTACTCTCCCCTCTCCCACACAATCAAATGAGACATTTAACAATAAAAATGTATGTTTCAAGACTCGAACCCATGACCTCTCATTTGATATGCTAATGCACTAACCAACTACACGACAATGCTCATGTTGGTCTTTATGGGGGAAAAAATCATTTAAAGACAAATATTTCTATGTTTGAGGACTTCAAATGCACGTCGGTAAATAATTCGGGGCGTATGGCCCGGGACAAGAACTAGTTGTTGTTCTAAATCTTACATCTCCTTTACAAGCAACATGGCATATTACCCACAGATTAAGCTTAAACTCAATGATAGTATCTAGTATGGTACCATGCTTATCATCCCTAATCCCCTATGAAAAATTGGAGTTTGATCCCTTGATAGAAGTTTATGTAGGCGAGAGGGGATATAGGGTGTTTAATATGTTGAGACCTATAGGTTAAATGCCTAAAATATTGGTGGAACATACATATGAATATATGATGATATGAAAGTTGATTGAGTTCCTGTTCTTTTAGACTTATTTTCAGTTCTGTTCAGTTCAATTACTCTCTGCATTTCAATCTCGCCCGTTCGATTCTCCCAAATTCAAAAGAACGAGGACTGAATATTGAATTCAAACAATTGGAGTTGGCAATCCCCCATATGTATATTACCCGGGTCTTCCTCCCCTTTTTTCTTGGGGGATCAAGTTTGCTGAGCATCAGAGCATGTAGATCTGTAGTACACTCCTTGAATTTATTGCATTTGAAGTTAACGTCCAAGCTGGGCTAGTTATTCTTGGCATGTGACAGGGGTTTCGACTCGTCTATTTCCATGGGTTTTGTAGTGTTGTTTTGTGTTGTGTTGGTAGACTACTAGACTGCTCCTGCAGCCTGCTGTTGTTGTTGGCTACTACTCTATCTAGCTTCTAAACTTTTTATCATTAACTCATGATTTCATTGAAAAGGATATATGCCATGTAAGGGGGCATTTGGAATAACACCACCAATCCCCCCAATTTTGTGCTTTCTTTCTAATCTTCTGTACTCTTCTTTGGGTAACAAACTTAATTTTGTAAAATTCTCCCCCAAATTATGAAAATATACCCTTCTTCCTTGGTTTGATTGGAAAATTAAAATATAACACAATTTAACATACAATTTCCACCATTCATATCATAATAATTTATCTAATATTGAACGTTATAAAAAGTGGATAATTTCTATAATATCCATCTATTTGTTTTTAGATCATCGTACTTTCTGTTGAAGTCTGTTTAAAAAATCATTTCTACTTTAACTCTATTCTTTATTTAGTAAAGACTTGTACTCTTTCGACACTATCTTTCTCCATTTGTTGGACTCATATAATTCTAGACTCCCTCATACCCACATATATATTCCCCCCCCCCCAAAAAAACAAATTCACTTTATTTATATTCTAGGTGAATTGTTGAAGAAAACAACAAAAAAGGAGATAATATAAAATTCAACTCTAAATGGTTGACTTTTTTTTAACTGAAAAATTATAATGTAGTTTTAAGGGTGCGTTCTCTTTACTTGAGTTCTTCTGAACTAGACTGAATTTATTGGAATTTGCTGAAGTTCATTTTATAACGTGTTAAATTTAATCTAAACTTATGTAAACCTAATTGAACTTATTAGAACTTATATAAACTTATTAAACCTGAAACTTATTTTTCTAAGGTGAAGAGAATGCACCCTAAGTAACAAAATCTATACCTATTTGGTCTTTCCATGCAAATTCTTTTTATTAGGTCTTTCCTATAAAACACCCTTTTTATATGATTATATGACATAAACTCTCTTTTTTAATGAAAACTTTACAGTACCCCTCACTTGTCATACTACCATGGCCTCATATCTCTCTCATACCACTATCGCGCCGCACCACCAAACTACCACCCTCAAATCATCGCATAACCGAAGATTAGACATGAATTTTTTTTGGCCCCCGAATATTTCCGGTTCCAGCTATGGTGGAAGTTTAGCGAATTTTGGTTTCACTGTGGTGTGGTGGAATTGAAATCGGAATCTGCCAAAGGTTCCACCATTCCAGAATTTAACAACACCCTTTATATATCCAAATCCAACTCAAACATCATTATTTAAACAATTTCCTACATGAAATATATATATTTCGACCTAAGTTCGAGTAAAACAACAATACATTAATCATAGAGGAAGAATGGGGTATAATTTGTTTTGGGAAATAGATTAAACATCTAATTGTTTGATCTCTAGACGTGAAATAAAAAAGATGAAGAGGTTCTATATCTGATGCAATTATAATGATATCCCCAAAAACTTTTATCACAAAATTTAGAGGCAAAATTGGCATTAACACCACAAACTATAGCGCGGGTGCACCCAGCGCCACCAACTTTGACTAGTAGCTAAAACACCACAAATTGTTGGCCTGGGTGCAGCGAGTATCATAAATGATGTCAGAACTCACTTTTCTTGCCGGTAGTGTGGAATCCGTAATAATTTTCTTTTCGATTTCCCCTTTTTTCTCTCATTTATCCTATTTTCCCTTAATTAGAAGCCTAAGTCACGCACTACAAGAAAGGTGGTAATTAACGACGGCTAAAAGCCGTCGGTAATAAAAAGACAACCGTCGCTAAAATATCAACGACGGCTAGCAGTCGTTGAAACGCAGTCGGTGCAAAGGTGGTCGCTGATATTGGAATCAACGACCGCTAAGCCGTCGGTAAAAAATTTAACGACGGTTTCCTGCTCATCAGCGACCGTTTTCCAAAACCGACGTTCGAACCAAACCAACGACTGTTTTAAACAGACGGCAAATCAACGATGGTTTTCCACCGTCGCTGATTTACCGACCGTGTTTAACCGTCGGTGATTCACCGTCGGTTAGAAACAGTCGTTGTTTGCGCCAATTCAACGTCTGTTAAAAACCGTCGCTATTATGTAAAAGCAGTCGTTGATGTTGAAGTCCTTGGATGCATAGAGTACCTTACAACGACTGCCTAGCCGTCGTTGATTTAATGTTTAGCCGTCGTTGTTTTTTTAAAATAATATTATTTAAAATATTTTTGTTCTTAATAATAATTAAACCTCGTACTGAAGATACATACGCTTGTGGACCACACTAAAGCTTGTTCCTCCATCGCATTCAATTTTTTCAATTACAAAAATATGCAATTTTGATATATATTACAATTTGCATTGATACTTGTATAATTACATGAAATAGATTACAATTATGTACACAAAATAGATCCCGATGTCGGGAAATAAAGTAGAAGTCGGTGTTTACAAAAAATATATATCGACAAAGCTAGAAACTAATAAGCTAGATGCCGATAAATATAGACACTAAATGTCTATAGTTAGACAAACTACCTAGATTAAATATATTTACGCAAAATAGATCCCGGTGTCGAGAAATTAAGTAGAAGTCGGGTTCCAAAAAAAATAACCCGACACATCTAGAAACAAAGCGAGATGCCGATAAATATTGACACTAAATGCATATAAGTTAGTTACCTAGTTGCCAAAACCAAAAAAACTACACTGTCAAGGGTGTCTCTGTAGCACTACCGCCACCACCAAACCCCGGGTCATCGTCCGTGCGTTGTGGAGGGGGGGCCTGGGTTGCAACCTGAGGACATGTGGCCGAAACTAGACATGTTCCTCATCATTTCCTCAACGATGGCCCGACTTGACGCTTCCACCCGTGCTGCGACCATTGCCTCCACCTCTTCCATCCGCGCAGCGACCTTTGCCTCCACCTGCGCCTCAATCTGAGAAAAAATGGACGGCTCATATGGTTGTGAAGAGCCGCCATCTCCTCGCCCTGATGAAGAGTTGTAGTACAAATGATCTCCCTGACCCAACCCCTGAACTTTTCCTCTGTTCCTCCCCCCAACTGTCTCCCAATACAACAGATCAGGGTTCGACTGTGACCCCTGAGTGGTACAATGATCCAGCTTCTTCTTGTACGTCTCCTGCATTTGGTTAAATATACTCATATTCAAGTAAAATAAAGTGGGCAAAATGGCGTACATTTGGTTCTAACTTGCCTATATTGTGTATTTTCAATCAAAACAACTTATAAATACATTAAACTAACTATATATATGATGTTTGAGTTGTTTATAACTTAAACTAACATCAAAGTACTCGTATTCATTCATTTCAAGTAAAATGGCCTAAAATGGCCTATATTAGCCTATATTTGGTTCTAACTTTCCTATATTGTGCATTTTCAATCAAAACAACTTACAATTACATTAAACTAACTATATATATGATGTTTGAGGTGTTTATAACTTAAACTAACATCAAGCTACTCGTATTCATTCAATTTCAAGTAAAATGGCCTAAAATGGCCTATATTAGCCTACATTTGGTTCTAACTTTCCTACTTTGTGTATTTTCAATCAAAACAACTTATAAATACATTAAACTAACTATATATATGATGTTTGAGGTGTTTATAACTTAAACTAACATCAAACTACTCGTATTCATTCAATTTCAAGTAAAATGGCCTATATTAGCCTATATTTGGTTCTAACTTTCCTACTTTGTGTATTTTCAATCAAAACAACTTATAAATACATTAAACTAACTATATATATGATGTTTGAGGTGTTTATAACTTAAACTAACATCAAACTACTCGTATTCATTCATTTTCAAGTAAAATGGCCTAAAATGGCCTATATTAGCCTATATTTGGTTCTAACTTTCCTATATTGTGTATTTTCAATCAAAACAACTTATAAATACATTAAACTAAATATATATATATATATATGATGTTTGAGGTGTTTATAACTTAAACTAACATCAAACTACTCGTATTCATTCAATTTCAAGTAAAATGGCCTAAAATGGCCTATATTAGCCTACATTTGGTTCTAACTTTCCTACTTTGTGTATTTTCAATCAAAACAACTTATAAATACATTAAACTAACTATATATATGATGTTTGAGGTGTTTATAACTTAAACTAACATCAAACTACTCGTATTCATTCAATTTCAAGTAAAATGGCCTAAAATGGTCTATATTAGCCTATATTTGGTTCTAACTTTCCTACTTTGTGTATTTTCAATCAAAACAACTTATAAATACATTAAACTAACTATATATATGATGTTTGAGGTGTTTATAACTTAAACTAACATCAAAGTACTCGTATTCATTCAATTTCAAGTAAAATGGCCTAAAATGGTCTATATTAGCCTATATTTGGTTCTAACTTTCCTACTTTGTGTATTTTCAATCAAAACAACTTATAAATACATTAAACTAACTATATATATGATGTTTGAGGTGTTTATAACTTAAACTAACATCAAAGTACTCGTATTCATTCATTTTCAAGTAAAATGAAGTAAAATGGCCTATATTAGCCTATATTTGGTTCTAACTTTCCTATATTGTGTATTTTCAATCAAAACAACTTACAATTACATTAAACTAACTATATATATGATGTTTGAGGTGTTTATAACTTAAACTAACATCAAAGTACTCGTATTCATTCATTTTCAAGTAAAATGACCTAAAATGGCCTATATTTGATTCTAACTTAAACTAGCATCAAACTTTTCAATCATATTTGCCTATAAATATATGTTTAGAAGTATGTACCGAGATTTGCTTTGCTTTCTTGTTTGCTGGAATTTCTCCTTTTCCAGGAACAGTCTTAAAATGAGTCTTCAAGAACAACTCGGGAGCAGTAGGGAGTACTCCTCCTCTATTCTTTGCCTGTAGACATTGTTGAACAAAGGCTTTATTTTTTACTCATACCGAAAATGTCATGTAAATTACACTAAGTAGTAGATATGAAACATATTTACCATCTTCCTAGCATGCTGTGCCGCCGAAATAGAACCCTGAAAGTGTGACGGCTCAATTGGATTAGACAGGGAGCCACCTCTTCGGTTCTTCTTCGCCTTTTCAGATTTTTCCCGAAATGTTGGCTCTTCACTTCTCTTCTTCATGTCTTCGTATATCGTCTCCCCCAACCATTTTGGCCTTTCTTTGGCTTTCTTAACCACCCAGTATCGCAAGTCTCGCAGACGAGATGAAGCTTTTTTCTTGTAATCCTTCCTCACTAGGCCTTCTAACTCAGGAGCCCATTCGTAAATACCCTTTAGTCAAACATTAAACAAAGATATTAATAAAGTAATATAATCAATTTCATTTTTCATAATTCGATTCATACATACTGTGAAAATGTTCCACCAATGCGTCTTTGTTGCATTGTCGACCTCACTGTAATTGAACCAAGGTTGTCGAAAATGGCCCTGGAAAATGTCAGTGATGGACCCACTAACCTTGTTATCATCAAACCTGAATTGAAAACCAAACAAACACGTGAATTGTGAATATCATTGCATACAAATATCATGAAGGCTTACGAACTTACCACAATCCAGTAGGGCTTAAAACCTTTCTTGGTGCACGGTTCGAACCTTCACCTTCCTCCGTATGAGTGTTCGGAGTCTCCGTGCGTGGTTACCAATGTCACGTGCTCGTGAATCATCTCCCCGTGTCTCCGACATAGGGTTCCCGCTCCTTCTACTTCGGTGACCGAAAAAGCTCCCTCGGAATCAAAGTCCCACGACCTTGGCTTCCACCTAAGCCACCTCGACCTCCGCGGCCCTTAGGATTAGACATGATTACCTAAAATGCAAGAAATTAGAAACGTGCAAGATTAAACAAAACAATTGAAATAAATTCTTGTTACATTAAAGTATGAATAATCCAAGAATAAAAAAACTGATTTCTTCAATATTAACATATTACAACTTTATTTGCACCAAAAAACAAATCACATATATTGTGAAGAAAACAAAAAGAGCTATAATAATGGGAAAACATATGACTTATATTAACAAAACACAACTTCCACCTAAGCCTTCACCGACCCCCGCCCTCCCCCCCGCACTCCCCCCCCCCCGCACTCCCCCTCACCGACCCCCCGCCCTCCCCCCCGCCGGCCTGCACTCCCCCCTCACCGACCCCCCGCCCTCCCCCCGCACTCCCCCCCCACCCCGCTTCTCCCCCTCACCGACCCCCCCGCACTCCCCCTCCACTCGCACTCCCCCCTCACCGACCCCCTGCCCTCCCCTCTCGCCGCTCGCACCCCCCCTCACCGACCCCCGCCCTCCCCGCACTCCCCCCCCACCCCGCACCCCCCTCACCGACCCCCGCCCCCCCCCGCACTCCCACCCACCCCGCACTCCCCCCACCGACCCCCCGCCCTCCCCCTTCCCCACCCCCCGCCCCTTCCCCCGCACTCCCCCGCATTCCCCCCCTTCCCCCCACCCCGCCCCCCCCCCGCATTCCCCCCCCCCGCACCCCCCTCACCGACCCCCGCCCTCCCCTGCACTCCCCTTGCATTCCCCCACCCCGCACTCCCCCCTCACCGACCCCCGCCCTCCCCCTGCCGGCCTGCCCTCCCCCTCCTCACCGACCCCCCGCCCTCCCCCCCGCCCTCCCCCTGCACTCCCCCTGCCATAATTATATAGTTTTTAAGTTTTATAACCTTTAATGCTACTAAACAATATAGAATTTACATGAACAAAAACAATATAAATTGAAGACAAAATATGGTCAAAATTGCTACTAACCTTACAATTAAGCCAAAGAGAAACACCAAAATGCTACGTAATCCTACATCATGTACAAAATCAATTATTAAACGGTAACCTTTAAGCATTTATTAAAATTTATACATAAACTTAAGCAATTAACCATATAAACTAAATTTACTATTAAAATTAAAGAATTTAAAAATTAAAGAGTACCTAGAGGTTAATTGTAAGGTTAGAATTTAAGAATTTAACCAAAGCCAAATGAGATTTTGCCATAACCCAATTTAAAAAAAATAAAAAATAAATTGGCACTTGCCACCGCCGAAGTGTTGGTCCTAAGCAAGGGTCGCCGCCGCCGGCGAGGTGGATTCCCACCGAGTTCGTCGCCCAACTTCACTTCTCTCACGAGGCAAAAACCCAATTGTTAGGGTTTGGTTCATGAGTACAACATTAAAAAAAAAAAAAAAAAATAAAGCTTACCGCCGGCGAAGTGAGGTGGAGGTGGATCACGCCGTTGGCCGGAGGAAGGAGGCAGGTGGAGGTGGAGTCGACCGCGCTTCGTCCATCCCAAAATCGCCCAACTAATTCCCTCCTTTTTGTTGTTGAAAAAAACCCGATTGAAGCAGCAGCTTCAATTAAACCCCTTTTAGAAATCAACGACCGTTTAAGACCGTCGCCCAAGTTAAAAAATTTCTGATTTATTTCCAAAAAAACACAACGACGGCTTTAAACCGTCGTCGTTTTTCACCGACGACCAAACCGTCGTTGTATGTTAAATCAGCAGTCGGTGATCAACGACGGTTTAAAGCCGACGCTTATTACGACGACACCGACCGTTTTTGAAGCCGTCGCTAATAGGCGGTCGTTATTTCAGCCTTTTCTTGTAGTGACGTGAGCATGTGTCGATAAAAGTTAGTTTCGACGTCATTTATGACACTCGCTGCACCAAGTCCAATAATTTGTGGTGTTTTGCCTACTAGTCACGATTGATAGTCTTTGGGTGCTGAGTCTCAATAGTTTGTGATGTTAAGGCCAATTTTACCAAATTTAAATTATCTACTAACAATTAGTTATTCAGCAATTTTCAATTTTATTCCCCTAGTGAATTCTAACTCACTTTGTTTCCCTCTTGAACCACTTTGATTTTGAAGCAATAATGTGGGGGAGGGGGAGGAATATAAATTTGTCTGACACAAAACATAACATACTTACAGAGAACTAAAAACATACTCCAAATGGATAGGTAGATGGACATATTCAATTGGTGTATTATTAACAATAATTTATACACAGTAATTAATATATATGGCTGTGCATAAATGATAAATGTGATGGTCCTGCTGCCCAAAATTAAGTGGCCCAGGCCTGAGAGGCTACGCAGTAGGCACACTGGCTGCTGCTGCAATGTAGACTCTGGACCGCTAAATACACTGCTTGTTGTGCCTTGAACGTCACTACTTGCCGGTGGTTTTGGTTACATTACATCACAGTTGGAAAATTATAAAGAGAGTGAAAACTACATGCTAAAATATCCGTTTCTGGCAAAATATAAACTAGTTTACTCACTACTTCTTCAACTGATCTTAATCAACAATCTCTTCACATTCATTTGGCTTTATTTGGCTGTAAGGAATTCAATTGCTGAGAGAGTGAGACGTGCAAGATTAAGCTTACATTATTATTTTTGCGACAATGGCTTGAGCATTTTGATTAGAGTATAAGTACCTCTTTATTTTTTATTTTTTTAAAGGAAGTACTTACCTCTTTAGTTGACATTGGTTATTCGAGTAGTTTGGCATTTAGGCTATTGAATCCTCAACTCAACTAATTTCAGTAATGGAGTAGTATTTACTTGTGATAAGTTTAGGTTAAAGGTATAAAAGTTTACAGATTTATTATTAACACAAGATTTTTTTTTTTACTATGAGAACACAAGAAATATTTATAGTACATTAATAAACCTAATTGAGGCATGAATAGGAGATAAGGAAATATATAAAAAAAAGTCTCAACTTTGAGGGGATAAATTTGGTCAATGAAAAATAATTTTGTACCTTTGGGTTTAACTTCGACACCCACTGGCCGAGAAAATTTATGCGGAAACGTAAGATCAATATAATAAATTGGATGGCTCGGATAACATGTTAAGTTTATGTTAAACGTATATATTAAAAGCTCATAGATTATTATTAACACAAGGAAATATTTATAGTACATCAATAAACCTGATTAAGGTATAGATAGGAAATAAGGAAATTAAAAAAATCTCTACTTTGAGGGGAAATATTTGGTCAATAAAAAATAGTATGTACCTTAATATAGTTAAATTCAGTCCGTGGGTTTAACTTCGACACCCACTGTCCGAGAAAATATATGCGGAAACGTAGGATCAATCCAATAAATTAGATGGCTCGGATACTTTAGGTTAAAGGTATAAAAGCTCAGAGATTATTATTAACATAAAGGAATATTTATAAATGAATAAACCTAATTAAGTTATGAATAGAAGATAAGGTAATACTCCTTAACGTAACACAATACTTTCCTAAATATTATCTCAACCCTATATATTATCTTAACAATTTAGTTCCTCTGTTTCAATGTAATTGACACATTTCTCTTCACACACTGCCAATGCATATCTCTAACCATTAATATCTCTAATTCCCTACAAGTAAAAATTATAAAAAGTTGATATCTTGAAAGTATATGTTGATACGAATCTAACAAGATCTAACATGATTATATTTTTCCTTACGAAAAAATAAAAAAATACGGTCAAAGGAGAGTGGGTTAATAGTGAAAAAGTCAAACCGTGTCAAGTACTTTGAAACGAAAGAAGTATTTTAGTAAAAATTCTATTTTCCTAATAGCTCGACAATGAATAGAATTGTACATTTACATTTGTATCCTTATTGCGTTAACTATGATTATTTCATGTATATCTATAAACTATTTTATATGTTGGATGTTATCCATAAAGACCATAACTCCATAAGAACGCGAAAAAAAGCGCTTGCCCATCGGGCGACGTCCTTGACCAAAGTTGCTTTCCTTTCGTTTCCGATCGAGCATCGAGCTTTGCCTGATGCGTTGGGCGAGGATCTTTTGTTCCTTTCCCGATCAGGGCGGAAGCCTTGATGACGCGGTTTTGTGTTTTTCTCCGTTTTTATTTCATCTTTGTTGCTTCAGGTTATATTGTAGGTGGTGAAATTCGTTTCTAAGACTGTGACTCTTCTACCATGGCAAAATTTGTTCTTGTGATGATTTCAGGTTTTGTTGTTTGATTTCTACAGATTTATTTCCTACATTATATACATAGAAAAACTACATCGGTACGTCGGTGAGTTATATTGTACCATCATAAGCTATGTATAGATTGAAAAGCTATTCTTGTAAATTGAAAACTATTTTTGTACATTGCGAAAGCTAATTTATTACATTAACATTCAAAATGTATCTTTCTTTTAATAGCTAAGAATAAATCCTCTGGGCTGCCCTAGCACAAAGCCCCCATCTAGAGGTCCATTATAAGCCATACTCCCCCAACCCCCATCCCCCCTTAAATCCCAAGTAAATGCTTGGGATAGGAATATATACACCCGACCAACAAGTATTCTATATGCTGTACAACCATAAATTCTTTATACATCGAGAAGCAATCTCATGTATATCTTACATCTCTTTTGTGTACATCCACATAATGCGAGGAAAAAAAGAAAAGAAAACAAACATTGTTTTATAGTTAGATAGGACATATAAGACTATATACGCTTCGGCACTTCCGTTCTCTACGAGGGTTATTCCTTATTGTTTGTAGAGGTAATATTCAATGTCTTACAATAAGTTATTATAAATCTACCTCACTTAAGACATGTTCTTATTAAAATCACACTAGAAAGTTTCAAACTACGCCAAAAAATAAAAGGAAAATTTTGGACAGACCATATGATACTATACTACACCAATTCTTCTATTTTAAACTTTTTACAACAAAAACACCACCACCAACTATAATAATAATAATAATAATAATAATAATAATAATAATAATAATAATAATAATAATAATAATAATAATAATGTTTTAGTTTTACCTAAAGAGTACTCTATTTTCTCTTAATGCAACATGATCCCCACATCCCTAAAGACCAATTGTAAAGAGATGAAGAATATGCAGCTTAGGTTTACTCATTTACCGTAGAAGACTTAAATACAAAGCCTTAAGCTATTACTAATTGGGCCTACTATACAACACTTACTAACAGCCCACACTAAACAATATTAAAGCTTACATTATTTACATAATCCCAACACCTCCCCTCAAGTTGGAGCATGGAGGTTACAAATGCCCAACTTGCGGAGAAGAAACATGAACTGATGATGACCAAGAGCCTTAGTGAAAATATCTGCGAGCTGCGCATTAGTAGGCACATGTGAAGGATGAATCGTACCATCTTGTACTGCATCACGTAAGAAGTGACAATCAACTTCAATATGCTTGGTACGTTCATGAAAAACTGGATTTTGAGCAAGATATAGAGCGGACTGACTATCACAATACAAGTGCATAGTCTTTGGATGTTGCACACCCAAACTCAGAAGCAACCCCTTCAACCATTTTAACTCACACGTCACAGCAGCCATGGAACGATATTCAACCTCAGCAGAAGATCTAGAAACAGCGACCTGTTTCTTAGTCTTCCAAGAAATAGGAGAACGACCGAGAAAGACCAACCAACCTGATAAAGAACGGCGAGTAAGAGGGCAACTCGCCCAATCTGAGTCACACCATCCACTCAAAGACAAATTGCAATCAGACCTAAGAAGAGTACCTTGACCCGGACAACCTTTCAAGTACCGAACAACGCGAATAGCCGCATCCCAATGATCTCTTCGAGGAGCATTAAGAAATTGTGACAAAATATGAACAGCATAAGACAAGTCAGGCCGAGTGAATGCCAAATAAATAAGCCGTCCAACCAATCTCCGGTATTGCTCAACATTCTCAAGAAGCGGACTAGTTGAACGAGCCAATTTATGATTCTGCTCCATAGGAAAACTAACGGGCTTGGAACCAAGGTTTCCGGACTCAGCAATGATGTCAAGTACATACTTCCGTTGACATAAAAAAATACCGTCCTGATTTCTGGCAACTTCAATCCCTAGAAAGTACTTCAAAATACCAAGATCTTTCATGTGGAAACAGGAACATAAGTACTGCTTAAAAGCAGTAAGAGCGGCAGTATCATTCCCAGATATAATCAGATCATCCACATAAACAAGAATATTAAGCTGAACAGTACCTTTCTGATAAGTGAAGAGAGAATAATCTGAATACGACTGCCGGAAACCGTACTCCTTGAGAGAATGGGCCAATTTCGCAAACCAACACCGAGGCGCCTGTTTCAAGCCATACAATGATTTACGCAATCTACATACCTTTCCATGTGTTGCACCCTGAAAGCCTGGTGGAACCTTCATGTACACTTCTTCAGTCAAATCACCATGCAGGAAAGCGTTGTGGACATCCATTTGATGCAACGCCCAATTTTTAGCAACGACGAATGTACCGGAAAAGCACGAACTGTAGTCATCTTAGCAACGGGAGCAAAAGTGTCTGTGTAATCAATGCCCTCAACCTGATGATTGCCAAATACCACCAAACGAGCTTTGAGGCGCTCGATACTACCATCCGAATTGTACATAATTTTATACACCCATCGGCTGCCAAGTGCCTTCTTCCCTGGAGGAAGGGTCTCCAAACTCCATGTCCCATTGTTTTCTAAAGCCTGAATTTTTTTTTGCATAACATCTCTCCATCCTGGGTCTGTCATAGCTTCTTTAAACGACTGAGGTTCAACACCTGCGGTTACTGCAGCAAGAAAATGTCTATGTCCCACAGAAAACCGTTCACAATTAACAAAATGTGCTATAGGAAAAGACGTACCTGAGGTCTTAATCGAAGTAGATGACGGTGGAGGAGACGGACTTAACTTTCGAACTGTATTCGTGACAAACCCACGTAACCTTGTGGATGGTAATTTCTTTCTCTTGCCTTTCCCTTTTTCTTCACTTGCATTCTCATTAGGAGTGGCCACAACCTCCTCCCTCAATTCACTTGCAGCACTGTCGGCCACACAAACCACCTCAACCGCATCACTAAACACAGCAACAGCCTCGTGGTCGCTGCCTGCACGCGCTGCCACGTTCGCAGCACCATCACCCGCGGCAACACTGTCGCTGCTCATTGCAGGGGCAGCATCCATGCTGGGCACTATACGACTGGCAGCAGCATCCACCAAGCTGCCTGCATCAGCCACCACAGCCGCACCATCATCGCCCACATCACGACCTTGGTGCACATCAACATCATCACCAACGCCCACATTCATGTCGCCAACATATTCATAGAGGAAGTCATCATCTAAATTATCAAAATTAGGAGCAATAATTTGAGATGCCGAAGTCATACAAGTAGAGGTAGCGGCGAAAGGGAACTCATGTTCATAAAATCTCACATCCCGAGAAACAAAATAGTCACCGGTCTCTAAGTCATAAAGTTTCCACCCTTTCTTCCCTTGCGGATAGCCAACAAAAACACACTTTCGACTCCGACTCATAAACTTATCCCTCTTAGACTTGGGATTAGAAGCATAACACAAACATCCAAACACACGGAATTCAGCAAAAGAAGGTGGGGTCGCAAATAGAAGTTCAAAAGGAGTTTTGTTGCCAAGCAAAGTAGAGGGAGTTCGACTAATTATGTAACTCGCAGCTAAGACACAATCACCCCAAAATTTTAATGGAAGATTGGCTTGGAAACGTAAGGCTCTAGCAACATTCAATATGTGACGATGTTTGCGCTCCACTCTCCCATTTTGTTGAGGTGTATCCACACAAGAAGTTTGAAACAAAATCCCATTTTCAACAAAAAAGGCTTTCATACAATTGAATTCTGTGCCATTATCACTACGCACAATTTTCACTTTAGCATCAAACTGTCTTTCAATCATGGCAAAAAAAGAATTGAACATTATAAACTTCAGTTTTATCAAATAAAAGATACACCCACACAGCTCTAGAATAATCATCCACAAGAGTGAGAAAATAAGAAGCACCACAAAAAGAAGGAGTATGATATTTTCCCCAAAGATCACAATGTATTATTTCAAAACAAGACTTAGCTCGACTATGACTAATAGGAAACTGTTCTCGAGTTTGTTTGGCTTGATGACACACATCACAAGCATTATTCAAAACATTACTAGAGCCATCAATAAAAAGGAAGAGACCGCACTACTTTATCCGAAGGATGACCAAGCCGTTGATGCCACAACTCAGGAGAAGAAATCCCATCCACATTCAACGCATTAATCCGCAAAGCATCTCGAAAGTAGTAAAGTCCGTCTCTCCGTTCACCTACTCCAATCAGGGTCCTCAAGTGTCGGTCCTGTATAACACACAATGTTTTAGTAAAGTGAACAACGCAATTCAGATCAGCTGAAAGTTGAGGCACTGATAGCAAATTACAATTTAATTTTGGGACATACAAAACATTCCGCAGCACTAAAGTGTCGGACAACCTTACTTCACCTTGCTTGGTACAAGAAGCAGTGTGGTTGCCGTCCAGAAGACCAACCAGACACTCATTCATTTCAAGCACATTACTCAACAAATTAATATTGCAAGTGACATGGTGTGAGGCACCAGAATCAATTATCCAAGAAGAGCAAAGGTTAGATGACTCACCACTCAAGCGATCGTTAACATTTTGTAGGGAGGAATTACCAAGCATATCTAGAAGACGCTGCCACTGCTCACTAGTTATACCTGGTAGTGCTTGTTCCCCAACACTTGAGCCTGCTGCCACACTACCAGAACCACTCGTCACGGCTGCCACAGAGATGTCACCCCTGCCTACCGAACGTCCCCGATCGCCCAGTGACGAGGGCCATTACGCGCACCACGACCCCCCCTTCCACCTCCACGAAGGGGCCCTATGCTCCCACCACTCAGGGTATCCATGTTTGGACCAATAATTTGGTTCGTCATGACCACGACGCTGACAATACGTACATTGCAAGGCTGATTTATCCCCATCAAAACGTGGCTTTGCTTGCACACTAGCCCAGGATTTTACCGCCATGGTGCGAATATCTTCTCGATCAAGTTGAGCCTTTGAAGCTAGTTACAATCTTTCTTCCTGAAGAAACATTTGATAAGCGCGATCGAGGGATGGCAGAGGCTCTTGAGATAAGATGGAGGAACGCATATTCCCATACAACTCAACGTTCACACCATAGAGAAAATCTTGAAGACGATCTTCATCCAAGCGAGCCTGAAGAAGGGCTGCTATATATTACACTTACAACCCCCACACTCGCAAAATGGAAGAGGATTGTATGTGGCAAGTTCATCCCACAGTGGCTGCAACTTCCCGAAATATTCCGCGATCGACATTGATTTGGGTTGCTGACACGCTGCCAAGGCAGCTTTAATCTGTTGCTTTCGAGGGCCATTACCAACATTGAAACGTTGGTGTAAAACAGCCCATAAGGGTTTTGCTTCTTCAAAATACGGTAAAGTTTTCTTGATGGAAAGATCAATGGTGTTAAGAATCCATTGTACTAGCATAGCTTGAAGACAACGCCAATCTCGTAACCCTTTATCATCCGTTGGTTTAGAGATGGTACCTTCAACAAACTCGAATTTACGTCGAGCCATGAGAGACAAACGAATGGAGCGACGCCATTCTTCATAGTTATCGCCTCGGAAAACAATTGGGGTAATAACATTCCCTGGACCATCATGGGAGCCAATAAAATAAGGAGAAGAAGAGTCTAATTTCGGTGCATCACCACCACCAGAGGTGACCCTGCCGGCGCCGTCAACACCACCTGTCATCGCAGCATTGTAAGCGTGCCCTAGGAAAAGTCTGATACCATGTAAAGAGATGAAGAATATGCAGCTTAGGTTTACTCATTTACCGTAGAAGACTTAAATACAAAGCCTTAAGCTATTACTAATTGGGCCTAATATACAACACTTACTAACAGCCCACACTAAATAATATTAAAGCTTACATTATTTACATAATCCCAACACCAATTTTTGCAAGGACATATATTTTGTTGTTTGGTTATGTTAAGGACCTATACTTTTTGCTTGTTTTACCAAGGACTTCAAGCCTAACATTGTTAATTTTTTTGGAATTTTTTTAACGGCAAAGCAAAAAAATGATTACAAATGGAAAAACTGTTTTCGCTTATGCTAATACTATTAAGGGTTCGACTAAAAATTTCTAGAAAAATACCCCGATTTTCACACTCTTCACAACAATTTTTTCAATTTTTATACTAGACAAGTTCCCATGTAATAAAGTCACTCCACTCCATCTTCACTATTAGAGTTAGTCTTGCATAGACCTGGTCCACAATAATATTATTGTGGACCAAAGCCACTTATTTAACATAGTAACCCTTTTTTTCAATATAGTAACCTTTTAAAATCTTGAGTTATACTATACAGTTAATATCTACCATAATGACTGTTTTTTTAAATATAGTCACTCTTTCTCACATTAGTTTATCATGATGAAATTTTCACTTTGTGACATATTGACCTTTTTTTTTCACATAGTCAAACTTTACGATCTATATCTACTCATCTTTTAATCGGTTTTTTTTATATAGTGACCTTTTTTTCTTCATAAATCACATGAATTAGCATTAGGTGCACACTAATTTAGTGTGGACCAACTCCATATAAGTTTTTTACTCACTATTATTACTCATAGTACATACTTAATCTATTTTGTTAGGGACGGAAACTACTACTTTTTGACAAATATGCATACAAAGTTATCCCCTTAATTCGACAAAGGCAAAAAATAAGCTCAAAACAAACAATTTATTAACATAATCACAATTTAATCATTAATTGAAAAATATAAACAAAAGTTACACTCTACCTCAAACAATAATGTACTTGTGGTCGAAACTCGAAAGTTAAATACATCAATGTTGGTGTATCGTGCACATGGTATACCATATTATGTGATAAATGTGATCCAAGTCCTTAACAAAGCAAGAAATTAGTGTAGAACTTAACAGAACAAAAGCTAAAAGCATAGGTCCTTTTGAGATGCTTAACTCTACTTTTTTCCATTACCTTCTTTGCAAAAATACAAAACAACCTACCAACTCAATACAACTCTTAAAATGGTAAAATTAAGGAATTTATGAAAATAACCACCTTATGTTTTTACCCACTTTGAGGATAACCACCTTACACTTTTTTTTTTGTATTTTACCACCTTAAGTTTACTAACTTCTTAAATTTCACCACCACTAAACACACTTCGCTTATAATTCTGATTTCTCCTTCTCTTCCTCTCTATCTCTTATCAATAGGTCCATGTAATCTTTGAAATTTCATCGTAGATTGAATATCAAAGTCGATATATGAATTTGTCCTCTCCTAATTGTAGATTTAGAGTGCGTTCTCTTCACCTAAAAAAATTAAGTTTCAGGTCCAATTAGTTCAGTTCAGTTCAGATCAGTTCAATTCAGTTCAGATAAATTTCTACCAGGTCCAATCAGGTCCAATAAGTTCCATTAACTTCCAATCAGGTGCAATAAGTTCCAATCAGGTCCAATAAGGTTAACAATAATCATGGTCAAATAAGGTTAACAATAATAATCATCATAATTATAATATCTTTCAATTCGTCTTTAAATAACTAGAGATTAATAATTACTATTTTTGTCAAAATGTTACTCATAAGAGATTAATAATTACTATTTTTTTTCGAAGGGTAAAGTTTAATAATTATTATGTCATAATAAATATTGAGGGGTACTATCTATGTTATTAATTACTCATCAAATTTTTTGTCGAATAAGGTCAAATAAGTTTCAATCAGGTCCAATAAGGTCTAATAAGTTTTAATCAGGTCCCATTAGGTCTAATAAGTTCCAATCAGGTCAATAAATTCCAATCAGGTCCAATAAGTTCCAATCAGGTTAAATCAGGTCCACTAAGGGTGCGTTCTCTTCACCTGAATAACCCTGAACTGAACTGAACTTATTGGACCTGAACTGAACTTATTGGACCTGATTCAACTTATTGGACCTGATTGGAACTTATTGGACCTGATTGAAACTTATTGACCTGATTGGAACTTATTAGACCTGGTTGGAACTTATTAGACCTTATTGAACCTGATTGGAGCTTATTGGACCTTATTTAACAAAAAATTTGATGAGTAATAACATAAATATTACCCCTAACATGAATACTATCCCTCAAAATTTATTATAACATAATAATCATTAAAATTTAATCTTTCAAAAAAATAGTAATTGTTAGTTATCTCTTATGATTAACATTTTAACAAAAAAATACTATTTATATGCTTGTCTATACACAACTTTCACCACTAATATATCTAATAGTGTTGCTTTGATTTCATAAAGCACTAGTAGGAAATCAATTAATAACATTTATGTCTTTCATTGTTATTAGTAACGAAAACATGTTATATCTAGTTGTTTAAAGACGAATTGCAAAATATTATGATTATGATGATTATTATTGTTAACTTTATATGACCATGATTATAATATTTTTTAATAATAACATAATCAGCCAATAGTAATATGAGTAATAAAATAATAGATAATAATGCAAATATAATACTATATAATCATAACGGTACTTTAATTAAAATTTTTAATAATAATATATCAGTTAATCGTAATATGAATAATAAAATAATAGACAATATTACAAATATAATACTATATAATAATCATAGTGGTACTTTAATTAAAATTTTAATTCAAATTTATTGATCATTGACTATTTGGACCTCATTGGAACTTATTGGACCTGATTAGACCTGATTGAACCTGATTGGAACTGATTGGACCTGATTGAAACTTATCTGAACTGAACTGAACTTATTAGAACTGAACTGAACTTATATGAACTGAACTGAACTGATTGGACCTGAAACTTAATTTATTAAGGTGAAGAGAACGCACCCTAAGTTGAATCAGGTCTAATCAGGTCCAATAAGTTCAGTTTAGTTCAGTTCAGATAAGTTCAGTTCAGTTCAGAGTTTTTATGGGGAAAAGAACGCACCCTTAGTTGGAACAGTTTCTACAATTGAGAGTGATATGAGATTACGGGGCAAGGTTGAGGAGGAGTAATTGAAGAATCATGGAGTTATAGGGTGGAATTGAGGGAATTTAATATGTTGGGCCACGTTGGTGGAAAAATAGACGAAACGTTAAGTGGTAGTGAAATTTAAGAACACTAGTAAAAAAAAGAAAATTTGTGTCTACGCATTTGCATTGAACCTAGAATAAACAAACGCAATTCATTATAGGGAAAATAATTTGCGTCGAATGTCAAGCTGCAATCGACGCATATCATATTTGAAAACCCAGCTGAAAGTCATTTGCGTGGGTCTCAACTTTGCATTCGACGCAGTTGTGTAGCGTTTTACGTCCGCTGTTTCCCTAAGCCTACTTGAAGTAGATGCAAGCAAGGCTTGCTAGTAAGAAATCATTAGCAGTACCTTCTCTCTGCTAATATAGGGGAATTGTCTGTGCAAAATTATTATTTTTTAAATAAAAAGGAGTCATTTGCGTCGTTTGTTAGGCAACAACTGACGCAAATGACTTTTTTTTTTGTTTGGGAAAAGAGTCATTTGCTGCGGTTGTTGCTCAACAACCGAAGCAAATAACTGTTTTTATATAATAAAAAAAGTCATTTGCTTCGAATGTTGGGAAACATCCGACGCAAATGAGCATTTTTTTATAGGAACTTATTGACCTGATTGAAACTTATTAGACCTGATTGGAACTTATTAGACCTGATTGGAACTTATTGACCTGATTGGAACTTATTAGAACTGATTGGAACTTATTAGACCTGATTGAAACTTATTAGACCTGATTGAAACTTATTAGACCTTATTGGACCTGATTGGAACTTATTAGACCTTATTGGACCTGATTGGAACTTATTTGACCTTATTTGACAAAAAATTTGATGAGTAATAACATAAATATTACCTCTAACGAAAACACAAATACTATCCCTTAAAATTTATTATGACATTATAATTATTAAAATTTATCCTTCGAAAAAATAGTAATTATTAATTATCTTTTATGATTAACATTTTAACAAAATAATACTATTTATATGCTTGCCTATGCACAATTTTCACCATTAATATATTTAATAGTCTTGCTTTGATTTCATAAAGAACTAGTAGGAAATCAATTGATAACATTTATATCTTTCATTATTATTAGTAACGAAAACATGTTATCTCTAATTATTTAAAGAAGAGTTGCAAAATATTATAATTATGATAATTATTATTGTTAACCTTATTTGACCATGATTATAATATTTTTTAATAATAATATAATAAGCTAATAGTAATATGAATAATAAAATAATAGATAATAATGCAAATATAATACTATATAATCATAGTGGTACTTTAAATAATTTTTTTAATAATAACATAATCAGCTAATAGTAATATAAATAATAAAATAATAGACAATAATACAAATATAATACTATATAATCATAGTGGTACTTTAATTAAAATTTAAATTTATTGATCATTAACTATTTGGGCCTTATTGGAACTTATTTGGCCCGATTGATCCAATTGAACCCGACGAACTTATTGCACTCGATTGAAACTTATTGGCCCGATTGAAACTAGATTGAAACTTATCTGAACTGATTAGACCTGAAACTTAATTTTTTAAGGTGAAGAGAACGCATCCTTAAAGACAGAGCGGATTCCGAGTATGTACTTCAAGGTAGTAATTTTTATGTACACTATCGGTCTCCTTTTGGTTTTGGTTACTAGGTCCTCCATCTCTCAAAAGATTTAACATTTTGGTCATAAACACTTATCAATGATCAACTTTCATCAACAAAATTTTGAACCAATCTTTCCAAAATAATGCCAACTTTTGATTATTCACAATCCTAGGACAATTTTTCATGTCAATTTTTCCATTTAATAAATTTTGTTCTTTTCATATTGTTCTGACATCTCTGACTCGGATCCCCGTGATTTCCCCTATGATCATTGCTTAAAGAAATTCTCATCCATGGCAGGCTGCGGTTTTTGACCGACAAATTATAAACAATTTAATCTCTAATTGCAGAGATTTATTCAAGATTTTGGAAAGAACCAAGTATGAACCACAAACATAAGTAAGATTTACCACTACCTACATATGCTGCGCAAATTATTACAATCTTCTAAAATGAATTTAATTTCAAGATGTGGGTTATTTTATTTGCTATGCCAATCAAAATTTTATACACTTAATATGTTTGTGACCTTATAATCTTTGATGGATATGGTAGTGGGTATTAGGTATGATGTGCACACTAGATGTTTGATACATTGCCTTAAATGCAAAAGCCCAACATTTATTTGCTGAATCACTTAATTTGACTTGTGTAATGCTTTAGTTTATTCACAGTCGTAGATTAATTAATTTTTTGCACTTATCTTTGCTTTATACTAGTTGATTTGCTTCATTCATTCAATATGGGTAATCATTACCCACCATTATATGGATTGTTGGCTATATTTTAGTTTTTGCTAGTTAGGGCTTGTTGTCCTGGTAATTTGATCTCCATTTGTTATTGCTTTTACTACTTCCATCCGTGTAATCATGGTGGTTTTTACTGGAGGTGAAAATGGATTGTCGCCGGGTTGGGTTTTGTTCGGGTTAACTTGATTTGGGTCATATTCGAGTGGTTAGTTTTTCGATTTGGTAATGGGTTGGATTGGGTCAATTCAATCTGGATTTTTCTACGCGTATGGATGATTGAATTTTTAGAATAACTAATCAACATTGGTCATATTGATTTCTAAGTCGTTTTGGTTTGGATCGAGTTAATTGACCAACATTGATTTGTGGGTTCGTTCAGTTAGCATCAAGTCAATTTTGGTTAATGGAGTTTGGGTTGTGTATATAGGTTTGGATGATCGGGTACAAGTTTGTTTTGCCAAGTCTAGTTCTAGCGGATAGTTGAGGAAGAACTTCTGAACTACTTTCACTCAAATCTTAACTAGGTGAGTTTTATTATTAAAAGACATCTAGATGACTAAGTTTTGGTGGTTATATATGATTTCTGTGATATGCCAATATTAAGAACCATTTCATGAAACTCGTGATTATGCTGTATTTCCCCTTCTCATGAGCCTGGTAAGAGGTAATGCTGCTCACTCACTTGGACTACCCCAAAACCCTCAAGTAGCAGTGTTCTTGTTGCTGTTGAAGCTTTGGGATTTCAGAGGGATTAGGGAAGTGTGCATGCACATTGCAGCCATACTTGATGCTAAAGGAAATGTAATATTGTAAGTTTCTAGATTCAGGTCAGAGTGATGAAACACTTTCTGAAATTAATGTAGCAGAAGCTGTTTCTTTTAGCTTTTATAAACATCTACTTTAAAGAAATGCAAGCAAGTGACTTGTACTACTATATTAATATTATTACTAGACAAGTGAACCAAGTTGAAGAGTGGGGTATCATGGTCACACTATGTATGGTGAATTATGTTTGTTAGTTTTCTTTAATCCAACACATGCATCAATTTGCAGTTTAAAAGATTATTCAGCATTAAGAATTCCTTTTTACTGCAGTTTGTGCTTCTCCCTTCATTCTGAATTGTGACAAAGATAATCATCCTCAATCAATCATTTTATTTCATGTTAAATACTGGATAACTATTAGCTCAGTTGGTCCCTCCAATATGAAATTTTACCTTTTATCTATTTTTTGATTCAAGAACCCACTTTGATAATTTTCTTTTCGGAAAGCTTCCTTTTCTCTTGTTGTCACTCTCATAAAATAAAGGGGGATAGATAAAAAGAAGAAAAAAACAGAAAACTAAAAGCTAAAGAAATATTTTCCTTTAAGGTTTGTGCAATGCAGATGCTTGCTTTGCTATAAAGTAGTTATATGATTACATTCCTCATATCTTACAAGAGTTCTTTGGATGAAAGGTGGAAAAAAGAAAAGATAGAATCTACCTACTACTTTTTACATAAAAGAAATAAATGAGGTCTAATTGTTCCTCATGAAGGGTCTCTGAATGCTCTTGGAGAGACGATGCTTTTTTTTGTACAGATGCTCTAGTGCTTCACCTTAGACTTCTTTTAATTACTGTGTGGTCATAGTTGAAATGTTTTATCTAGCGTTGTGGGATCTAATGTGTCTTTGGTCTTTTTTGTCGACTTGCAAGAATCGAATCTGCATGGGTCTATCTCGCTTAGCAACTGCACAATTTCATTCATAGTTGGTCTTGGGACTGGGGCCCTAGCTGTACAGCGAATGGCTATGCGGATCACTTGGATCATATCATCCCTGAACAAACCTGAAATTTGATTGTCCAAGACTTCCATAGCTCCTTCCTTGGTCTTTACCTTCGTGGAAATCCAGTTTATGATGTTCTTGTTCTCACCAAACTCTGCCTCCACTGGCTTTTTCCCTGTAACAAGTTCCATCAACACTACCCCGAAGCTGTAAACATCGCACTTTGTTGTTGCCTTGGATGTATTTGCATAATCTGGAAGAAAGTCAATGTTAGAAGACTATAATAATGTACTACATGCATAGATTTTTGACACTACCAGATATCAAACTTGAAAGTACAATATATCATATATTAACCTTGGAAAGCTTTAAACTGATGCAATATAATTGATTCATGTTGTTCGTAGGCCGTAGCAGTAGATTTTGAATGGTGACTTGAAAATTATCACATGCAATTTATATGGGCTTAAGTGACATTCAGAACAAAATATGCATGTGTTACTTCGTTGGATTAAAAAAACAATAATTCCCCCCTCCCCTCCCCTCCCCCTCCCCTTATCAAATGGCAATTATTAGCATCTGAACGTACCAGGATCCATGTAGCCATAAGTGCCTGCAATGAGAGTATGACTTGAATCTTTCCCAACCTTGGATTGCAGGACCTTGGCTACACCAAAGTCCGCTACCTTGGGCTGAAAATCAATATCAAGGAGGATGTTGGAGGACTTGATGTCTCTGTGTACAATTGGGGGGAGCAGATCATGATGCAGGTAAGCTAAACCCTGTGCAACCCCTAAGGCAATTTGGTGACGGGTTGACCAATCCGACAGGATCTTTCCTTTGTGTAGGGCATCCCAGAGGTTTCCATTTGGCATATACTCATAAACCAGCAAGCTACAATCAAAACTTGACAAATAGCAGTACAGCTTCACGATATTTTTGTGCCTTATGTTTCCTAGAGTCTGAACTTCTGTCTCGAGTTCCTTGTCTGGGAAGAGTTGGTCCTTTGAGATGTTGTCCTTTGTGTTCGGACTCCATAGCTTCTTCACTGCAACAATATCCCCACTGCTTAGCCCAATTCTATATACAGTTCCTGATCCTCCATGACCAAGTATGTTCTTGTCAACCATGGCTTCTAAGATCTCACGTTGATTAAAGCTTATTCGATGGAAGCTTTTAAGATCATATGAGCAGAAAGACGATGACATGGTTTCGTCATGTCCTATCAATGATCTTCCTTTACTTAACCATCGTTTAAGGAACAATATAGCTCCAACTAAGAGGAGAATAACTGAGGCCACTATTACCCACATTAGGTTCAGTCTCTTCTGGCTGTAAGCCTGTGGACAAAGCGGGAAGCTTCTATCTGATGAATTTGTGTATGCTGTCACACAGAGCCCTGGATTTCCTATGAAACTTTCTTCTAGGCCATCTTTAATAAGTGAGAGAGGAATTGGACCATAAAGATGATTGTTTGAGAAGTCAACAGAGTTAGGGATTAATTGTGATAGACTCTGAGGGAGATTTCCTGTCAATTGGTTGTATGACAGATCAAGGAGATTTAGAGATTTTAGTTCAGCTAGTGAATCTGGGATGGAAGAAGTGAGTCTGTTGCTTCGTAACAATAAAAGATTTAGCTTCTTGAGGTTACCAATTTCAGTAGGTATAGGGCCAGATAAAAAATTGTTGCTTAGATCAAGTTTTACTAAACTGACTGCTCCAGCTATCTCAGGAGGCAGAGCCCCTGAGATTTTGTTACTCTGAGCAAAGAATTCTGATAGGTTCTTAGCATTTCCAATAAACGGGGATATAGGACCCGTCAATTGATTAAAAGCCAAATCAATAACGGAAACGTGGGGAAGACCAAAAAGTCCTTGTGGTACAGAGCCCTTTAACTCGTTGTTGCTAACACGAAAACGTACAAGTGATGTGCACTTTGCATAATTATCAGGTATCTCTCCAGTAAACTTATTAGACAGTACAAGAAAGTATAGGAGTTTACCTCCTCTGCAGATTTCTGGTGGCAATTTACCAGTTAGTTGATTCTCTGACAAGTCCAACAGCATCATTGTTGACGACTTCCCTAGATTTTTTGGAACCACACCTGTCAGATAGTTGTCATAGATGGATAAGTAACTCAAAGAAACCGAGTCTCCCAAGGCAGATGGAATTTCTTCTTTGAGGCTGTTGTTGTAAAGCTGTAAGCCCCGGAGCTTGGGAAGACGGCATATAGAATCTGGTATTCTTCCTGTCAATTTGTTCACTGACATATCCAGATCTGTCAGCTCTTTTAGATTACCCAACTCGTCTGGTATGGTACCAGTGAGCACATTATAGTAAAGCATGAGGGACCTCAGGTTCTTCAGCTTTCCTAGCTCAGGTGGAATATGGCCATGTAGGTAGTTCCCACTGAGTTCAAGATCAACAAGAGATGACATGTTTCCTATGGATGGTAAGATTTGACCCTGAACCTTTGTTGAGGATAGTACCAGGGTCCTAACCCTTGTCAATCGTGTGATATTCTCTGGAAGTTCCCAGTGGTTCAGGTTGGTATTTTCGTTAAAGTTTATCACTTCAAGATTGGTGAGGTTCATGATGGACATAGGGAAATCTCCATCGAACAAATTGTATGACAAGTCCAGAGCACGAAGAGATTTCATAGAGGAGAAATTCGGCAGTTTGCCACTGAGATATGAGGAACTCATGTTCAGCACTTCCAAAAGAGAGCAATTGATGATGCCATCTGGAAGAGGGCCTGGAAATGTGTTGTTGCTAGTATCCAGCACACGCAGCTCAGGCAGGTAAGAACACACATAAGGTGGAAGTGAGCCTTTAAGTAACCAGCTTGAAATATTGAGTTTCGTGACTTGGCCTTGAATATTACAGGTAATTCCAGTGTAGTTACAATATGAGTTCCCTCCATTGCCACTCCAATAAGACAAGGCGTGACCTGAAAGAGATTTTTTCATGAGGGTGAAATATTGAGACTGCTTATTACTTGTGGCTTGGAGAGAATTAAGGAGTGAAAGACATATTATGAAAGAAGAGAAGCAGAAAAATCGAAAAGCCATGATTTGGCCTTGGTGGATGAATTTGGGGAATAGAAAGGAGAAGTATCTGTCTAATATGGTTGTTGCAGGTGAAGGAGCAGAGAAGAGAATATGTATATAGCTAACATGATTGAGGAGATTACTGAGTGAAGTAGTAACGAGACTTGATGGAAAAAGAAGGTTCTTTCAGTACTAATCACTGGCACTACCGAAGAAAGAGAGGGGGTACATATTTAGCATAAAGAGGCTTTATGCTGTGCCCACTAACATATGTAGAGAATAAGATTGTGTACGTGCTTTGCGCCCATAAAATGTACGAATACCTTTGTAATTGTAAAAACTTAATAACTGTTTGATGTTCTGAATTTCTGATTAATCAGGACCACTTGATACATAATCTCTTTCCTAGATGCCCTCATTATACTTTGTATTATTTTAAAGTATTCCTAATTGAAAGCTGTTTACCTTCAGATAATTGATGTTTGCTGTCATGGTTATAATCCCAGAACTGATCTTTTCCATTTACAGGCTTACCTGAGTACTTTTTAGTTTGAAATCTTCATCGAAGATTGAACTTAGACTCCAGTGTGCTCAGCTAAATTCTCAAAATCTTTACTTGGCATATATTAGCTCTTTTACTTCACTCCTGTACTAAATGTTGACCTCTATGCTATTGTGTTTTAGATTTTGTGTTCGCTTAATATTCTGGATGCAGAATGATGGTTTGTGCATTATGACTGCCCTCTTTTATCATACAGGTAAATTAATTAGTACTTTTAATATAGTTTTTTACTTCGCACAATTTAAAGATAAAATACTATTATGCAACTAGCACATTGTTTGAGCTATCAGCACTATGCTTTGCTTTCCTGTTGTTTGTTAACTGAATAATTTGTTGTTATGTTAAACAAATCTTTTAGTGCTTCTTAGTCCCCACCTTAGCAGATTGATATGCTCTTGCATGAGATTAAATAATTAGTCATATAGTTGATAGTATCTTAGTTTATTTGCTGATTCTTAATGGTTTTCCAACCGTCTGCATATAAAACATGTGTCAGGCGTTTCATCTTTAGCTACTTTTTGCAGGAAAAAGCATAATAACTTATTTAACATTATGGAGAAATCATTCTAGGAATCTGTAGCCAAAGTGCCCTGTCTCTGGGAAATTCATGAAGAATCATAAACTATGTTACTCGGACTCATGTCTTCATCTCAGACAAAGTATGTCCAGACTATCAGGCTTGACCATTTTACACCATAATCAAGTAATCTAGAGTTTTATGTCAAGATAACCAGGTGGCCGACTCCCTTGATAAGGAGTGTAGAAATTGGGATGACTCCCTAATGTAATTAGGTGATTACCCCATCCCCCTAATTATTGTCAAAACTTGCTCTTGGAAGATTGTAATAGGCTTTTTGCCACGACTTTTTAATTTAATGCTACTCCTTGTTCACCAAAAAGACGAAGAAGTGATATTTATGGGTTTAAGGAGAAACTACTGAAGTATAACAGTGATAAAAAATTCTTTACCTTCAGCAAAAGCGCTATCTTAAAAAAAAAGAGAAAGAAAAAGGTTTGAGCTCAATGATCAATCAGTGTGGTTGAAAAAATTAGATATATATTATTGAGAAGAGCGTATGTGGAGGTTTATGATTTGTATGAAACTTTTTGATTCTGACTAACATGGTTATAAATTGGCTGTGGAACATTCTCTTTATTTCTGTAGAAGAAAGCTGAGAAAGTTTAACTTTCTGAGTTGTCTTAATTGTTATTGACATTCATCTCAATCGTGATGAGCCAGGTATTGGTTATATTACCTTTTCTTTTTGTTTGTTTCTTTTCTTGATCTTTTGGTTTTGGTTTGTTTTCCCCCGTTGTTAGAGAACATTGTGGCACTGACGGAACAAGCTTTAAAATACTGTAATTTAAGAATATGGCAGTAAAGGGCACTACTACAACCAGTCTACCTGGATGACTTTAGTTTCATAAGCTCCATAATGAAAATAGGCATGAAGGTTTGTC
Organism: Beta corolliflora; assembly: GCA_947648045.1. Lineage (NCBI taxonomy): Eukaryota > Viridiplantae > Streptophyta > Magnoliopsida > Caryophyllales > Amaranthaceae > Beta > Beta corolliflora. The sequence continues at coordinate 2,168 of CANSZD010003756.1, read as the reverse complement.
AAAGTATCCGGAACTTCCTTAACATAGAAATAGGCATAAAGGTTTTTCTTGTTACTTTTCAGTTTTGTAGTCTTTCCGAATTAACTAATACTTTGTTATTTTATTTGAATTTTATTTTCAACAATAGGTCTGCTCTTTTTCATTAATGCACTCAGGATCCAAGATAGAAAACATGAGTAAAGCATAGGGTTATGTCACCAAAACTTTCTCATCCAAACAAGAATATCTAAAACCTGGCATCTAAAAATCTATCACAATTCATATTTTTAGTAAAATGCTTCCACCAACTTTTCTTTGTTTAGTTCTTAGCCATCATGTATTGGATTATAAGTTTATTACTCTGTGATTTTTTGACTTACTTACTAAGCAACACTGCACAAATACGGACCTTGATGGGGAAAGCCCATAAAAGTTTGTGAGCCCAAAAGCTAGAATCTCATGCTTAAGTTGGATGCTCTTAATGATATAGTGGAATGTTAATCAAAGAAAGATGCCCACTCATACTGGGTAATGGTTGTTGATTTTGACAGCTAGAAATTCCTGAAATCTGACATAGAAATCTTATTCTCTGGAAAAATTTGTTTGATTATGTGAAATTACTAAGAAGCTCTTGAGATTGGTTCCAGATAGAGTATAATTAGTTAATTTAAGTTGGTTTTGCAAGCAGGGATGAGAAGCAAGTTTGAACTAGAGAGTTAAATATAAGAAGAAAACTTGCTAAAAGTATTTGGCAAGTTTTAGCCCAAGTGAAATTTATGTTGATTTACTCACTAGTGGATAAAGCTTTTGGCTTTCAATTACAAATGGGCTGAATTAATTGTATTTTTTGGAACTATTTTATACTTGAATGCTGTATAGTAGTATTGCGAAGTGCTGCAAGCAAGAGAATTGTTACTGCAATATTCTTTTCAGTAGCTGATTTTATTTATTTTGTTGCCTTCATTCATTATGAAATAGAAGAGGTGTTTCACAAAATCGGTGTATACTTCTTACTAGAAATGGCTTCATGATGATGTGCTATGTTGTAGGTGCTTAATGAAACAATATTTCTGTGAGTGAAGCAATAAGATTGCATAAACTTGAGACTTTCTAGCCAATAATTAGTGTCATTGGTTATGAATTTAGCTTCTATCATAGCGCTATTTGATTTAGTATAATGAGTTAAGTTTGAATGTTTAGCTGTTACAAATTGTGGCTTTTAATTATTTATTGATTTTTGTTTTCTGCTTAACATTCTAGATGGAGTATTGCAGAAAACATGCCTTCAGGCAAAAGTGGTATAACTGTATAGTATTTGACATCTTGATTACTGTCTGTTTGCATTCTTATTGGAGAGTTCAGCATCTTGATTCTATTTGTTGGCATCGACTTGGTGGCTGATTAAAAGTTTTTGATTGAGAACTCAGAGATTAGGAAAGTAGAGGCTACGTGTCAGGCTTTGAAAGGCCACACGCCCATTATTTACCCCTTTAATTGGCTTGAATTGTATAATGCATTAAAAAAGGATTCATACTGAGATTGCCAAGTCATTATCATATACTCCTATTATCTATCTCTGTTTCCTGTTAAACCTCTCATGCGTCTTTACAGAATAATTGATATTGGAGCTTGCATTTTTGTTAGTGTGATTCGACTTGATCTACCTTTCTATATAATAATTAAATTTCTTTTATTTCAGTGGAAGAGGCATCATATGTATGGTAATGGTTAAGATGTATACCTGCTGATTGTATCAGTGTAATATTGATTAAAAGGCAGTTCTTTAAGATAAATGCTCCTTTTAGGGTAAAATCGTGATTGAATTATATTTTTGGTGACTTCACCATGCTAGCATTGAAACATAAAATTCCTTTTCTACAATGGAATTAGTAGTTTAATAATTTTACATGTATCTTTTTCCTTGTTTTACCCAATTGAAAATTCTTTTCCCAAAAAAATCTTCAAGTAGTGTCTTCAGGAATAGATTCTTCCAATAATAGCTCAAGGCTGATAATTGATCGACTCATGTCCAAGGTTAGAGAATATTGTGCCAGAGAAAATTCTAGAAGTTTGTTACTTATTTGAAAACGCCATATTTTCTTAAAAACCTGCAATGTATTAATTACTTCAATATATTCTTGATGTCGAAATGTTGGATTTATGGATAATTGTGGTATTGTGTACATCTC
>CANSZD010003755.1:0-209305 GCA_947648045.1 Beta corolliflora | reverse complement strand
CAAATATTCTTCTTAGGCCTGACTGGATATGAGAGCTCCTATAGCTTATGCTATATACCAACCAATACTGGCTTCCCACTCTTCTCTTTTCCTTGCAAAAAGCGCTCCAAGCCCCATCATTTAGACAGTAATAGTTTTCTAGGGAACGAGACTACCAAGAGACTATGAAGTAATGTTTGTGGTGGAGGGAGTTAGTAACTGTGGTACTCACATGGTTTTGAGCTAAAAATAGCTTTTACACCTGCTAAGGAGTCTTCCTGCACCTCGACGATGGTGCAAGTTAGTGAAGAGTGTGAAAATATGATGGTGTTTCGATGGAGCCAAAGGATAGGCTATAAATTTGATTAAACTGTGGAGACCATCCTTAGCGCGAGGAAACGAGGTAGGAGATAAGGAGCGTTTGGTTTGGGGGGGAAATGGAAAGGAAAAGGGAATAGAGCCTCTTGATTTCGCTTTTATGTTGTTTGTTTTGGGGTTTGTTTTGAAAAAGCTCATATCACACAAATCACTCTAACGATTCTGCTTTGCACAGGTTTAATTCACTTTAACATTCATCGTTAATGGCATAAATGAGGACTGACCACGCCCCAACCACCACTTGACCAAACCACCCAATTACTAGCACGCCACTCAACCACCACACGCCCCGCCCCAACCATAGGGACTTGGGCAAACCACCAACCACCACGTGACACCTCCGCCCCAACACCCCAACCCGCCCACTAACCATCGAGAATCACACACCCAACTACCAAAAGCGCCCACCAGTTACCCCAGGAGCACAGAAAATCGCCACCACCATCCACCATGTCTAGACCACCCACAAACTAGAGAAAAAAAAGGAAGAAGCGAGGCAAAACGGAGGTCACGGGCGGTGGCGGAAAAGGAAAGAGAGGGGGAAGGGTGACGGTCCGGCGAGAGGGGGGGAAGAGTGGCGGTGCGCGAAGGGAGGTGGAGGGTGATGGTGCGGCGAAAGGGGAGTGGGAGAGTGGCGATACGGTGCGGCGGGGAGGTGGAGGAGTGGACGGGCGGGATGGAGGGTGACGGTACGGTGCGGCGGGAGGTGGAGGGTGACGGTGCGGCGAAAGGGATGTGGAGGAGTGACGGTACGGTCTAGCGAAAGGGGAGGGGGAGATCGCAGCGGCGCAGTGTTGCGGGAGTTCGGCGTGGCGCGGTGGGAGTTAGGCGGGCGGGAGCGCGGGTGGGAGTGCGGCGGGGCCCGGCGGGGGCACGACAAATATGAGAGGGAGGATGGTGGTGGAAGATGGAAAAAAAAGAAGAAAGAGAAATAAAAAAATTGACAAAAAGCATTTTAGTCTCAAGGGTTTTTCTTTCATTTCAGAAAACGTCTGTGGTCAATTCAGCTACTACAATAACGATACTGCACATCAAGTTTTTTTAGCCAGATCGGCTGCATACGAGGTTGTTATTGGGATGAGTACGGAATTCTAGATACGAGGCGCACCAAACTCTGGTCGAAATTTGGCAATTTCTAAATAAATGGTGCCCAGAAGTCTCGAAAACAAAATTACCCGAGCTTGCAAGAGGGTTTTGGATTAGGGATACCTCTTTGGACCCGATTCTCTATTGTAGGGAGGATGTTATTTAGTAATTTCCAACAGAAAATCTTCCATTTATTAAACATTGGAATTCTCCAGACGGTTTTCCAAAGGGATCGGAATTGAGCTAGTTAATTAAAGGGATATATTTATCTAAACTTATCCACTTTTTCACTTGCTTAATGACCGAGCAGATTGTTCTGATAGAAAAAGAAACAAAATGAAGTATTATGGTGAGTTTAACTTAAATTTACTCAAAATTCGAGGTTGTTTGGGTGTCAAAATGTTATTGGACAAGACAAAAATATTAAAATATGTAACCGAAAAAGAGCAAACCAAAGGCAGTTCCTATTCAATTTTGGACGCAATGCCCAGGGTTAGTAGGATGGGAGCCCGGCGGGTAGGTCGGAAATTTTGTCCGATTTAGCTTCCTTCATACTTCCTACGTTCTTTTAATTAACCTGATAGAAATTTACAATTATCGCCATCACAATTATTATCATTGTGAATTCTACATAAGAAAAATAAATAAATCATAGGTCTGAGATTCGTCTCGATATATCTTTTTTTAAAATATCAAATTTGCATAATTTTTACTAAAAGTAATTAAAGATATTAATAGATGAAGGTGTGCATTGGCAAGCGTGAAAAGCTCAGTATTCTGATAGAAAAAGAATAGAAAAGTATTTTTTTGGCCTTTTTTAGTTTGTAAATGTTACTAGTTGGAATAATTTAGAGTTTCTTGGAAATTAATAAAGTAATAAAGACATTAATAGTTGATCAAGTTTCATGCCCTTAACACTCCTCGTATAATTCCTCTTTGTTTTCCTCCATTGAAGTTTATAAAATGTTCATGATTCCCCACTTTTGAAGTAGATCACATTAATCTGTGTACGTTTATACTCCCTCAGTGTTAAAATAAATGACACGCTTTTCAAAAGAGTCATATCTCACTCGATAAACTTGGAAGGACCTAACACAAAGCACTCGGGAGGATTTAGCCACCACATATAAAGTTAGCGACGTTCCATCCTCAAACTAATTGGTAATAAGGGGGCAATCCACCAATTTATATGTTAGTCACTCTCTCTACATTTCCTGATATGGGATAAGCATTCCCAACTCACATGTGGGTTATAATCTTATGAAACACGTTTTTCATTGGAATTGAAGCTTTTTAGCCGGGCGTTGGAAGCTAATAAATATCGAAGCTAATTTTTATCTCCAACTTGAATCTTAAAAATGTTGAGTCGTAGGTGTGCGGGAGAAATGTCCATTTAAAGTTGACCTTATTGTTCATAAGGGTAAAATTGGTTTTGGAAAGAGTAATCACATACATAAATCCTAGTAAAAAACATATGGACTTGGCCCACACTCAAATTAGAATGGACATGTCTTCATTCAAAATGATTTATGAAAAAAAAAAAAAGTGAATCATTTATATAAAAAAATAAATATAAAAGATGAATAGATATAAATTATGAAGTTTGGGTATGAAAAAAAAAAAGGTTACTATGTCACAAAGTAAAAATTTCATCATGATAAACTAATGTGAGAAAGAGTTACTATATTAAAAAAAAAACAATCACTATGGTAGATGGTAAGCTTTATAGTGTAGCTTAAAAATTTGAAAAATTTCTTATATGGAGTAAAAGTCATTTATGTTAAATGAGTGGTTTGGTTCACAACAATATTATTGTTAGAATGAAGTCAGCAAACTAACTCGTCGAAAAGATAAATCCGATGTAAGTGATTATCCAAATTCAAAGGAGAGTACTCTGTAAATCATCGGCGAGGAAGATGAACGCTAGAGAGAGTAGGGAAATAGGGATAGGGTGGGTGTTTAGTTGAATAAATATGTATTTATTATTTTTAAAACATAAATAAAATCTTAAATATTAATGAAATACCTAAGGTTACGATTTGCATATCTAAAATCAATGTTCTACATTTCATGATAGTGGTGATTAATGGTGATCGACATTCACTTGTTTTCGAAAAGTGAATATTGGAAAAAACTTGCTTTTCTATAGCGTATCCTTGTGCTTTTTTTAGCATTTTCTATATTATATTCCTAAATCCTAATGTTTTTTTTCAAGTTGTATTTTTGAACTTTTTATATGTTCTATATAGTTACCCCTTTGTTAAGTTCGTTTATTTTCTAAAGATTTAAAAAACACTAAAACATAGATGTACCCTATTAAAAAAAAGTTTTCTGTCTGAGGGCGTATTACTACACGCATAAAACAACCGAACCGAACCGATTCGATTAAATTATAACAATTAATAGTAATGATAATAATTTAGGAACCGTTGACAGGCGAGCAGCAACCTGACCCAAATTGAACCGAGCAACCGAACCGAAAATAAGTTGGAAAGAAAGCACCATAAATTGATAAACCAATGAACCATACTTGTACAGTTGTAAAACATGGCTAAGAAAGTAAGAATACGTCTAGCCATCTGCTAGAAGTGCTAACCTAGATGGCTAGATTATTGTATAACTCCTTTAAGATGGTTTGCTAAATCCTCGTGTTCGAGTATCTATCGATAAATTGATTGTTTTTTTTTTATCCAGAAAGATGATCGATAAATTGATTGTTTATTCTACCGATTCATGCTTCTAATAAAGTGTTCCCCAAATAAAGCCGAAGCTTCGTTTAGAATTTAGAAAAAAATTGTAAACTTTCAATTCTTTTCATTGTAAACTTTTTTAAAGTCAACTTTGTGTTTTATTAATTCCATATGTCATATACTCATATTATATGGAGTATATTTGTCCAACATAGTCTTTTATCTGAGAATATATTAAAAAGCGTCGCGTAACGATATCTTGCGTGGCATTCTCCTAAAATTTCCAATTGAAATGCTTTATCTCCAGTGTGTACCCTTAATTTGAAAAATATAAATATTGTGTAACTGCAAGGTAACAAACACGTGACCTTTGAAATGAAAAGTAAGACTAACTATCAATACACTATGACTTTATTGTCTAATGTTTCAAATCAATATGATAAAGTCTTTTAATAATTATTGAACAAGTATATACATCTCTACCGTCGAAAAAAAAAGTATATCATCTACTAACACTCTTATACGTAACTATCAAAGCAGACTATTAATGCCATATTATCTTACACAATTCTTTTAAAGCTATTATTTTCAAACTCAAACATTTCATATATTTTTTTTACTTATCACGTCATGACGTGAATTTTTCAATTTCTTAATTGATAAAAAATAAAGAAAATTATTTGTTTATTGTGATCGACCCGAGGCATCGCCCGAGCCAAAATACTAGTTATACCTTAAAGGTTGTAACTTATTGGTAATTATCTACAAGGGAATTGAGATTGGCTTAAGTGGTGAGTTTTCCATCTTCCCTATTGAAATCATGTTACCCAAATTACGTCAAAGAACAAAAAAAGTAATATTAAAGATACAACCTTTGGGTGGGAATGTCTCGATGTGGGTGGGAGTCGTGTGCGATGTGACAGGATTTATTTCTTATTACATAAAAAAATTACCCAACAACAAATTTCAAACATAAAAATTTATAACAAAACCAATTACTCCTTCCATCCCATAATAAATAAGTTATAGTGTAGTTGTCAAACACACGCCGTATTCAAAAAATTCAAAACGGGGTGCAAAAGAAACATTAACTTAATATCCTAATTAGTCAAAGAAAAAGTTAATCTCTATATTTGTAGAAAAAATAAGTGTAGCAAAAGTACATTAAAACTTTGTCGGCCTGAGCGATGGCCATTGCACATATTTCGGCTTTTATTTCTGTTCCGAAATTGATTGAATTACATGTCGACATATCACAGTGTATGCATTCGGATGACATGTGACGACACGACGCTTCCACTTAAGTCTTAATAATATAAATAGAAATATAGATGAGCAATTATGTGTTTTGTTTAACTAGTTGTTGGCCAGCACGCTAACGCGTGCGCCCCCCAAGATCGGTAGTCATCTCGGTTTGGTATTAATCGAAGGCTTTAAATCCTTGATAATGTAATTTTGGTTTTGTGTTTGTGATAACAAATGTAATTATTTCTTGCAAGTTATAATTATAATGTAAAACCGGAAATCACACCCCAAAGAGCGAATCAAGAACATACCTCCGTAGCATGGGAAAATGCATCTTCTTTTCTCATCTCTAACCTCCTCTTACCGATTGAACCCAAGAGCAAAACAAAGAACCTAGAAATGATGTCCGAAACAAGCGGTGAAGCACCTATCGATGGTTCCCGGCATTATGAAGGTCATAACTTTTAATGTATGGCTATCATAGAATTAAATTAACGAGAATTGCAATGAAACAAAATTAGCATTCAAATTTATTGAATTGATTGATGATAACACGAAACAATCACTCCAATAGTCATATTTTAAAAGGAGAACTTACACCTCACGTATTTCATTCAATCCATGTAGTGCTCTCAAATTCATTTGAATGTGACAAATATTAGCTAGAGACACAATATTGTACCCGATCCGGACACCTCTCGCTCTGCTAAGGTGGTGAGCTCCTTGATCTTTCGGGATGCTCGACATCCCTCTCTCGCTTTGGTGGTGAGCTAGACCGACCGCAAGGTAGGAGGGGAAAGCATTAGACATAGTTCGCTCTCAGCATGAATCAATGCATTCAAACTCTACCCTAATAGCACAATTTTCAAGCTTGAAACCAAAAAGAACTCAAAACAAACATTTAAGCAAAGAGGAAACAAATTTTATAGCCGACCACAATGTGCTTCGATAAAAAAACGTACTCGAGACTCTATAAAGTATACTACAAACCTTTAAAAGAACGTTGAAGGAGAGATAAATGGCAGCGACATGAGGCCAGTTGAAGTTGATTAACATAAGTTGAAATGGGTGAAATAAAAGGATCGGTTCCAAGGTAAAAACGAAAAATCAAAGAAATAAAAGTGGGGAACTACTAAATCGTGAATTTGTAAATGAACCTTAAAGGAGATAGAAACAACGACACCATGGTCGAACAAGCGAGATACCTTATCGTACTCGGCGAACAACATCCTTGAAATCCCTAATTCTCACCATTGATGGATGGCTAAAAAGTCCTACAAGATCTATTGCATCACCTTAAATTTCAACTATCTATATACTAAAGGTGCTACGTGAATCCCCCTTGTCTTCCGCTCACCCCTATCCAACACAACATGAAATTGCAGAAAGACTAACACTATGATCAACTTAACAGAGATAGGAAAATTAATGAAATTGCAGAATGAGGCAAGGGCGGAAAAGAACATAAAAGAAAAACGAAGCCTTAATATTCCACCTAGAGAAAAAGAGTGATGTTGATACTCTCGGAATTTATCAATACTTACATCAATTAGCTACTCTCTCTCTCTCTCTCTAATAAAGGTAGTCAATACCGATGATTCCCGTTCGTAAGTTAGTGCGTACGAATCCTTGTACATATTGCGCCTTTTTTCATCGATGAAGCACAATATGTTTCTTACTGCTTCATTGATATCCTCTTTGAAGCGGAACCTCGGTATATTACACAGAAACATCAGACCTTCTAAGGGAAGGAAAAAACCACAAGAAAAGTATGACTGTATGAGTGGGACAGGGCCATAAGCATAACGACTACCGACATGCCAAGTCATTAGCTCTCTTTCATATCTCTCTAACCAAACAACATAAGCCTTGCCATATCGAGATCCATATGAGGATCGTGCGAATGAGTCGGGCTGATCTATACTTTTATAGATAAGATGCTTTTGTCGCCTCATTGTTAGATCGATTTGTAGTTCCACCTGATGTATAGCTTAGGAAAGTCGGAGTTAGCCCCTCCCTAATGGAGGTCTACCTCGGTGGTCTCTCCAAATTCTTCGTTGGCGGTCTTCCCCTCCATACAACCATGGGTTCTCGGGTTCATTATCATCACGCCGTGCCCATGGTTCTCGAAATTTCTCATGTGCAATTGTCGTATCGAACGTTCTCGTAAGAAAAGCAAGATTCAATAAAAAGACATAAATGGCATACAAGAATGGTTTGAATGTTATGAATGTGTTCTTGTTAATTTAGGGAAGCACCATAGATTGGACTAACTACAAGACATAAATGGCATACAAGAATTATAATCAATTTTAATTTGGAAGTTAATTTAGGATGTGTGACATATGCCTTTATTTCTGCCTCCCAAGCCCACCCTCACAACCTATGGCCAATATAATTGCTGCCAACCATCGAGGCTAACATGTCACACACCGGTCATTCTCAAATCGGATTGACCAATCAATATTCATATACCATTCCACCTCGACTGCAAAGTTAGGGATACACATGCATAATAAAAAAGACTTGGATAAAGAACACCTGTGTTTCCCCAACACAAGTTCTATCGAAAATTCCGAAATTCCCTACAACTCTTCATAGAAATATTCCAAATTGAATCTCTCTCTACCCTCCCTCTCTCCTCTTTCTCATAACCTCCTTGTCTCCCCCTATTTCTCTCGCTTCCTCTCCCCCCTCTCTCGCTCCCCCAGCTCTCTATCCTTCTCCTCCCTAGTCCCTCCCCCCCCCCCTCCTAACCACGTGGTATTTTCCTTCCCTTCCCACAAAGCATTTTTTGTGACTATTCTTTGTGACGAGCATCCGGATAATAATATATTCTCTATCTTTCTCGCTTCTCCCCCTTCTCTCCTCCCTCCCCCTCGCTCCTCTCTCCTTCCCCCTCCCCCTAGTCCCTCCCCCCCCTTCCCTCCTAACCACGCGGTATTTTCCTTCCCTTCCCACAAAGCATTTTTTTACTATTCTTGTGACCGCATCCGCATAATAATATAACTACTTTATTGCAAAGCGCCGGCATGCCGAAAATAGCTTACTACAAAGTATATGAGTTGTTATTTTTATAGGATCGAACCGTAAGTTATTTCTATAGTCTAAGGATTAATGCCAACTTACGTGCCCATGCATGCATGTAGTACGTACGGCACGCATGCACGTGTACTATGGTCCGTTTCGCATGCATCATGTATCTAAAATGTCAAACCTAATCTGGCAGTAGGATCAATACTTCCATTTAATCAATTACACATGCATTTCTTAATTTTCAAGAAGAAAAGAGTTTTATTAGATTCCGAATAATGCAATGATATCATGCATATGTTTGCAAGTTCCGAAAATTCTCTAACCCCAACTTAGCATGAAGCAAAACTTGAAGACTATTGATAAAAGCACCCGAAAAGGGAAGATAAAAAGAAATTTGATTGAAGTCATCAGAAATTAATGACGGTAGACAAACATTTATGGTACGCTTGGTAGGATATAATAAATCACGATAATGGTAATGCTTATCCACTCCTAAAACGTATATCTTCTTCATCATATTTTATTATCATGCATTACCACTTTGAAAATTGGAATTGAGAGGTAATGGAGCTTTAATAGGGATAGAGTTTCACTACAATGGATATTGGTATATAACACAAAACACTATAGTTTATCACCAAAACGCCATTACTTTAAAATTACCTAGGAACCTACCATATAAGCAGCTAGTATCACACAACTCAAAAGCTTATAAGACGATCATAATATCGGACACGAGAAAATGATCTAGAGGAAGTTAAATATCTAAGCCTCATGGTATGCATATCTTGTCATATGGAAAAGTCAAATTTAGAAGTAGGAAAACTGTAGCAAATAGTAAAAGAGAAAGACATCACCAAGCACCGCAACACAATCTCGTCTCCGAAATAGATCTAACAACAACCGAAGGTAAATGCAATCATTAAACGTAATTAGCAAGAATCCGTACGCATGCTTGGTGATTAGTAAAAACCAAGGGAGAGTATAGCCAAGCAAATTAATCAATCCTAAAAAATCCCTATAATCCAAGCAAGCATATATTGTTCATGTGAATTCTAATTTACGACTTACGAGGGAATATAGAGCTGAAAAGAGGGGAAGTATTGCAGTTTACATTAAGATACCAAACAAAAGATCCTAGCTAATTTATTCCCCACAAGGGAGGGAAGGTAGAAGGAAGAAAAACATATGCATGACACTCAATTACCTTTCCCGCATATGGGAGATGCAAGCCATGCCAAAAATAAGGGGAACTTCAGCAACTTTCATATCATAGAAGACCTACAATTTGTGAATGCAAATACGTCGACAATGACACGAAGCTTTCACCCTTAAAAATGCATATAATTAACATATGCTAGACTTTGCCGCATGATCTCTCGCGTAAGGATGATCGCTCTCTATTTGTGCATAATGACACTCATCAAATATTAAGAGAGCAATTCTCTCCATCTTGATGAAGCAATGGCATAAACTACGCAACAAAACTTATGGAGTCATAACAAGAACCCCGCACTTACGAGAGGAGATTAGTAGAGTCATGGAGTCAATAAGACTCGTCGGGTTCAAGGATAACCCCGCCAACTAAACACAAATTTTCCAATAAAAAGAAGAGGGGTAGTCGGTTACAACAAAACATAGTTTCACAAGGGGCTACTTGGGGGCCTCTCGATATGCTTGGGTGGTTGATAGTAGTATTTATTTTCGATTATCCAGATCGAAAGTGTAGTAGCGCGTATTTTTCCAATGCTTCCTCTCGTAATTCATTCTATCACAACTCAATAACCTGTCCACATCCACAGTCTTCTCACTTCTTTACGTAAAAATTGAAGTCCTAAAGAGGATTACTTTCTTTTCTTGGCCGATGAATATGACAGACTTAAGCTCCCCAAAGATTTGAAATCAAAAGTTTTACTTCTTTCTCAAGGTCACGTTTGTACTTATTCTACTACATATCTAAATAAACATCATTGACTTAGCAAACGAAGTGCGTTTGTTATTTGGACAGACCGGATGTAGCTGCTATTCTACTACTTAAGCTGCTATTCTAAATGAAACAATATTATAGTACAAATCAAATATACTTGCTACGTTTTTTATTACAACACCTTGACTTTTGCATCACTTATAACATATATAAATGTTTTATTGCAACACCTGACATAAGAGCAAAGAGCATGTTTCATTTATAAAATTCCTAAATGCCATACCATATATAAATGTTTTAATTTTGCTAATTCATTTTGTAAGATTTTGTATGATAAAGATTGGAAAAGGTCAAATATCAACACCGTAAACCCGTAAATAGTGGTCATTTATCAAACCGCAATGTACCTACCTCGAAGGGCGGCTCCACGCTCAGGGATGGAGCCGGTTCCTCATAGTAACATTTGTGACCAAGCAATGTTTAGAAAGATCAAAGATCCCAATTTTTTTTTCCATTGTCTTTTATTTGGTCCATATTTTGCTTATGGAATAACAAAAAATCATCCACAATATCAATCGATGCGAATGAGCAAATACTCGGGTCAATCAATCAAGACAATTACCTCAAGGCTAGTATCGCACCAAATTCTTTTCCCACCGTAACATATCACCCACATTTGTTTTGCCTTCTCAATGTCAAACTTTCTCGCCTTCAAAAACCCGTAAGCACAGATTTTTAAGATGAACTACTTGATGTCAAACAAATATCTAAAGGCTCTAGGCAATCGCCGCTTAGTTGAAGACAAATGATTTGGTACAACATAGCTAGACATAGAGCATGGAAACTAAATTGCACAACCATTAAACAATAATAAAAAGAACTTCTATAAATGAGCAAAGAAAACAGAAATAGATGGACAACATGGTATAGCCTCGGAAATCTCATAGCCAACTAAGAGAACAAATAACCTTAGAAAGGTGTAATAATTATCATGTCTTGCCGTCAGCTAATTCATCCAATGCCGTTGCTCGCAAATGCTTGCACAAACTGTACTTCCTTAACATCTCGCACATACTCGATAGAAACAACAAAGCAATTCGCGCCTCAATCTTCCTCTTGCTTTTTCTTGCCGAAAGAACGCCTAATTTTACTTGATGCACTAATTGCTCTAATTGCTCTCTTTTCGAACCACCCATTTTGGTACGCACTTAAACCATAACATTGGCCCGACATTGTAATATAGCAACTGGCAATCGAAGGGGAAATGGTTTCAACAATCATGAACAACAAACTAATTGACAAAGAACGGATATAATAAACAATCTCGAATAACAAACAAACAAACAAAGAAAGGATGCAATAAACAACACAAATTATAAACTAAAGCCGAAAAGTGCCAAAATCAGAACTCACTTATGCAAATGGAGCAAGGACCTCGACCCCTTGTTCCGCACCATCTACTTTGCGAATCCATTGTCCCCTCAATTATGCAAATGGGCAGGGACCTCAACCCCTTGTTCGCACCACCTACTTTGCGAATCCATTGCCTCCTCAATTATGCAAATGGAGCAAGGACCTCGACCCCTTGTTCCGCACCACCTACCGTGCGATTCCATTGCCTACTCAATCCAGGTCCGATTTAGATGGAATGAGAATCAACCTTCGCGAATAATTTCAATGAACTCCAATTGTTTAAACATTTATCGTGGGAAAAAAATTAACAACTGAAATCAAATAACAAATCCAGCAAAAAAAACATATATTGAGCAAAAAAAAACTTAATAAATGAAACCGTATAACAAATCTAGTAAAAAAAAATCGAAAAATAGAGAGGAAACCAAGAAAAAAATCGATCAAGAAAGCCGACATTTTACCACGAAAAAAGGAAAATCAAGCATAAACTCATAAATCAACATAAGTGAAGAGAAATGAAGTCAAAACAGAAGAAATCACATATTCTTTGCTCATCTCTAACAATTTGCCAATTCGTAACTAAAATGAAACCCTAAAACACCGAAATAGCAAGCAATTGAAAATCATTAAAATCGACAAGCTTTTCTTACCATCACTTCAATGTAGATCCCTTGATTTAACGAAGAGCAATGCGAAATTTAGTAAGCAATCAACAAAAGTTAAGAGAGATGAAGTAAAAATAGGAGATGAGAGGAGAGAAAATTGAGACTCCGTAAGAAACAGGGAGAGAGACATGGAAAAAGGGGGAAGGGAGGAAATCTCGGTAAAGTAAAAATTAATGGTTTGGAGGAAAACCCGGGAAGAAAGAAGAGAAAAAAAAAAAGGAACGAAAGATAGGGCAAATGGGAAGACAAATGGGGATGGCATTTTCGCAATTTCTGTGAAAAAAGCAAGGGCAAGGAAGTCCGAACACCGCCGATAAGGAATAAGTATAGGGGAACTCCTTGCCTTTTAAGAGTAGTATGATAAAGAACAACAAAGTTGTTCATTTAGAGGTTCAATGCACTTGATATCGGGATCTAAGGTGTTAATATACGCATTTACAATGTACTCTGAATTATATACCTTTTTTTAAAATAGAAATATATTCTTGTCTTTAGATAATTTTTTTCCCACAAATATATATAGAAATATAAATGAGCAATTATGTGTTTTGTTTAATAAAATGAACAACGAAGTTGCACATTTAGAGGTTGAATGGACCCATATATCGGGTTTTAATATACGCATTTATATGTAATCTAAATCATAAACTTTTTAATTTTTTTAAAAATAGAAATATTATCTTGTCTTTAAATTTTTGTTTTCTCACAAAAAGACAAATATGAGATTGTGGTTTAGTTGGTTAGTATATTTGTATTTCAAATGAGAGATTGTGGGATGACTCTTAACACACATTTTTATTGTTTAACTAGTATTTTACCCCAAGCGATGCCCCTAGTCGGCTTATAATTATCAAATATATTATTCATAAATTTCATAATTGATTATATCGACTTTTCGTAATATTCGCCTAGTACGAAATTGAAAAATGGACAAGTATTTGCGGGGATAAGTTGTTAAAAAAAACTCGTTAAGAAATCGGGGATAAGAATAACAATTTCAATGGAATTTGGGTAAGCAAAAGTCATTACTTAATAAAAGGATTAAAGAGCAAAAAGCTTGTCTACATGTTTTTAAATTACATATAATTATGGATTGTATTATGTTTTACTTTGAAACATTAAACATTGAAATTGTATTGGATTAGTGGTTAAGCTCTCACATTTCATTTCAAGGGTCATGTGTTCGAATCCTAGTAACTACACATTGTTAATATTTTTGATTGAGATTATAAACATGTGTATTAGAAGCTCGAGAAGAGTGCCACGTGGACCAAAAACGAAGTCAAGAACTGGGAGGATACCACAACCGTTACACACACACTCACTCGGTCCAAAAAGATAGTTAAGTTAAGTTTATTCCCCAAAGCCTCGGCCGCCTGACCGAGGCGGTGCGCGCGTATGTGTGATAGCAAGCTCAAACCCAAGCATGATATCCAACCACAAAAGCATCTCAAGTACCAACTCAATAAGAATAAGAAAGAAGGGAATATATAAACAAGGGAGTATTCCCTCCCACAAGCAATGTGGGACGTTTAAAGAAAAGAAGGCTAAGGCTTTTCAAGCCTTGATTCCAACAATCCCCCACAAAGTCTCCGAAAAGCAAAAAAAATTCCTGGTAAGGAAAGGAAAGTACTTAAGCATCAATATCTTTTGATTTGAATTGATACATAGTGAAATGAGGCAACAACTTACTTTCTAGTGAGTGAATTTCTCTGAACTCACCGAGTTCCGTTGAGACCCCCACAACACATACCTACCTTAAGATCATGCATCTCCCTTGATACATCACAAGCGCTATGATAGCCATGCGCATTCCTTGGGTCTCATAAGGTGCTCTAGACAGAAGGCCAATCTTTCATAGAAGGCGGCTTAACCTCCACACTTACGTAGATAGTCCATCAAGTGTTTCTCAACAACACCACCCCGAAGGGATATGGAACCATTAAGAGCAAAAGCTCAACCTCACAATATAAATCCATCAAGTGCGTATCAATAGCACCACCAATAGTCTATGGATTTAAAAGGCACTACCATGCGCCATAGGGATGAGAAATGTAGTGCAAGTTAAGATTTTATGGCTTCGCTTTCACCCACAAACGGGTATCCACCTTAAAATCTCAACTAATGGGCTTTAGCCCCATCCCCTCGACGACTCTAGGACAACTCTCCTAGATAAGTCCTTAGTAAAGGATCCGCAAGATTACTGGGACCTCACATAGTCCAAAGAAATCACCCCATTTTTCGGAGTTATTCGACGACTCCATGTCCGATCCGTATGTGTCTCTTCTTACCATTGTAGACACTGTTCTTAGCAACACCAATGGCGCTGAGAATCACAATGAAGAGAGACAGTGCACCCTATCCTCCCCATAAGGGAATATCGTACAACATATTTCTCAACCATTCAACTTCTTGCCCCGCCAACTCGAGGGCAATGAACTCGCACTCCGTGGTGGAACGTGCTATACAAGTCTCGCTTCGAAGAATTCCATGATATAGCACCACCACCAAGGGTAAACACATAACCACTAGTTGAACCGATCTCATCATTACCGTAACCCAATTTGCATCACAAAATCCCTCAAGTACGCCACAGAAATTTTGAATAATGCAAACAAAAATCACAGTTCCTTCTAAGTATCCGAGAAGACGATAAAGAGCATTCCAATGTTCATTACTAGGGTTGTGAGTATATCGACTCAAGCTACCTCACGCATAAGCTATGTCGCAAAGAGTACAGTTCATGAGGTACATCAAACTACCTATGACTTTCGCATATTCACTTGGAGAGACACTTTCACCTAAGTTCTTGGGTCAAATGAATACTAGGGTCATAGGGCGTACTCACCGGAACAACATCAAAGGAGTTAAACTTTTTAAAGCACCTTTTCCACATAATGAGACCGACTAAGGGAAATGTGACCTAGAGATTTTCTTAAGTCTTACATCCTAAAATCACATCAGCCTTCTCCCAAATCCTTCATCTCAAATTTTGATGACAAGAAAAGTTTAGTATCATTAACAACCTTTAAGTCGCTGCCAAAAATCAGCATGTCATCCACATAAAGACATATAATAACACAATCGATCCTATCAATTTGGAATATACACGGGAGTCGAGTTGTTGATAATGAAGCCATTTGACACAGTCAAATTTTTCATACCATTGTTTCGGTGCTTGTTTGAGACCATATAATTATATACTTTTTTTTATATAGAAATATTTTCTTGTCTTTAGATAATTCTTTTCCCCACAAATATATATAGAAATATAAATGAGCAATTATGTGTTTTGTTTAATAAATGAACAAACGAAGTTGCTCATTTAGAGGTAATGGACCCATATCGGGTTTTAATATACGCATTTATATGTAATCTAAATCATAAACTTTTTAATTTTTTTAAAAATAGAAATATTATCTTGTCTTTAAATTTTTGTTTTCACAATAAATGACAAATATGAGATTTGGTTTAATTGGTTAATATATTCGTATTTCAAAGGAGAGATTGTGGATGACTCTTAACACACATTTTTTATTGTTTAACTAATATTTTACCCCCAGGGCGATGCCGCGGGTCAGTTATAATTATCAAATATATTATTCATAAATTGGGGGTAAGCAAAAGTTATTACTTAATAAAAAGGATTAAAAAGAGCAAAAAGCTTGTCTACATGTTTTAAATTACATATAATTATGGACTTTATTATGTTTTTTGACTTTGAAACATTAAACAATGAAAATTATATTGGATTAGTGGTTAAACTCTCACATTTCATTTCAAGAGTCATGTGTTTGAATCCTAATAATTGTGTGATTTGATTGGAGGGAGGGGGCAGATATATGGCAGCTTGACAATTTTTTGTCTTCACTACACGAAAGAGCCCCCTATTAGCGATGGATTTTTGCGACCCATCCTCTTGTAGTGCTTCAGTTTTAGAATATATATATATATATATATATATATATATATATATATATATATATATATATGGGTCTCTTTTTTAAAGATCTAGAAAAAATTGTTGGCTTTTTTTTATTATTATTTGCTTAGTATATCTAAATATCGCTATTTAAATATTTACAATGTTTTTTCCCTCCTCTAACCTGTTTTGCATCCTCACTAATCAATCACGTGGTATACGAAGGTTAATACTCAAAAAGGGGGAAATATTATTTTTCCAGTGTTCCTACTTTTCCAGGACTTCACGTGAGACAAATGTGCACAATATTCCTAACACTTGCTTTTGAGCTCTTATCTTTTGATGATATAGGCTTCATTTTTTAAGTATGGGGGCAAGAATTGAGCTCTTTTATCATTAAAACTGGAATAGACCTTTAGTTATAAAATTCAGAAAATGAGGATGCAATTACTTCTTATGAGGGCCAAATAGATCAACCAATGTTGGTGAGATATTTATTTTATTGAAAAATAGATGGGATAAGAGTTAATAGATCAAAAAGAATATTGAAAAATTAATATAATAATGATGAAACCATGTCAAAATTTAAAGTGTTTAAATTAATTTAAGCAAATAAAAAAGTATTTCAGACTATATAAAATGGAGGAACTTATTAATAATAGCCGTAGCCAGTAAACCGAGTGTATTCTAGCAGAAAGAAAACATTATTGCAACTTTGCAAGACCACATAGATTAGCCCTAGCATTTATGGTTGATTTGTGTGTGTAGGGTTTAATATGAAACACAAGCATGTGACAGGTGAATGTTACTATAGATTGAGGGGCACTTTTAGGTAATGTCACACTGTTATATTTACATCCTCTTATCCAAGGTTGTTTAGGATCGGAAATCCACTTTTGATCGATAAGCGGGTAGGATCGAATCGGTAGGATCTGATCTTGGGATCCTAATAAGATCTTACCAAATTGTAAAAAGAGTAACAAAAACGCTTTCAAACGAATATATACACATCTTTCAAACAATATGGATGTTAGATACCTAGTTTTCTCACATAATATTGATATTTCTAAGTTATATGGCTTCGTAAGAGTCATAAAAATTAGAGAAGAGAAATATTTGTAGTGCGTGAAGTTGGGTTATCATTTATCGAGTTTAAAGAAAAGTTAGTTGCTTAGATCATTTCAATAAGTAAAGAAGTAGGATTTTCCGATCCTAGGGGTCCCGACCGAACCTACTCGATCTTGACGATCCCCGCAACAAATCCCAAGTGAAAATAAGGATCGTCCGATCCTACTACGTCCTACCAATTCTATACGATCCTACCAATCCCGCTACGATTCCCGACAGTCGGCTCTGCTGCAATTCTACCAACCTTGCGATTTTTGTTTACGATCCGGATCGTTATGCTAAAAACCGGATCATGGGATCATACGATCCTACTATCCGGATCGTGATTCCAACAAGAATGCTCTCATCCTGTGCAGTTGGATACTGGATCATAGTATATCTTTTTTGAAGTTACTCGAACACCTCCTTTAACATCCAAGTCATCAAGTTAAAATACCACAACTATCCATCACTTTAAAAGATATGAATAATAGATCTCGAAACTTTTCAAGATAATTTTCAAACATATCTATGTATATATCTAAAACCCAAAGCAAAAACACGCCACGCTTTACACGTCTCCCCTCCCCACACAATGAAATGACATATTAAACAATAAAAATGTGTGTTATGTGCCTCGAACCCATGACCTCTCAATTAAGATATAAGTGCATTAACCAAATACGTACTCTACAATCTCATGTTGGTATTTATGGGGAAAATATATATTTAAAGATAAGATAATTTCCTATTTTTATGACAATTAAATACAAATGTATATATTAATACTCATTAAGCTAATGTTAATAATAACATGTCCTACCCTTTTAGTAATCTTATAATAAAAACAAAAAGCTCTTCAAATTTTTATAACCTCTGTAATTAACACTACTACACCATTTTTGCATCAATTGTATTCTTACACATCAACCTACGTTAAAAAAAAAAGATTGTATTATATTTTTATAAGTAATTATATATATATATATATATATATATATATATATATATATATATATATATATATATATATATATATATATGTACTCTCTTGAAACCGAGGTTGCATTGATGAATAGTTCATGTTATAATTTACTATGTAGAAAATTTAAAAAAACTCGAAGATCATTTAATTTCTAAGCACAATCCAATGCCTATAACTTTTTTTTTCCACTTTTCTCAAGTGTTTGATTTAAGACTTTAAATTCACATTGATAAATGATTAGGGACATCACCCGAGCCAACAACTAGTTAATCTACATAATACAAAACTTCAGTATAATCATTAGTGTTTCATATATTTCTTTTTAAAGTTTACCATTGTTCTATCTTGATCTCCAATACATATTTCTTTAGTGGGTAGGTTCAATACATATTTTATACTATTGTTATTATAGTTATGTAACTAGTTGTTGGCCGAGCGATGCCACGGGTCATTGTATATAATTCGTTTATTGTTTTTATATTAAATTAATTGAATAACATGCCATTATATCGACAATATACATTCGGATTTATACGTGACAACCTCCAATGCCTTCCACACTCATCTTAATAATATATATAGAAATATAGATGAATAAATATATTTTCCGTTTAGTAATAAAACAACTCCTTGCTCATTTGGAGGTTGAATGCACACTGTATATCGGGGATCTAAGGAGTTAATATAAATATATATATTTAACACACTCTAAATTAAGCTAAATTTATGATAGAAAAACAAGACTTTTGTACACCAATTTATAAAAAGTTTACAAGTAATTTAATTATATATGTGGGATGCCTCGATGTCTTTTTTATCTTTTACTAAGATTAGTATATTAACTTTAGCAAGGGCTTATCTAGACTATGTGAATCTATGTGAACCCCGTTTTACGATGTTAAATTGAACAAAAAATTATTGTGCACAAATCTTAGTCTATAATTTGTATAATAAAAGAGAGGACCACAAGGACATATAGGTTTAAATATCCATTCATGGGAGTGTGTTGTTACTATTTGGTTCTTAAATCAGTAGCAATGTAGTTTTCAGCTCTAAGTTAATGAAATATTGGGTATAAAACTTCCGATATATGAATATATACTTTTTAATTTTTTGAAAAATAGAAACATTATCTTATCTTTAAAAAAAATTCCTACAAAGACCAATATGAGATTGTATATTAATTGGTGAGTGCATTTGTATTTCAAATGAGTGGTTTGTGGGTTGAGTCTTAACACACGTACTTTTATTATTTAAATTGTGTCATTTGATTTTTTTTTGGGGGGATACATGTGGCAAAATGACATTTTTTTGCTTGGGTTTTAGAATATACTTCCTATGTTTTTAAAAAGTGCAACGGTTGACTTTCACGCTTGCCAAGTGTCAACACACAACTTTGACCGTTAATATCTTTAATTATGTATTTGTAAAAATTATAAAGAATTTGCTATTATGAAAATATTCATTGAAACAAGGATTTTTTAACTAGAATAATACAAACTTTTGCACGTTCTCTCGCAATAATACAAACTTTTGATTATTTTTAAATAATACAAACTTTTACCCAAATTCCTCGATAGGTCAATATGACCTATAACCTACAAAAACCTAAAAAAAATTTCAACACTCCACGCCTTGAACCTTCCCCCCCCAACCGTAACTCCACCACCAAACTCGATGAAACACCATGCCACCACCGTTAGCACCAACCAAACCCATAAACCCACAACCTCCAATCTTATTCAATTTCTCCCTCAATCCAAAGATCCGCACCACCAACAACAAAACTTCAGCTCTAAAAACAATCAACCAATCAATAAAATTAGCCTTCAACGGCAATCATCACAGCTGCATCTTTATCATCATCCTTCCATCACCCCTCCTCGGATACCGATCACGGTGCGATGCTTCACGCCTCGAATCACGCCATTTCTCCCGTGACCAAGATCGAGTGAGATCCAACAATAAGTGGGGATGTCTCAAACACTTCTCTCTGCTCGAGAATCTAGTCGCGACTTCTTCTTCTTCTTCAACTAACTCGATTTCCAGACGACATTTTCAAAGCTAAATTTACGAATTTCCAGCTCGAAATTTTGAGGAATTATATACATTGATAAAATTGAATTGAATTGAAAATGTGTGAGCGTGTGATTGAAGATTGAGGAGTTTTCTAGGGTTTTTCGAGGAGCCGTTCGTGGTTGGACGTGCACATGGTAGATGGAGAGAGAGAGAGAGGTATGGAAATGGCGATTCGAAGGGCGCCTTTGAAAATTCGTTTTGAGGAAAACGATATCATTTATTTTGTTTGGTTGAGGAGGGTTGGAGAGGCAGGAGGAAAAGAGAGAGGGAGGCTGAAAAGAGAGAGGAGGGGAGGCGGGGGAAGAGAGAGAGGGAGGAGGGTCCGGCCAGGGGAGGGGGGGGGGAGGGAGAAAAAGAGCGGGGCCATGGTGGCCGTGGGGAAGGGGAAAAGATCAATGGGGGGTGAAAGATCGGTGGGAGGAAAAGGGGAAAAAAGTCTTTTTTTGTTTTTTAATTTTTTTTTTACAAACAACCAATGAAATAATAACACGTGGCCCGATCGATGCCACGTCAGCCTATCGACCTCCTACAACAAGTCAAGAACCGGTCCGGACTTCACGGAGGAATTTTGGGCAAAAGTTTGTATTATTATGGCAGAATGGGCAAAATTTGTATTATTCAGTTAAAAAATCCTTGAAACAAATCAAACAACATTTTATATCATCATTGTTGTTTTTTTTTACATTAATAAAAGTTACGGTCAAATGAGATGTGTGAATAGTCACGAAAAGTAAAAGTGTTGCACTTAAAAGAAACAAAAAAAAATATATAGATGGCAAAAAATTATAAAGGTATTCTATATTATTGGGACAAATCTTATACATTCCCATGTGACATTAATGCTTGAAAATTTCTACCACCAGAACTCTCTCTTTTGAACTCTAGTCACCATAGATAAACTAGGGGTTGCCATCATTAAATTAAATTTGTCGATTGAACCACATTTAGTTTCTTCTTTTAAGATTTTTAGTCAATAACTAGTTTAGGTCATGTGCCATATGCCCGAATTATTTACTTGACGTGCATTGAAGTCTTTAAAATAGAAATATATGTCTTTAAATGATTTTTTTCCACCACAAAGACCGACATGAGTAAGGGGGTGCACCGGTCCAGGGCCGGACGGAATCAATGGACCGAATCCGGGGGTTTTCTCGAAGCGGACCGGACCGAGTCATGGACCTCTTGAACCGAATTTTTTTTTAAAAAAAATATCTTTTTTATTTTATTTAAATATATTTATAAATTATATACATTAAAAATTAATAATTTTAATGTCAATAATCCTAAAAGAATAAATAGTAGGTTTTAAAGTTTCTAACTTTCTACCTTTTAATTTTTTTTTTTAACATATAAAATTTTTTTTTACTAAAATAATATAAATTCCGGTCCAACCGAGTCCTGATCGGAATTTTTCGGGTTTGGACCGGGCCGAACCGGTGGACCGGAATCCCGATTTTACGACGGACGGGGACCGAATCTCCGGTCCGGTCCAAATTCGGTCCCGGACCGGTTTGTGCTCACCCCTAAACATGAGACATTGAAGTGTAGTTGGTTAGTGCATTAGCATATCAAATGAGAGGTCGTGGGTTCGTGTATTGAAACACACATTTTTATTGTTTAATGTCTAACGGGTCCCGTTACCTTCTCAACTTATTTTGCCTTTATCTTTATTTTATCTTATCTTATCTTATAAGATCTTATAAAATCTTATCCGATCTTATCTTATCTTATCTTATCTTATAAAGATAGTTTATTGTGTGTGTCAATATCTTATTTATCTTATCTCGATCTTATCTTATCTTATCTTATCTTATCTCGATCTTATCTTATCTCGATCTTATTCGATCTTATCTTATCTTATAAAATCTTATAAGTTATGTAAGTTGCAAACGAACGGCCTTAATTCTGATTGATAAGTGTGGAGAAAGGAAAGAGCATGCTAGTAGCATTTATTTGTTTCTGATTTTAGATATATATATATATATATATATATATATATATATATATATATATATATAGATTATCATCATTAGTTGCCCTTATGTTTATCGTGTTGGCTTAGTTGATTCCCTCATGTTAGTCATGGTGGGATTCTAAGTTTTGTTTTCTTGTTTGTGTTTTTGTGTTTGTGCAGTGATGCAAATTTAAAAGGTTTGTCTTGCAGATTT
Organism: Beta corolliflora; assembly: GCA_947648045.1. Taxonomy (NCBI): domain Eukaryota; kingdom Viridiplantae; phylum Streptophyta; class Magnoliopsida; order Caryophyllales; family Amaranthaceae; genus Beta; species Beta corolliflora. The sequence goes on along the minus strand of CANSZD010003755.1, from coordinate 186,625 downwards.
GTGCACATAAACATTTTTCGCTATAGGATTGTAGATTACATGTCAATCCTGCCAATTTATTGATTTGGAGGACTACACGTAAATTTTATTACCTCGAGCTAATCAAAAGTGATGTTATTAATATTAGGATCAGTGACATACTCAAGCATAAATTGCAATAATAACGCGAAAATAACTCAAATGTAAGCATCACTACCATGTTCTTCCATAGCAATCCTTAGCCACACACCATATTCTTCAAATAATATCTCCATACCCAACAATTAATAAATATGAACTTAATGCATTGATTATATCATTCAAGAAATAAATACAAGTGCTGAACTCATTTTTATTGAATAGATTTACCCTTCCCTATTCTTTTCAACATAAGCAAGGTGTCACTATAATAATGAATTTTTCTATTGATAAATTATACTAATGCTTATTGCTTACTACTAGAGTAAATATATATAAATATGTTTAGAGTTCTTACTTAGAGTGTTGTAATTATGTTAACTGGGTTACATTGTACTCTTGAAATACGTTGTCAATGATATGAGTTATGCCTCCTTAGGGAGTATTTCAACATCTTACATGGTATTGAGGCGGTCCCAGCCCTGGGACCGATTAATATAATCTGAGTCAATTGATAAAAGGGCCCTCGTGTGAGTGGAAGTTGCTATAATGTATATCGCGTGACACGAACAACTCATGTGCGAGTTAGGGGGAGTTCCGAACGAAAAATAATATTGAAAAATCGTATCGAAAGCCGGGAATTCGGTCAAAATAGGAGGTAACCGCACCCAAAAATAGGCGTTAAATGATTTGGTAGTCGAATCCGGTGAAATGAACAATTAAATTGTATGGTTACGAATATAGGTTTTTATAAAACGGTTAACTGAAAAGTAGAATATTTTTATTCTATTTAATTATACTTCCTTTTTTTTATATAAAAGTTAGATTAATTAGTTATTACTACGTGTTGTTTCATTTATATGGATACTATATGAGAGCAAAGCGGGTGATAGCGCTAGTGGTGTTGGCATGTCACCTCCGATCCCGCAGATCCCGGGATCGAGTCTCACCCCTTGCAAGGAGGGATCCCCATTTCCCCCTTCCTCGCAGGGACTTCATCTTACCTTTAAAAAAAAAAAACTTATATGGATACTATAAAACTCGAAAGCTTAGTGTATTAAGTTAAGTTGGGTTGGAAATTGGAAACAATTAAATAAAGTTAGTGTTATTATCCTTCTTCTACTAGTATTATAATTCTTTTTAATATGCATAAGGTTTGAAAACCTTTTTACGATATGGCAGTAGGTAGTAGTTTGGTGTCTTTATTTGGATAATTTTGTATTAATGTTAAATTGCATATACACTTTTGTACAAAAAAAACAAAAGTTGTATATACTTTATATGTTTTCTTTTAGTTGTTCCCCAAGTACTTTGCATGTTTAATAATGCCAACTTTAAAACTTTAATATCTCCCACTATGCATAGGAGAAATTATAAAAAGTTGATATTCTGAAAATACGTGTTGAGATAAATCTAATAAGATCCCCAAGATGACTATATTTTTTTTCTTTTAGGTTTAAACTAGTTGTTGCGCCGCACACTTCGCGTGCGCCACCCCAAAATGGTGTATTTGTAAAATTCAAATTAGGCTAGATATAATTAGCACATTGAATATGAAGCTTTTCCTCTAAACTATTTGATGCTGGCACTTGCAATTTTAGTTATATCTAAGGTATTTGCTTGCTTCCCCATATCTTGTTGTCTATCTAATTTTGTATATTCAAACCTTTTTTTTCTTTTAAAAAATCATTTCCATCTTAGATTAGGATTTATTTTCTCCTGTATTCATTAAGAATCTGAATGAAACTACTTATGTATGCCTTTGAATTAAATATGTCAGAATAGAAGAAATCAACATTAAATATATCCTTAACCTTCCCAGCTTATGATTCACGTCAACCCAGCTAGTCGCTCAATTACTATATTAATTAATGTATTATATAATTAGCTTTATCTGAATACATATACTTTCCTCCTCTTAATGTATCCCTCATTTTCTTCGAAAAAAATGTTCGTACAAACCCACATAATTAGACTAAGACTCTGCTCTTTTGGACTCCAATGAAATGAATTGAAGTTAATCATGCAGGCCCGAACAAAATTGATTTTTACGGAACCGAATTTAAATTGTGAGAGGAAAGCTAACCGAATTTTCACGAGCCGAGCCGAATTTGTGCAACCGAATCGGAATTTTCGTTAATTCGGTCCAAAAGAACATAATTTAAGATGAAAGATGAAATAGCAAGGCTAATTCCCTCCTATATAGCTATATATATACAATCTTCACATTAGAAAGTCTCCTCCAACTTGGTCCTCCCATCCTCTCGCTCTCTCCTTCCTTACCCTTCGAGCTCCTTCCTTCCCCTTTGCTTTTTTTTGACTCATAAGTAAATAGTAAGATTTCAACGTGCCCATATAATTAGAAAATGATGCAAGAGAGTATGTAGTAAGCCTAATTTCCCTCCTACATAACCTGTTCACATTAAAAAGTCCCCTCTTATTTTATCCCTCCATCATTTCATTTTCTCCTCCCCTCACCTTCTATATCTCCCTCCTCCCCATATAATTAGAAAATGATGTAAGAGAGTATGTAATAAGCCTAATTTCCCTCCTACATAACCTGTTCACATTAAAAAGTCCCCTCTTATTTTATCCCTCCATCATTTCATTTTCTCCTCCCCTCACCTTCTATATCTCCCTCCTCCCCATTGTCCTTTTTTTCACTTATAAGCTAATTTTGTAGGATCTTCCATCATACTCAACAGAAGTTCACATGTCAATTAATTAATACAATTTTTTATAAAAAAATTAGACGCACGGAATGACGTAAAGAAACCCATTTCCAATACATATTTGTCTCAACAACATCAGAGCTAAAATTGACTAATATTAATCATTTATACACATCTTCATTTGCTTTCCCAAATAGGGAAAAAGAAAAGAAAATTGTACTGAATATTATGTAATCAGGCATGAATCTAATTCAATCTCAATTTTTATGAGAGCCTTTGTAGAATAATTACGCCTATTGATGATGTCTTGTATTTGAGCCACGAATAGTCACTCCATGCAAAAATTTTGTATAGCCAATGAAACTCAATTATCCATCAGAGCCCGTAATCCAATCCCTTAAAATTGAATGGGCAGTAGGTTCCTGCGAGTTTTATCAGAGGTTTAACTAACAAGCTGAAATTTGTGATTGATATTGAGATAGTATATATGGTAAAAGAAGTTCTAGAAGAAAAATGAAGATTATGGCAAAGTAGTAGAAAATGGTTACCATGCGGAATTTCTCAAATGAAACACGTCCTTCTTTGTTTGGCTCTAGCAGTGCAAATTGTGCTTGTAAGTATAACAACTCATCCTCTATAAGAGCGCTTTTAAGAAAGCCTGCAGCTCAAATAAGAAAGAGCAGAGGAAGTCAGGAAATTTTGATGCTTAGTAATTAAGTGATGTGCTGAGGCAACACAAGTATTTAAGTCAGGTATGCAATAGCTATAATATCCTAATGCACTCTGATGCTATAGTAATTAAGTCAGTAATAAAGTCAGTAAACCAAACCAGATTATAAAAGCTTCTATAAATTCAACATGCAATCAAGTTTAAACTGATTCAAAGAATCCAGATATCAGGCATGCAGCGTGTCTCAACTACAAGATTCTCTTGTTCTGATGATTGGCTGTAGTATAGAATGATAATTCCTAGTCTTGGTGATAATGTCCGGGTGACTAAAATCTAATTCCTAGTTTTAATTTGAAATCTAAGCTTGCCGTGGAAGCACATTAAGAAAATGTTTGGGTGACTAAAATCAACAGGAAAAAGGTTTTTCTTCTGTTTTCCGAGCACAAATTATGATGTTGTTCACTCAGTTATACTCTGCTTTCATTTAACATGCCTTTCATCATTTGGCAAACAATAATGCTGAGCACCAGAAGCAGTTAGAAGACCTTAGATGAAAAAAGACATGGATGATAAAGAGTTTAATCATAACCTGATGCCCAAAGGCTTTATCCTAGTGAACCAGCATATACATTTGAAAATATGAAAAAATACAGAACCAAAAGCAACACTATTCTACCAAATGACTAAGAAAGTCAGAAAACTCCCACGGGCGATTTCAAAGATTCTCAAAGCAATAGGTTAAACACAACCAATAAAGGAGACAAAATAGTTCCAGTGACTGGCAGACCAGGAATCACAACAGCAAGACGAGGGCGAACATGGTTTATCAATGAAGACATATACTCTGGTTTCGATTTTGGATTAGGAACAGATAAAAGAGGAAATAGCGATTTTGGGCCGGCAGGGGAGGGGGGAGATATCACTATGAATCGAACTCTGAAGTCTCTTCTATTGGCAAATAGAATTTTCATTGTGAATGAGTAGAGCCCTAACTAATCCGAGAAAATTATGTATAAAGTGTATCAAAACTAACATGAGTGCATTTAAGTCTGCATTTTCCCATTACTGAGTTTTACTGTCAATAGTCACGCCTCTTTATAGCTCCTTGTGACATCTAATTTCTTCAAACTTACTCATAAATTTAGCAAACATAATTAGAAGTTTACTAAAACTAATTAAATAGACCATTCCAATGTTCATTATTCAAAATTATGTCTCTTTACTTGGCCAATATTACTCTAAGCACAATGTTTAGTTGAAATAACATGAAGCATATACCTTCTTACAATTTTTCACGAGCCGACAGGGGAGGGGGAAGGCATCACTCTGAGTCTCAACTCTGAAGTCTCTTCTATTGGCAACTAGAATTTTCATGTGAATGAGTAGAGCTCTAACTAAACCGAGAAAATTATGCATAAAGTCTATCAAAACTAACATGAGTGCATGACCTTTACATAGAGCCTGGTGCTCAAGCAGATTGACATACCCAAGGTCAATATCCCATGAAGGGCGCTTCTTTTGTGGATTGCATACCTTGATTGCCTTGTCTGCATGACCTCCCGACCTTGAAACACCAGCATTTAAGTCAAACACCACCCAAAAAATTGCAAAATGCAAACAGTGCATATAATAGGTGGACAGGTAGTTATTTTCTTGTAACAAACATGACACTTGTGAATGCTTATACATGTACACCAAGGAGGGGAGGTGGGATTTGTGGAGTAATTTAATATCATAGAGACTATTAAGCATAGTAAAATCAATATATCGTGCACAGTAATATTAAAGAAAAGGAAACAACATTATACTTGCAATTCAACTAAGAATTCAATCACCATCAATAATTAGAAAGACCAACCAAAATAAGATAACAACTCTATTAAATCCCAATCATGATATATTAAAACGGTGAAATTTTAAACTTGAGTACCTTGAACACAAGAGCAACCTACTATGGTCCGATGTATTCATCTTAATCTTAGCAATCATTGCTCAATCTTTTTCTATTCTACTCCTAAGAAATAATAATTAGCTCAAAAGAATTAAAAACAATGATTAGAAAAGGGATCAAATGCAGATATAATATATAGCAACGTTATAAGATTTTCAGCACACAAAACCAACAAAATGATGAAAACTCTAGTATTAATTTAAGTGTCCAAGCTATGTAAAGATATTCTTTTATCACAACAGCTCACAATTCATCATTCTCAAGAAACCCACATTTAAAAACCTGGATTCAAGAAAATCTAGGGGAAAATCATACCAGTTAAGACAAAAAATATGATTACGTCCACCAATATTTTTCCAAGCCTCAGAATTCTTGACAAGATCAACGACTTGTTTTTGTCTCTGATAATCTTCATTCCCAGATTTCTTCCTGAAAACACCTCGAAATCTGACATCTTGTAACAAACTAATCAACAGCTTTCCCTGCCAAAACTGATTAAAGAAAATACAATCAACTTAATTATATCTGTAACAAATAGGTTCCATTATAAAAAATCATGATCAATAGGTATTGAGAAGTATTAGGAACGACCAATCACAAAACAGAACATCAGAAACTGTCAAATCACAAAACCAGAAGATCAGAAACTGTCAATACATAACCCAACCAAAGGAGAACAATGTCACAAAATCAAAGTTCTCTTGCTAAAAGTTGGACTGATGAACAATCAAATAAAGTATTTTCAGAATTTGTATTTGGGGATCAAGATTGAAACCTATTTAAGCCCAATTGTACAAATAGGATTTTTCTTCATGAGTCCCAGATCAACCTAAAAGACATTGTTGATACAAAATGCCACAAGATTTGAAGTAGTAATTTAGAATATTGTAAGAATATATGTCAAATTTACCTTATGCCCAAATAGATCCCTTATGTTATCTATTCGACTATTCCATACAAGATCATCATAGGCCTGCACGAGAGAAGCTAAATAACTAAACTACAACAAATATAAATTACAACAAATGAAAATAGGACAAAATTGTATTTCTCAAGCTACAAAAATAGCCACTTTGTGTTTGTTTATCACAATTTTTATTCTTAGAGCCTTAATAAACATGGGCAATTATCTATCTTGTATTCATTATCAGAGAAATGGAACCACAAGATGAAAGTAACTGTTAAGCAAATGATAGCCGAAATCAAACTCAGCTGCATTTCAACACTGAAAGTTGCAAAAAAGGCACAAAAATCACATCAGCTTTTCTCTCATCAAAAACCCTTTTTGCAAATGACCCACTTAGCAAAATTTATGGGGTCATAATATAAGATCACCCAACATCCAATACTCAGCATTATACTGTTTTATCAAAGGGTTTTCGGAGGCTACAAGGGCAACGGGAGGGCAATCTTAAAATTGCTCTCGTAGCCTAAGAAGACAAATTTTGTATCAAAGAGGGCAATTAATATTGCCGTCTTTGAAGCTATTTATTGTAGTATTTTAGCGCGGAATAAATCTTTCCAAGCGAAGCTTGAATTATATAGTTAACAATAATAGCATAAAGCAAAGAGCAGAACGAAATGCAAACTGAATTTAATATATTTAAAAAATAAGTACATCTGAAATCGACCTCTTGGTGAGCAGATCTGCGAAGTCTGTCAGTCTGTCGAGCAAGTCGGATCTTCTTCATGATATACCTAAACAGAATATCACCATCAGCACAAGAACCACAGAAGAATGTGCCTAAATGTTGGCAGCATTAGAAACTCAAACTGTTATTTAAAGCACTTCTTGGATTCTTCATAGCCTTCACCAACACCACCATAACCGGCTCTCTGATTGGCCAAAAACACACAAATTAAGGTGCCTTTTTCTTTCTTTTTCTTTTTGAAGCAAATTCTGCAAATCTCAAGTATTAAATAAAATGAAACCTAAAAAGTTTATTTCTAACTTACAACAACGGAAGCAAAAGAGTTGAGTGATGAAGAGCAAGTCTTCTGGTATCATTCAGTGATTCACAAACCTTAACCCAATCCTTTGAATTCAAACCCTCAATCAAGTCCTGCAATTCCATACAGAATTAAACTAAAAACTATTAGAATATGATAATCATTCCTAACATCAGATATATTACTCTTCATAAACAGCCGAAATATAAACAAATATACCGATAAAATCTGAAGTAAGCAATTAGTTCTCAAAATCGACACAAACAACAATGGCAGGAGGAGCATTGTTGACAGTAGAAGGTGCATCGTCGACGGAGTTCTGCGGCTTCGCCATTGTTGAAGCTTCGAAAGAGATTGAAGTAGAGAAATTAAAGAAGAAGAAGAGAGTAAATTAAGATGATGAACTCACTTCTTTTTCTCAAGTTTGTAGAGAAGAAAATAAAATTACTTTAAATTACAGAACTTTAGATCCCAAATTGCATCATAATCACTCAAAATTCACGAAATCTAACCCACACAAAAAATGAAGAGAAAGAAAATGGAAATAAATTAAAACCTTGGCATTATTATGTTAACCAAGAACCAACAAAAGCAACAAAAAATAAAATCATCTTAAAATTGCCAACAAAAATCTAATCTTACCCAGATCTGCGAAATCCATGAGAATGCATGTTGTTACATCAAACACCAACTAAATTCTAGTCGAGATAGAGAAATTGTGTTCTTGAGAGAGAAGCTAAAAATTCTTACAAGATCAAACCCTAGAATTTGAATGAAGAGAGAGATAGAAAAACGAAGAAAAAGAGGAGAGAGAAATCGTTGTTGTGACTTGTGTGGAGGAAAACAATATGCAGAGATAGAGAAAGAGGAGAGGACAGAAGAAAGGCGGAAGATAAATCGTGTGGCTTAGAGTAGATGAACGATGAACGATAAACGACTCAGATTGTCTAGTGGGCAGGAACAGTGAATTTCGTAGTAAATGTGACTCAGGTCACTATTGATTTCATGTGATGAAGTATTTCTTCTTTTAAAAGGTTATGGATTATGGATTATGGATTATGGATAATACAAGATCATCATGCTCAAAACAAAGTTAGTGAATAATGTCAAAAGTCAATATGGTACAACTAAAAGGAAATGGAAAAAGTATATATCAAGTAAGATAAAATATTCAAACTTAAATAACAGTTAATGTTAAATTGGAAGACCGTACCAACCACTTACGTGGTTACCAATTTAAATGGTTATGGTTACGGTTAACACAATTGGCGAACCGATATTTCCAATTATCGAAGGAAATGTTGTTCCGAGACGATTAACCATCCATGTTAGCGTCCCATATTGATGAAAGAAGAGAAATGGTTTACTAAGAGCAACTACAATGGAAAGCTCCCAACCTTTGTAGGCTTTGTTTGCTTCGATTTCAAAGCTACATCATTTCTAAGTTACAACTAGAGGTGGGCATGGGCAAGCGAACACGCGGGTGGCACGATTTGGGCATGGGCCGGGCCAACACGCGGGTTGGCACGATTTGGGCTTGGCGTCCCGAGCCCGATCTAGACTGCGGCCCATTGTCCGCTCCGTGGGCGAGCCACGGTCAAGAAATATTATTTCCAGGCCGCACTGGCCTATATGGCCCGTAGTCGAACTTCCCTTTTCTTTGTTTTTTTAGCCTAAAACTGCTAAGAATCCAAAAAAACAACATAAAACATGGGCTAGGCCCGCAGGAGGCACGAGCCCGCCCCGCGGGCCCGTGGACAAAATCTGGAAATTTCAGGCGCGGCACGGCACGACCCGCCATTTCCTCAAGCCGCGGGCCGAGCCCATGAACAGGCGGCCGCTCCCATGCCCAGGTCTGATTCTGACCTCTCTCGATGACAAGCCTATAACCACTTGTTCTTTGGAGCCCACTAAGGTAAAGAAATGCTCCTTAGCCTCCAGAAGCGATATGGTTTTCTTAAACTACCACTTACTTTTTCCTCTAATGGTTGAGGTGTTGAGCTACTAGGTCTAAGTGATTGGAAATTGCAAGTTAATCCTATAATAGAACTCCTGTTGATGCAAAGTCGAGCCACGTTCTTTTGGCTTATTTTCGATTGATTCGGTTAGTTTCACTCTCAATTTTCATTGATTCCGGTTCGGTTCGGTTCAATTCAATTCGGTTCGTTTACTTCGGTCGTATCGGTTCGGCGAATTGAGTCCAAAAGAACTTCATTGGAGTATGATGTTAAACAATTTTCCCGCCCTTTGCGCACTTGCTATGTCTCTTTCTGACTGATGAAAGTACCATACGTCCATATCATGATATCACATGTATGTAATTACGGAGAAATAGTATATAAATTTATTAAATTTACTCCATTTATAGTAAAATAATCCATAATTTATATACGAAGATTTCTTGCTCACCTGTCCTCCACTCCACACTATACTACTATAGACTATAGTCCCCTCTCACAGTCACACCTCGTTTTCCTTTCTATAAATAGCAAGCGCCACCGTCTAATAATCAATATCTCAAACAAAATACTCAAAAAGAAAAAAAAAAATGGCTCTTTTTCTCTGCTTCATCTTCATGCTCTTCTCATCTGCTTCTGCTGCTTGTAACCAATGTGTCTTAGCAAAAGCTGCTTTCTTTGCTAGCTCTAAAGGTCTTTCAAGTAAGTTTCTCTCTCCATTTTCTTAGGGCTTTAGTTTTCTTTAATTGATTTTATTAAAGACCCAGATGATTTTTAATTTAGTTTTGCCTAAATTGACAAAAACCCAGATGATAATTTGTCAAAAAATGAAGTGGGTAACTTTCAATTTGTTGAATTATTAGCATTTTGATATTTGCAGGTGGAGCTTGTGGGTATGGTCCTTTAGCTCTGAATTTATATGGTGGACATGTTGCTGCTGCTCTTTCTCCACTTTATAAGAAGGGTGAAGGTTGTGGTGCTTGCTATCAGGTACTACTATTTCTTTTCTGCTTCACTTTAAGATCTGCTCTTAAAGCTTTTTTTTTACTTTTTTTTGGGTGGTAATTTTCTGAAGTAAAGAGTGAAGTGTTTTTCTCTCAAAAATAAAAATTTGATTTACATTGCTTTGTGATTGAGTTATAATTTCAAAAAAAATAAAAAAATATTGAAGTCTCAAATAAAGTTAAAGGTGTTTTGGCCATTTTGGTAGAACATTTTGGTTTTCTTAAATGGTCAAAAGTAAAAGTAAAAAAATAATTCTATGTAAAAAGTGGGTCTGTTTAACATTTCAAAATGACATTTTTAAACCAATTGCTAAGCATCTTGTGTTATTAACTTATACTATTAGGTAAAGTACTAGAATATGACTTTAGACAGTGACTAGAGAGATTAGAATGGGATAGTTATCTTTTGGGAAGTGGAAAATAGAAACAGAGCAACACTCACATTTTATGATTTGTACACTAGTTTAACTTGTGTATGTTTAATGATTGCATAAAAAAGTAACAGTAATACAAGTTGAAAGCTCACTTCGAGGTGATTTTGGCCAAAATGTTTTTTTCCCACTTAATTTAGTTTAATTGATGTTGCAAGTTCTTGATTAACTTTTTTTTTGATAACTAGTTCTTGATTAACTGAGGTGAGTTGTTTTGTTGAGCAGATAAGATGCAAGAAGATTGGTGTTTGCAATACAAAAGGGACAACAATAGTTGTGACTGATATCCACACTGATAAGAGCAATACCACTGACTTTGTGTTAAGTAGTAGAGCTTTTAGGGCTATGGCCTTACCTGCCAAAGACAAACAACTCTTACAGATTGGGATTGCGGATGTCGAATATAAGAGGTGAATATCACTACCTTAAGCTTGATTGAATCTTTTGCCACCATTGATCTATATTCATTCATTATGTCTTTTGAACTTTAAATTATATTTGCCGAACTTTGTTTTCTTTATAAGCTTGGTTGGTATTGATTCTTGCTGTTGTGAGTTACTGTAATTTTTCTCTTTCGATTTAAGTAATATACCTAGGTCACATTTGATTAGGTTCATTTTTAAGGGATTGAGATAATGCCACAACCATCTCTTTTGTTTTTGAATTCTTTGTTGAGGGTATCGTTAAGGTTGATATAATGAAGTTTAAAGGTTTGATTACTAGATTAGTTCAGTGACCTATTATTATTGGACGGCCTAAAAGAATTTCGATTGATTATCGAGGGACGGATAGAGTACCATGGCTAGACTAAGAGCTCTTAACTAGTTACTGTTTAACTATAGTTGATTTATATGCTACTACCAGCTCATCGTACTAGCACGCCAAACATGTCCCAAGTTAGAACATCATTCCTTGTGTGATGCTGTATGCTTTTGAGGCATGCTTTATAATATAATAATAATAGAATACTTAATTTGTAACACCTCCATAATTTTTGGCTTTGTATTTACCCTCGTGAACGTTAGTCATTATATCAAGATTTCATCCCACATTTTAGGCAATAGGTTGTATTGATCACCAACAGAGCAATCATTCATCCTCTTTTCTTTTTTTCTTTTTCGCTTTTTCTTGGTTGGACTTTTGGGCTAGATCATCAACCATTACTAATTATTACACTGCTATTGAAGTAACCTTCATCTAAACTCATGGCTCTTGTGTGGACGCCAACTAGCTTAGTTGATAGGTGATACCTAAGGTTTAGTATAGAATTCCATCTATATCACTGTTGTATTGTGGCTCTCTATATACAATTTTTTTGTTGCCCTTGTCTACACTATTTCTTTCTCTCTTGATATTTATCTTTTTAAGATGAAAAACAACAAAGCCTAAACTAACATTACAATATTGACCATGCAACAGGGTGCCCTGTGTTTACAAAGGTCAAAACCTGGCTATCCGGGTGGAAGAGTTCAGCAAACCTCCTAACTACTTGGCAATCAAAGTCCTCTACCAAGGAGGCCAAACCAATATTTTAGGAGCTGAAGTAGCTTCGGTAACTTCTAAAGCTTCAAATTTTCCTAATCTCTTACTAATTAACCTTGAGTTGCAAAAAAATGTACTGTCAATAACTTTTTTTTCTTCTGTTGGCTTTATATTGCATGTAGGTAAATCAACCAAGTAACTGGATTTCTATGAGCCGAAATTATGGGGTTGTCTGGGACACAAGCAAGGCTCCAACCGGGAAGCTTATGTTCAGGTTTATCATCAACTCAGGCTTTGATGCTCAGTATTTCTATACTGAGGAAATCCTGCCTGCGAATTGGAAACCTGGTGTCACATACACCACCAAAGTGCAAATTAATAATGTTGCTTTAGACGGTTGTACTCCTTGTAAACCCTGGAAATAAATCAAACTGCTTTGATCTCCTCTGCGTAATAGTGTTGTGGGTCTGAAGATTTTGTTGTACTAAGTGTTGCCAGAGCTGATAATTGCACCGAAGGAAGCTGAAGAGGGGAAGTTTGGGTTTTCCTGTCATGATTGTTATCTTTGTATGTCTATCATGAAACTTTAGTTACTCTGTGTGTTCCTTATATGAGTTGTTTTATGAAGCCTGTGAATCTTATGATCCCATTATATGATCCGTCTAGTTTTTACTTGCCTCCGCAGAGTTCACTCGTCATCTTTTTCCTCTTGATCTATAGGGAAAAAAACTGCCATCTTCTGATATACTACATTTTAGTTTTATTGCTTGTTAAAAGCTCAGGTAAGGCCTTGTTCAGTTGATAATTAGTGAAACAAGAATGATTTAATATCAATGTTTACTGATTCAAATTTATTACTCGACTAGCATAATTAAGCTATGTTGCGCATTCTGTGTACTTTAGTCTGTATGGTTGTTACTAGGCCATCGAAGAGGATGTGCAAACTGCAAAGTGACCTAGTACAAGACCTCTCATCTCCAAAAGTATGAGGTCTATTGTTTGAATTAGTCACATTGTGTTAACCTCTTACTTTAGGTGTCTCATAATCATCTGTTTCCTCTTGATCTATGCATAATGTTATTATATTTAGGGGCCATTTTTTATAATTAGCACGCAATGCCCAATATGTTTAAGGACCTAAGATTGTTACATGATGGCTGTTGCCTCGACGAGCATAAGTTGTATAATTAGCACGCAATGCTCAATTTTCCTTTTGTATAGTTCTTGGTTTGCTACTTTAGTTGAGGTGTTGACGGATAATATAATCAAGAAGGTTGAAGGATGTCTGATATCAGCTGTATTAAATCGTCTGATATTTTTCTGATGTCAGATTGATGTTTTAATGGGTGTTTGGCGTTATCGCTATTGTTTTTATGTGATTTGGTTCATGTGATTTTCTCGTGTGGTGGGCGTCCACTTTGTGGATCCAAGTTCTTATCAGGATACTCCCTCCTTTGTTTAAGATTACAACACTTAAACTTGTATACTATTCATATATTTCTAGGTTTTTTTTTTTTTAAATTTTTTTTTGGGCGCTTTCGGGGCACTTGTGGTAAGATGAATTCACTCTGCAAGCTTCACACACAGGCCACTCACCTCAGGCCAATGCCCCCAAACCCCCAACAATATTGAAATTTTCTTGCATTAAGATTTGAGCGTGCCAAAGTGTGGGAGATAGGAAGTTATCTGATTGGGCCGCAGGGTCGCTTGGTAAAAATGTCATTATGTATTATGTAATTAGATTTGTCTTGATATGTATATTTAAAAAATTAAATTTTTAAGACTACGAAATAGTTAGATATACAAATATCCATAGCTATGCATTAATAAACGTAAAAGTCAAAATATTGCAATTTTTAAAAATGGATGAGGTATGTTTAACAAGTTTTTTTTTGGGCGGTTAGCGCCCTTGTTGATAAGTTGAGACTTGAGGTAGCATCACGAATTATGAACATATTGAAGAGGTAGTTGAGGCGTGAAGGTTTGCCTTTGGATCTTTGCTTCATTAAGCGGGTGTATGTTAGGATCAAGTCTAGGTGTTGAGCTTGTGTCTTTCCGGAGTTCGTCCTTTAGATTGCAAGTATTGGATTGTTTTGGTGTTCATCTTGACTTAGCAAGTGGAAAGATAATCAACTTATTCTTTTAAAAGAAATCCAACTAAGGGTGTAAAGTGCATTCTTTTCGGCATAAAACAAGCCGAAGCAGGCGGACCGAGTTGAATGGCGGGCGAAAATAAGGCTGGGGATAACAGGCCACTAAATCTTGTGAATAATTCATGAACAAATTCCGTCAAAACTTATTCTTTTGACAAACAAATGAGCATGAGAAACATTTCCAAGCTCGCTTTTAAAATAAACCTAATTTGAATAATTTGGAGTTTTACTTAGTATGTCAACAACTCATTTATCTGTATTTTTTTTTCCGTTTGTAACTTATTCAAACTCATTCAACCTTGGAGAGAAGTTGTCATCTGTAGGAAAAATTGATAGTTACGAAATAACTATTTAAGTTTTGAGATAAATCTATTAATTATTTAATAAAATTTTCATTCCACGACTCCATTATCTCTATCACATATGGCGGGTTGGACACGAAAAATAGAAAAATGATTAAAAATAAAAATAAAAAAGAGATGTAACTACCTAATTAATTAAATAAAAAGATAAAAAAGATACAACAAAAAAATCGGTTAAAATTCACAACACCATCATTTAATTCCCTCTCAACTAAATTTTTGAAAAATTTAAAAATATATAATTTAGTGGGATAAACGGATTAAAAATTTAAAAATCCTTGATTTATTAGATAATTAGCAATTATTTTAATTTTTTACGTGTTTTCACACGCATCGCGCGCATATAAGGCTAATATTTATGTATGACAACCCTTCCTTGAGTATTTATATATGCCTATATATGGATAATGGATTAAACATTTTTCAAGAGGATTTACATATTTATATTTACTCCTATATATTTGGAATTCAAAATGATTTTTTTGATCCCCTTTTGGAAAAAGAAATATAACTTGAGCCTATAGATAATCAAAAGAAAAGAATCAAATATGAATGAAAAAGCATTCTACAAGTGGATATGGAGATCGAATGCTAAATACATATCACTGATTGCGGTGACTCTTTATGTACATATTAGGAGCTTACTACAACCATTTTTTAGTATAATCTATAAAATTTACGTAAATCTCAATAAAAAATAAACTATTTAATAGTATAATTGTATTCAGTAATTATCATTAATTAGGTGAATTTGTTTTCCCAAGCTTGGATATAAAAAAAATTACTTAGGTAAACCATGAATTTAATCAAATGGAAAGAAAAGGAAATTTTATCCAACGACATGATGCATACGGATTCAGAAACACAAAGATTTTGAACGGCCAGCTCATTACTAAGCTAAACCATGAGTTTTGATTTACACAAAGAAAGTCATATTGATCAATTTTTAGTTACTAAAATATGTATTCGGCAGACCATGGAATTGCATGTGTCGTCTTTACAGCAGTAGAACATAGAAATTAGTAACCCTTGGGCCTTAGCTTCAACGTTGACGAAATTGACGACTCTTTAGTGGCGGAAGTAAAAGTTTATACTCCATTTATTTGAATTAAGTCATTCCTTGATTTAGTACAAAAAACACTTTTGCATTTAGTCAATAAAACATATCAGTTCTAATTATTAAAAAACAGTTTCATTCATAAATATAATTACAATCCTAAGAAGGCGATGAAAGCCTCAAAGTGTAAATTCCTTGAACATTAACCAAGAAACATACTTAAGAAGACTTTGAGTAGTATTCTTTTGGGTACGGTTTCGATTCAATTTCAACTCGGTTCATTTAAACTATTTTCCTCTCAGTTTTACTTGAATTTAGTCTATCCCAAAGAAACAGGACCTATATACTTAGTTTGAAAGCGCGTGTTTAATTTAAGTGCGGTCCAAAACTCCAAACCAATAACCACTAAAGTTGGCAAAAACTTTGACTCCCAAAAAACCTCATATACTATATGAAAAGTCAAAAAACTTGTGTGATCGATGAGCCATAGTAATTAAATAAAGTATATGATTGTAATCTCTCTTTAAATTGATCATCAGTTTTGATTAATGTTTTCCCTTGTTTAAGTTTTTACAAGTAGCTTAGATTTTGCAGGTTTTAAAGTATCAAACGGCGACAAGTTGGCCAGAATCTTATCATTCCCCCTAAATAAATTGCTATGTCACATGCATGGTTCTCCTCATCATCTCTTAATTCTTCCTTAATCAAATCATCTCATTATTCATTATCATCTGATTACTTATTAATTAGTAACTAAATCAATGTCGTTCACTTTGATTTCCTTCCTCTTCATTCTCTTGTCATCTGCTTCAGCTCAATGTGATCGTTGCTTGCACAAATCAAAGGCCACTTACACCTCTCAAATCTACTGTAATCTTTCATATAATTATTTACTTTATTTTCTTACATTAAAGTTTGTATGATGTTATTGCTATATACAATAAGATTGGGCTAATATATATGCGTTATTTGGTGTAGCGGGAGGATGTGGATATGGGCCTTTGGCCTGGAACTTTGATGGAGGACTACTTGGTTCTGGCCTTCCTTCCCTTTTCCAAAAAGGTGCTGGTTGTGGTGCTTGTTTCAAGGTTTGGCTCCATTTTTGTTGAAATCGTCTCTTATTTGAATTAGAGTAAATTCTTTTTGTTCATATTAAGAGCATTTTATGCTTAATTAGCGGTTTCGGATTTTAAGTTAAATGGTGTCTGATGATCAATTACTCACATACTAGTATATACTTTGAAACCAAATATTGATGGATGTCAATGACACATATATGCCTTTATAATTAAGGAAATAATGATATATATATATATATATATATATATATATATATATATATATATATATATATATATATATATATATATATATATATATATATATATATATATATATATATATATATATATGCAAGCATGCGGGATGCGGCCCTAAGGGAAGTTAAATATATGAAATCATCGAGTGGAAACATTAATCATTTTAGAAAATATCTTTGGAATGTCGCTCCATCGACGTGTGATTTAAGTTATAAATCTACTAAGTTATAAATCTACGGATTGCTACGATTGCATATACCAAAACTATATTTTTGTAATTTGTCATTTTAGTTGTATCATAGAAGTACATTAGCATACTGTAAGTTTCTAATGCAATAAAAGCATGCTAATTGTCTAGTTGTCTTACAATTTTCATGCACATAGTACTTATTTTTCTACCTCCTTATGATAGGTAAGGTGCAAGAATAGTGCACTTTGCAGAGAAGAAGGGACTCCGATAATATTAACTGATAGTCAAGGTGATAATAGGACAGACTTTGTTCTCAATAGAGATGCTTTTGCTGCCATGGCAAACTACGACATGTCAGAAAACCTCTTGAACCTTGGCATTGTCGATATTGAGTATAAGAGGTTAGCTTAACTCTAGCATGATTATATGACATATTTAAATAAATTTTTTTTCTGAAAATAACTATTTTTAATGGCAAATATTTTATTACAAAAGAGTTACAGTATTATAAGACCACTACTACGTATAAACAAAAGGGCATGTGCACTAGCGTGTTTTAACATGCACTATACAAGTTGCACATGCCTGAAGACTAATCATTCTTAGTGGTCTTGAATGTCTTGAATTATATATATTTACAACTTATAAACTATAGTATATTGTGATCAAATTCCAACTACCGACAAAACTGATTATATATACATTTATACTACATAAATTAGGGTACCTTGTGCTTACTACCGCAAAAACCTATCCGTTCGAGTGGAGAGCTATAGCCAAAGGCCTCGTTATATTGCCATCACAATCTTATACCAAGGTGGTCAAACACGGATTGAAGCAGTTGATATAGCCACGGTAAAAATATTCTTTAATTTCTCAAGTACTCTAAAAAAAAATATATGATCTACTAAATTCTTGGATTAATATTTTCATGATTTATTAATATTTGTTCTAGGTGGGTGCACGTGTTTGGACTACCTTGAGGCATAGTTATGGGGCAGTATGGCAAACAAATCACGTGCCAGCAGGCCCATTAAGATTTGGGTTTCTAGTCACTTCTGGAGATAATGATTACAACTATTATAGAACTCAAGTAATATTACCCTCTGATTGGACACCTGGAGTGATTTATGATACTGGAGTTCAGATTACTGACATTGCTCAACAGAATTGTTATCCTCTTCCTTGTGATAATAGCACTTGGTAAATTTGCATCTTTTCATATGAAATAAGATTTGGGGTTCACAAAATCATATAAATAAATAACAAGGGTTATGCCCCCAGGAAAAATGAAATAGAAATTAAGTGAGTATGGTTTCATATGTGTTTTTTTCTTTATTTTTGCCTTATTTTGGTGTGAATTGTAAGGTTTTTAGATGGATTGATGGTTAAGATGTTTCATATTATGTACCTAAGAAAACTTCAATAATATAATTGTGATTTATTACTATGATGATTAATATGAGTTTATCAAAATGGGCTAACCTCACTCGTTCATAACTATATATAGACGAGGTTATGTAGCTAGTATGGTTACTCCCCCAACACCAACTCATGCTTCTTATGTTTCTCAATGTATAATTTGATCTTTCACGCTTTCCAATGTAGAACATAGGTTGAGGTAACAATTTTGTTGTTTATATTGTATTTAGATTGGGTCATTTCAAGTTGGGTAATTTCGATTATAGCCTTCTTTAGATTGCGGTCCATCGGAGTTCAGTTTTAGTTTAGATCAATGGTTATTGGGTTGGGTTGGGTTGGGTACCTAGTCTAGTGGGGTTAGTTTTGTATTCATGTCAATACCAGATAACATTTGGAATCGTGTCAATACTAAGTAGCAGTTAGAGGTGTCAATTCAGTTCAACAGTTCAATTATGATTATATCCAAAACAGTTCAGTTCATATCAGTTCAGTTTAAAACAGTTAAAATTATTAACAATTCAGTTCAGTTCACAAACTTTTCAGTTCAGTTTAATTCAGTTATTTTTCTTTCCAGTTTCAGTTCAATTCAGTTGTAGTTTAAACCAGTTTTTACCCGAACAGTTAAACCAACCAACGGTTGAATCCATAGCAATTAAAACATACTGCAGTTATTTTCAGTTTCGTTTAAGTTTATTTCAATTATTGATGAAAATCACATAAGTTCGATAATAATCGCATCGATCCGGGTTGAAGTTAGTCACATTCTCTTATTTGTTCGGGAAAAATGGAACTTCATGTCAGGTTTTGGCCAAATGTTTTTTCGGGTTCGGTTAAAATTAACATGGCAAATAAGTGTAGGCCGGCACTTGCTTCGAAAAAAACAAGTTGTACTTCTCAAAAACTTGTATGAAAGTGACATCGATATATGTGCACTTTACTGATATATTCGACAATTTGGAATAAGACAATTTTATATAAGTTGATACTCAAACTTTTAGTTGTATGCAAATCACATCATGTTTGGTTAAAAAGGACGTCTCATATCAGTATAAATTCTTATAAACTTCCTCGAAAGATGAGTTAGACATTTTTTTAATTATATACTAGTCATTAAGCTATATGCATTTGAAAACTGAAAACATATAATCGACGTAAAATAAGTCAATATTGGATTAGATCAAGGTATTTATGTGAATCGATAAGTTAAATCAAGATAACAATACTCCATTTAAGTTAATTGTTAACAAGTTATATTCAATTTGAAATTCATGCATCTTAGCCAAACTGAAATAAATTGATATTCAGTTTGAATCATACATTTAAGCTAATCGTTAACAAGTTTCAGTTTAAATCGGTTTCAGTTCAATTCAGTTTCAGTTTTAGTTTGAATCAATTCAGTTAATTCAGTTAAATATTAAATTCAGTTTAGTTTAGTTGATCGATCAACTTTTAAGTTTTTCACAGTTATTTTCAGTTACAATTTGTTGCACTTCAGTTTTGGTTTTTCATTTACAGTTTATTTCAGTTTCAGTTCAACATTTTTCAGTTGATTTCAATTGCAGATTCTCTCGGTTCGTTTAATTCGATTCAATTTTCGTTTGTTTTACGTTCAACCAACAATACATTTACCAAACTAACAGCTCTAGTAATAGTGTAAGATATGACATGTAGAATCTATACATAATTCTTTTGCACACAAATTGGATGTCACATGTATGTGAAATGGTGCAAGATTTCCAAATCCACGAAACACTATCATCTGAAACTTTGAATGTTTCGTGCTGTTTGTTCCAAAACTGTACCAAGTCCAAACTATGTGAACTTGATCATTCTGAGCAAAGAATGTAACAGAAAGTCCATCTAATGATCTAAATACTCAGAAATCATAAAAACAAATAATTTATAGACGATGCGATCATCAAGAGAGGGGGGGGTGGTGGCTTACGAACAGTATAAGGAGGATCACAACGGTCATAAGAGTTAAAGCTTCAGCCTGGTAAGCTGTGCCAACTGCCAAGTGACACTGAAACGTATGACAGTAAAGTTGAATTCCGCAGAGTAACCTGCAAATAAAATCATGAATATGAAACATCAGGTTCATCAAACTTGCACCTTTTTAATTATGCAATTTGCACAACAAACAAAAAGATAATTCAGGTTGTGTTACCGGGACTCCGCAACTGGTGTCACCATATGTCCAAGTGTCTGATTCGGCTAGTTCAACTTTTCCATTGTGTTGGGCTTAAATGGAGTGTCAAAGTATTCATAGACATGTTGAAGTATCGATACCTATGTCAAAGTATCTACACGGATAGTTGAGTAAAATGATTAGTCCAAGTAACATAGAGGTTGAGAATAAGGGAGTGGAAGGGTGGTAAGCCCTTTAATCTTCCACCCACATGTTGTGGGTTCGATTCTCATTGGGGGTTGGGGGCTTTGGGGTAGGTTGTATCAGGTGCCTTGTGAGAGGGCGTTAATGTAATTTATCTTACCAATTTTTTTTTTTTTTAAAAAAAGAAGTAACATAGAGGTTGATCTTCTTTGATCCCATTTTCTTGATCAAAATTGACCCTAAATTAATCAGCTGCTTCTTCTAATGTCAACTAGGCTAGAAAGTCTTGTCGTTTGGAGGACTACGGTGGGCCGTTGGATCAAACATTGGTGAGTCATAATTATTAGCTGGGAGTTTTGTGGGATCAATTTCTACTTGTTCTTGTAATGTTGATTGAGCATATGTGCGATGAACTTAGTTAAGGTGTAGGGTTTAGGGTTTTGGAAGTGATTGTATTGGGGTTTGAAATGTTGCCTCAATCTCAAAATCAAACTGATTTCTGGCTTTGCATAGGAGAAATGTATGATGGAGTGGCCGGAATTATCAAAACAGAGGCACTATGATGATTTATTGGGAATGTTTTAAACAAGTTTTAAAAGTTTTGTATAATTATCAGATTTGTCTATGCATACGATATTCATCAAGTGCATTGAAATTTTTTGTCTTTTACTGATTTGTTATTCTAAAGAAAACATTACAATAATTTAGTTGGGCTTTACTAGAAAGAAACCCAATGGGCTCCAAAAAGTGGAGTTCGTCGGGTTGAGACAGAACGGCATTTTAGGCCTGGAAACCAGAAAGAGTGGCATTTCCAAAGTAGGGGAACCAACGATAGAGGAAAATAGTATGAAATTTCATAGGAACGGAGGAAGCTGCAACCACATGCTATTACTGATTTAGATATTATTCTGCAAGGTGAAATTCAAAGATTGCTCTGTCAGTTCACCTTAAAAGTTCAATTTAGTAAAAATAAGTTAAACTCATTAAAATTAAGTTTAATTTAGTTAAAAGCAGTTCAGTTCAGTCAAAGTAAATTTACTTCGGTTCAGTAGAAATCAATAAAGTATGTAAGTGAAAACAATAGATTATCAATAAGATAAGTTCAATTCACCAAATATAAGTTTCGTTTCATAAAATTAAGTTTAGTTTAACAAAAAAACTCAATGTAGTAAGAATAAGTTTAATTCAACAGTTTTAGTAAATATCACGTGAAGTGAACAACAATAGGGTTTGACTACTAACAACTTATTTGGTTCGTTTTTAGTAAAGGAAAAGAAGAGAAGATAATTTTTTTTTTAAAAAAGCATGTTTTGTGTTGATATTAGAGGGATGTCCCGGGAAATTTAATGAGATAAAGAGGATGTATAATCTGGGGTTGATATTTTGACACAAACACAAGTCATAGTTTAATGATAAGATAATGACATTACAAAATAAGAGGTCATGAGTTTGAGACCTCTAATGCAAATTTTTTTGATCATTATCGCAGGGAATGCCGCGCCATGTTAGCGTATGAACGAAGTGTTGGAGATAAATCGATCCCATGTCATCGTATGAATACGGGAATGCAATGTTGGAGGAAAAGCGACACCAAATTATTGTATGAGGTAGGGTGACACATGACGGCATGCAATCCTTGCCTACTCGTTTTAATAATATATATGGATTTTGTTCTTTCGTCTAAAAACTCTTTATATGAATTTATGGCTCTAGTTTGTTTGAGCTTATTTTAACTTACATGAACTTATCAGCGAATCTGAACTTATCAGCGAATCTGAACTTATCGTATGATGCTAATTTAAAATCTTTTCTCTTTCTTTGAGAATACATGAATGCGTATCTATTGATCTATTGCAATTGCAATTGCTATTACAACAAAGAATAAAAGTTTGTTTCTCATACATTAACTTTTTTTGCACCAAACCAAATAATAGTTAGATCACTGCATAGTTTCATGTAGGTCCTGATGAGTGATGATGCTTGCAAGTTGCAATCTATCTCTTTTAGGAGTCCTGATAAATCCATATCAGATATGGGCAACTTTGCCCATATCAGCAATATAAAATTGAAAAAGTAATGTTGTGAAAAGCTGTAAGTACAAAAATAATGTATTAAATTCAAAAAACATATTATATTGAACTTTTTGAATTTGAGAAAGGGAATAGAAGGAGAATGGAAGGGAATGGGAAAAAGTGACTTCCCCTCTCTCTATCCTCTACTACAATTGACTTGACAACAGAAGCCAGGTGAACAAAATTTCTTACGTTCACTTTATGCAAATTAAGGGGAGAAATAAAAACCAAAATGAAGTGGGAAATTAAGTGTTGTTGAATTGTGGAAAAAAGGTCTCCCCATTGTTGTGGTTTTGCTGATATTGCGGAAATTTGGAGAAGACAACTGGGCTTTCATGGAGGTGGAGAAAACCTTAACATTTAATGTGATATTAATAAGTAATTTAGCACGTGTTTTGTTAAAAAAAAGACATGAATTTAAAAATAAAAATAAAAGACATGAGTGGCGGTGTTCACATGAACATCATTTCTATCATTTTTGACAATATATGGCAACGCACAAACACAATATGTTACTACATTGTACATAACATTTTGGAACTTATAAAGTAAAGCCACCTTAACACAATCACATATGTTGTTCATAATATAGCATAACTGATAAACACAATACCATGCCTTCATTTTCATGAGTTAATAAATCGATACTAATAACACTAAGGTACTAAACATTTGAATGAAAAAATGTTCACATGAACACCATTTCTATCAATTTTGATAATACATGACAATGCGAAACACAATATCTTGTTGACAAACACGATACGATGCCTTCAATAGTTAACATACCGATACTAATTACACTAAACACATGCATGAAAAATTTAATTAACGGTTGTCGATTTTTTATACTCCAAAACCATCATTTCTTCAAGAAAATCAAAACCATCATTTCTTCAAGAAAAACAATATTTAGTAGTGTATACTCTTAATTTGTGTGACGTATCATCCAATAAAATCATACATATACTAATAAATCTTATAACAAGTATAAATTACCCAAAACGAATATTATATTGAACGTTAATGGAAAAAAGAAGTTAACGCATATTTGTTCTTTTTTGCACGTATAAACGATTGACTACTAATAACACTATTTTAATGTCACATTAATAAGTAATTTACGACGTGGTTTAGTAAGAAAAAAGCCATGCGTGGAAAATGTTAACATTAACACCATTTCAATCTATTTTGACAATACATGACAATGCAGAAACACAATATGTTGTTGACAAACACAATACGATGCCTTCATTAGTTACCAAATCGATACTAATTACACTAAACACATGCATGAGAAAACTTAATTAATGGTTGTCGGTTTTTATACTCCAAAACCTTCATTTCTTCAAGAAAAACAATATCTAGTAGTGTATACTCTTAATTTGTGTGACTTATCATCCAATAAAATCATACATATACTAATAAACCTTATAACAAGTATAAATTACCCAAAACGATTAAAAGTTAACGCATATTTGTTCTTTTTTCACATCTAAATGATTGACTACTAATAACACTATTTTAATGTCACATTAATAAGTAATTTACGACGTGGTTTATTATGAAAAAAGGCATGCGTGGAAAATGTTAACATTAACACCATTTCAATCTATTTTGACAATACATGACAATGCGAAACACAATATGTTGTTGACAAACACAATACGATGCCTTCATTAGTTACCAAATCGATACTAATTACACTAAACACATGCATGAGAAAACTTAATTAATGGTTGTCGATTTTTTATACTCCAAAACCTTCATTTCTTCAAGAAAAACAATATCTAGTAGTGTATACTCTTAATTTGTGTGACTTATCATCCAATAAAATCATACATATACTAATAAACCTTATAACAAGTATAAATTACCCAAAACGATTAAAAGTTAACGCATATTTGTTCTTTTTTCACATCTAAATGATTGACTACTAATAACACTATTTTAATGTCACATTAATAAGTAATTTACGACGTGGTTTATTAAGAAAAAAGGCATGCGTGGAAAATGTTAACATTAACACCATTTCAATCTATTTTGACAATACATGACAATGCAGAAACACAATATGTTGTTGACAAACACAATACGATGCCTTCATTAGTTACCAAATCGATACTAATTACACTAAACACATGCATGAGAAAACTTAATTAATGGTTGTCAGTTTTTTATACTCCAAAACCTTCATTTCTTCAAGAAAAACAATATCTAGTAGTGTATACTCTTAATTTGTGTGACTTATCATCCAATAAAATCATACATATACTAATAAACCTTATAACAAGTATAAATTACCCAAAACGATTAAAAGTTAACGCATATTTGTTCTTTTTTCACATCTAAATGATTGACTACTAATAACACTATTTTAATGTCACATTAATAAGTAATTTACGACGTGGTTTATTAAGAAAAAAGCCATGCGTGGAAAGTGTTAACATTAACACCATTTCAATCAATTTTGACAATACATGACAATGCGAAAACACAATATCTTTGTTGACAAACACAATACGATGCCTTCATTAGTTACCAAATCGATACTAATTACACTAAACACATGGAAGAGAAAATTTAGGGGTCGTTCGTTATCGTTTTTTGTTTTCAGTTTTTAGTTTTTTTACAAATCAAAAACAAAAATATGAAAACCAGAAAAAGTAGTTTTTAGTATTCCGTTGTCAGTTTTCAAAATTGATATTATTGGTATAAGTATGATTAATTTTAAGTTTATTGTACCCCTTATATCATATGACTTTTATATTCATAAAACCAAAAACTGTAAACTTACAGCGATGCCGAACGGGCCCTTAATTAATGGTTGTCAGTTTTTTATACTCCAAAACCTTCATTTCTTCAAGAAAAACAATATCTAGTAGTGTATACTCTTAATTTGTGTGACTTATCATCCAATAAAATTAACATATACTAATAAACCTTATAACAAGTATAAATTACCCAAAACGATTAGAAGTTAACGCATATTTGTTCTTTTTTCACATCTAAACGATTGACTACTAATAACACTTTATGAATGTCACATTAATAAGTAATTTACGACGTGGGTTATTAAGAAAAAAGGCATGCGTGGAAAATATTAACATGAACACCATTTCTATCAATTTTGACAATATATGACAATGCGAAACACAATATGTTGTTCACAAAATAGAGGAAAGGAAACGATAAACACAATACGATGCTTCATTTTTTAAATACGAAATGATTAGTTCACATATTCATAAAACCATAATTATAGAAAGTACTTAAAATTATCCATACAACCATTACAATGCTAAGTGAGGTACATAAAATTACACTTGCATTAGGTAGATCATTACAAAAGAAAGCAATCCGACGCGCAAAATACCACGAACATGTCATCGTTATCCATTTCGCTGTGAACTCTTCCTCCACCACCCCTGACTTGCATTAAACTGTCGGCTACAATTATGAAAAAAATTTGTTAGAATTAAAATATAACTCATAATCTTAAAAGTAAAGACAATATGTAACTCAAATTACATACAATTAAAATTAATATAGTAATACGATCCAAATTCTCATACCTAATATCCTTCACAATGTCTTTGTCACCAAATGAGAAGGTGTATTTTGAACCACCCACTCCAGATGAAGGTGTAGCCCACGTAGATGTAGTCGGATTTGCCAAATTGTTCATATATTTAAAATGACATCTAGGTTTATACTACTACCTTCCTCATCACCTGCATATATAATAAGTATCCATTATAGGCCGATTGTGTATGAATGCATGAGACAAACAAAGACATGTAATCGGCCAACATACTTGGGCGAGTTACGTGAAGGACTTGTTCGGGGAGTTTATGACTCACTTCTCCAAGCAAAGTTGGCCCTTGATCTTTAGTAAAGCCTTCATGGGTCGAGTCCTCTCCTTCACACAAGTAAAGTTTAGTCTAGCAATAAATGTGTACTTTATTCCTTCATTATTTACAAGTTCACTCTTACTACCACAACGTTATTATTACAGTATAATTTCATTCAATCCCGTCAACTTTAGTACAAGTTGAATTTTATTTACAAATTGTCCAACTCTATGTTCGGTTAAACATAAATTATTTTCACTCGATATTATTTATCTCTGAGATTAAGTTATAAAAAACTATGAAAATGAACTTGTAAGAGAATGAGGCATTATACTTTCTTTGGGTATCGGTCGTTTTTTCCTCTTCACCTTCCCCGCGCGAGATGGTCCTTCTCCTTCATGGAACACTTCATGAGTGGACTCCTCTCGTTCACCTTGTGGGCCTTGTCACCGCATACAATCGTATCATGTCTTCATATCTTATATTTTTCAAATAGCTTCTAAGTATACTATATTGCTCACCTTCATGCGCATATGATCCTTCTCCTCCATGGAGCATTTCATGAGTGGATTCCTCCTCTCGTTCATCTTGTGTTCCTTGTACTGCAAACAGGCAAATCATATGTTCATACCTTATATTTTTGAAATAGTCAAATCTAATTCACAAAAGAAATACAACCATATAATGGTATTCATAAAATAATGACAAACAAGATGAAAAAAGATGCGACAGATTAAGAATGCAAATGATTCCATTTGTGTCAAAAAGATCGAATTACTACTATTTAGGCTATAAGAAACATGAAACTCAGCCCACCACATGCAAATGATTCTGAAATTACAAGTCTAAACTCCACACATGCAAATGCTAGTAACAAATTACTCTACATATCATCCAACACAATAAGACAACAAATTCAATGCACCTGCAGTGTCCAAAGAGATGGTCAATGCAGGGAGTTGAATCAAGAAATAAGACATGATCCTACAGTTAAAAATGATAACAAAAACGGCTGAAAATTGCATGTCTCCTCCAAATCAGCCGAAAAACGGCGACAACAAATTCAGCGAAAATTGCATTGGAATTAAACCCACGAAATCAACCACAAAACCCACAAGACATGCAATTTTCATGAATTAAACCCACAAAATCAACCACAAAACCCACAAGACATGCAATTTTCATGAATTAAACCCATGAATTAAACCCACGAAATCAACCACAAAACCCACAATACATGCAATTTTCATGAATTAAACCCACGAAATCAACCACAAAACCCACAAGACATGCAATTTTCATGAATTAAACCCATGAATTAAACCCACGAAATCAACCACAAAACCCACAATACATGCAATTTTCATGAATTAAACCCACGAAATTTAACAAAACCCACGAAATTTCATGATGTAACCCACGAAATTTTCAAGTAATTAAACATACCTTCAATTCACGATAAACACCGTTAATTCCTGCCTCTTTCCGGCGAATTTTCCGGCATCAAACTTTATAGCTCCGGTGGGTAGGTTGGAGAGAGGATGGCAGGGTTGAAGAGTGAGGTTGAAGAGTGAGGTTTGGAGAGAGGATGGCACAATTTTCAAAATTATTATTAAACTAGCTTATGGAATGAGAGGGAATACTCCATTCCCCTAACTTACATTCCTATCTTACTAAATTACTTGAATTGACAAACTTACCCTTGATATGGGCAAAGTTGCCCATATCTGATATGGATTTATCATAACTCCTGCCTGAGTAATGATAAAAACTCTGAAGCAGAAAGCCAAAGAACAAGGAAATATGATGCAGTTAGTACTACTAATCATTACTGGACTTTGGCTTTATATGCTTTTGCTTCAAGGATATTACACTAGACTTTTGACCATTCTCTCTCCTATAATTTGCTGCGTCACCAAACTTATCAACTTTTAAAAAAGATAATATTGAGTTAACCTTCTATCACAACTAGGGGTGTTCACCGGTCCCGGACCGGACCGGACCGGGACCGAGCCCAGCTTGGACCGGAATCTGGAAAAATTGGGCCTGGGCCAGGACCGGAAAAATTCGGTCCCGTCCCGTCTAGGCCCTGAATTTTTAGGTCAGGTCCCGTCTTGGCCTGTTGACCTGGAATAATCATTTTTTTTTTTTTTTAAAAATATTTTTTATTTGATTTAAAAATATTTATAAATTAGATATATTAAAATTTTAATAATATAAATAACAATATTTCTAAAGTTTATAAATAGTAGTTTTAAATTTCTAACTTTTTACTACCTTTTTAACTTTTTAAACATATAAATTTTTTTTTTTTACTAAAAAATCAGAAATTCCGGTCACGGGTCTGGGACCAATTTTCCGGGTTTGGACCGGACCGGACCGGAAACCCGAATCGGGATTTTCTTCGGACCGAGGACCGGACCGGAATCTTCGGTCCGGTCCCGGTCCGGTCCAAATTCGGTCCGGTCGGTCGGTCCAGATCGGCCCGACTTCTGGGCTTTGAACAGCCCTAATCACAACCACAACCCTAACCATAACCAAGTAACCAACCGTGCATACAGCATACATATATACTTGAAGAATAAAAGTACATTATGAAGGCCCAAAAGCTTATCACCTAATTATTCTTCGTAACTTTGCTTAATTGGCACAACTTATGATTTTGGTTTTAAATAAAAACTAGCTCTTGTCCCGGGCGATACGCCCCGGATTATTTACCATCGTGCATTTGAAATCTTCAAAAATAGAAATATTATACTTATTGTCTTTAAATGATTATTTCCCCCCACAAAGACCAACATGAGTATTGTAGTGTAGTTGGTTAGTGCATTAGCATATCAAATGAGAGGTCATCGGTTCGAGTCTTGAAATACACATTTTTATTGTTTAATGTCTCATTTGATTGTGTGAGGGGAGGAAGAAATACGTAGGCGACGTGCATTTGTTTGTCTTGGGTTTTAGATATATATATAGATAGATAAGGTGGCCACCTCCTATTAGACATTAAAAGTTCTCTAATTCTTCAATGAAGTGGGTAGGATGACATTTATGTTGCCACAAATCTGTTGCGCCTAAATCGTCCTCCTAATAATGAGCGATGGATAAAAATATCATTTTTTATTATATAATAAATGAACTAAATTACAAAACATAAGGCTATGAATTGCATAACATAGGAATAAGAATTAATTGATTAATTAATTTGGAGTGTGATCTTAACTTTGCGAGGTTCCATTATATGAGTATCTCACAATAGTTGAATTAATTTGTAGTTAGATCTTCTAGTAGTAGCTTTAGATATCAAATTTATCCATCTTGAGATATGTATGGTTTTATCTACAAGGTAATTAGATGCTTCACTAGACTATCAAATTACATGTACAAAGCGCAAGCCCCTTTACACATCACGTATGAATGTGTGTTGTTAGATGTAGGGCTGCTTGTTGCAAGACTTGCAACAACGCACACACCAACACATAATTTGCGCTTGTCATTCATCTTATTGACTGCCAAGTGCCAAGACGAACAAGTACCTTCTTCATATTCCCAGAATAACGCCATATTTGATATTTATATGCTATAGCTTATAGCTACCCTTGGTTTAGTTAGATGCATGATCGACGTTGCTACCAAGTTGGATCACTCCATCTTTAGATATTTCTTCAACAAAAAACAATCCACACTATTTTGTACTTTTTACAATAAAAAAATTACCTCTAAAAAGAAGTAATTCGCTAGTGTGGATGCACCTATGACCTATTAGTGCGGAACTGCGGATGCACTAAAGGGATGACGATGGGTCGGGGCCTCCTGAGCCCACCTGCAGGCACTCCTAAAATTAGGGTATGGGTGCTAATTTTTGGCCCGCCCCAGTAAGGGTAGAGTATGGGTGCTTAGTCCCATCCGGGTAAGGATAGGGTAAGGGTCCACTTCCTCAAATACTTCGAGCCCTCTACCCAAACCCTACCCATGACTCCATCTAAACTAAAATATATATTTTTATTTTTTAAAAAATTAAAATAAATATATATATAAATATATCCTTCCAAATGAGACTTCCAATAAAACTAAAACCCTCCCTCGGTTAGGAGCACTAGACGCGAATCGTAATCACGTAAAATATATTTATTTATATTTTGATGTATGAGACTTTTGGGATGTGCAAAAAATATGTATTGGTATGGAATGTACGTGATATTATGTGTGCTAATTGCAAAATTAATATATGAAATTGTGCTTAACGATTATATATACATGTGAAAATGTAAGCGGATTTATTTTTTGTGTTGGACCCATTTTAGACCCTAGACCCTACGGTGCGGGTAAGGGGTCCTAAAAATTTTACACTGTGGATATGGGTAGGGTATGGAGTCTACATCCAAAAGTTAGGGTATGGATAAAGTGCAGCGCTGCACCCTACGCGACCCTACCCATCAGCCATCCCTAGATGCACCTATTACAATAACAAGGTATAGTAGGATAACATCGAACATATTTAGCGAAGCATTAATACTCTACCAAAATGTCTTTGAGTTGCAATTAATCAAGACATCTCAAGAATGCGAATGAAAGGCGATAATTTACAAGCGGTTAACTCCAATCAAAGGCCATTAGGACACTTACTTCTCGAGAAAATCCAAAGATCATCATTGACATCATCTAACTTCTACAATATTTCGAACACCGAAAAATTAATTAAGTCACCGCGAATAAAACAGGCAGGGAAACCGAATAACTAATTTAGGACCTCTTGTAAATTCTTCTATGAATATAAAAAACTTTTAATAAACCGCAACTTCTTTTAATTTTTGGATTTTTTGAAGGGAATAATCCCACCTTTGGACGATCTTCCCCAAACAGTCACACCTTTCCAAAATTTGGGAATAATCCGACCTTTGGGGTGTGTTTGCTCAAAATGGGTCGTTCAAGTGTTGGTAACTCGCAAATACGGGTTTAATACCCTAATTATGTGATTAAGAACTAATTTGATGTGTTTTAAACTAAATTCTTAATTAAACACCTAAATCTAATTATTTTAATCTGTAAATTCAAAAAAACAATTTTAATCTAATTATATTAGTCTCTCAAACCTCTCTCAAACCTCCCCCGGTCACACGCCGAATCATCTGCACCGCGTGGCGCAGGCTGGCCATGAGCTTGCATCGAAGCCGGTAGGTCTGCTGTTTTCGGCGAAACTCCATTGCACGCCATACCACCGAGAGAAGAAGGAAAAAGGCGGTAGGTCGCTGTCGGTTTTGGAGTGCGCGAAGAGAGAGAGGGGAAAAGCCAAAAAGAGAGGTAGCAACAGGGTGATGATGAGAGAGGAAGGAAAGAGGGATAGAGAGAGCAGGGGGTGTCGTAGAGGAGAGAGAAGATGAGGCGGTGTTAGGTTTGTCAACGGAAAAACGGGTTGAAGGAGAGAGAAGATGAGGGGGTGGGAGCGAGAGGATTGGCGAAGGGGGGGGCAGTTGCGGGGGTGGGGATGATGGAAGGGGAGGGGGTGGGAACAAGAGGAGGGTGGGAGTTGTTGCGGGGGTGGGGGATGATAGAAGGAGAAGGGGTGGGAGCGAGAGGACTGGGGATGGGGGGGAGTTGGGGCAGGGTTGGGGATGATGGAAGGGGAGGAGTGGTTTTGGGGGTGGCCGGGGTGCTAATCGAGTTGAGCAGCTCGAACTCAACTCGGTCAAAGCTCGACTCGAGTTAGCTCGAGCTCGCTCGATTGAGCTCGAAACTCGATAACCTTGCACGCAACTCAATTGTTTTCGAATTAATTTCTCTTTGAAATAAAGAAATACATTAACATACAATAAAAATAAATTGATCTAGTATAAAAAGAAAAAAAATTGTAAAGAAGATAAGATATAATAATCAAATGCCTAGAATTTAAGGTGAACCGAAACTTTAAACGATCTGCTCGTGAGCAACTCGACTCAAAACATAGAGAGCACGAGTCGAGCAACCCTCTGCTTGAGATCGACCCGCTCGATTAACACCCCTAGGGGTGGGGGTGGGTGGAGTTATAGTTAGGCTTTTTTTTAAAAATAAATTGATAATTGCTTTTAGAAAGGAAACAAATGGTCAACAAGTGTTTTTAACCGGTTAACCAGGTTATTTAAAGTGGCCCAGTTTGGGAAGACATGAGTCATAGTTACGATTATTCCCATTTTTATGAAAGGTGAGACTGTTTTGAAAAGACTGGTTAAAGGTGGGATTATATTCAATAAAAAATCCTTAATTCTAATGAGTGATAGATTATGTTTCAGTTCGAGAGAGGGAGAAGAAACTTTTAATTATATAATTATATAATTATAATAATTATCTAATATTTTGAAAAAACTACACAAAGTTCAAGTGGGGGGAATCATCCTTTTTCTCGAATTAAAATACTCTTTGCTGTCAGAATTCATATTCTGATGTATTTGCATATCCACATGTCAAAGAGTCAAATGCCATATACTGTATGTGTAATTTTCTCAGTCATTAGCCATTACCACTTTGGTTTCTCCAAACATCAAGCTTAACTTGGCTCACTTGGTAGGAATTTACCTCATAACCTCAAGGTCAGGGGTTCGAATCCCACCAAGTGAGGGCACTTGGAGCAGAATTCCCCTTACAACTCCCCCTCCTTCCAAGGGCCTCTGGATTGGGCCCTGTACGAGTGGAGCCCAGAAGTTATTCATCTTACCAAATCAAAAAAAAAAAACGGTTATTTCACCATATACCCCCGACAAATTGAAAAATTCACCATATACCCTCAATGTTTCAGATATGCACCATATACCCCTGAGTTTTCGAAAACTTTCACCATTTACGCTTTTCCTAACTGCCGTTAACTCACCGTTAGCTTTATTTACAGTATTGCCACCATTAACCCTAAACCCTAAAATCCTAATACCCTAATCAAACCCTAATCTTTAATCCCTAACCCTAATCTAACCCTAACCCACCTCCCACCCCTCTAACCCAACCCCCCCTCCCCTCTAACCCGACCCTAGCACCCCACCCCTCCCCTCAAACCTAGCCCACCCCCCGCCCCCTCCCCACCGTCGCATCCCTCCCCTCCACTCCACCGCCGCACCCCCACCCCCCTCCCCTCCCCCTCCCCCACTCCTCACCGTCGATTTCCCCCTCCCCTTCCCCGTCGATTTCCCCCTCCCCAACACCCAATCCTTCCCTGGTCGATTTCCCCCTCCCCAACACCCAATCCTTCCCCAAGTCGATTTCCCCCTCCCCCAAACACCCACTCCTTCCCCAAGTCGATTTCCCCCCCCAACACCCACCCTTGCCCATTGCTTTGTCTTTCTCCTCCTCGAAAC
The DNA here is from genome assembly GCA_947648045.1 of Beta corolliflora. Classification (NCBI taxonomy): domain Eukaryota; kingdom Viridiplantae; phylum Streptophyta; class Magnoliopsida; order Caryophyllales; family Amaranthaceae; genus Beta; species Beta corolliflora. The sequence goes on along the minus strand of CANSZD010003755.1, from coordinate 152,313 downwards.
TCTCCCTCCCCGACACCCTCCCCTTCCCGTCGACGGCAACAAAAACAACAACAAGCGGCACACGATTTCCACCATTGATGCGCGGAGAAATAAGATCGAATAATCCACCATTGGTCGAGCACCGCACAAAGGTGCGGTGATGGCCAACGAAGATTGGTGGTGCGGCGTGCGTTTGGCGGTGATGGCCAACGAAGATAGGGTGGTGCGTCGGGATTTGGGAAAAACGAGAGGAGAGAGAGAGAGTGCGAAAATGGGGGATTTGGGTTTCTTTGGTCGCATTTTCCAGTGGTGGGCGGGCGAGGGAGGGTGAGGGGGCTGCGGCGGTAGAGAGGAGGGAAGGGGCGGGCGCGGCTGCGGTGGAGGGGGAAGGGGTGCGGGTGGGCTGGGGTGGAGGGAGGGAGGAGAGTGGGTTAAGGGTTAGATTAGGGTTAGATTAGGATTAAGGTTAGAGTTAGATTAGGGTTAGAATTAGATTAGGGTTAGGGTTTAGGGTTAATGGTGGCGATATTGTAAATAAAAGTTGCTTGTGAGTTAACAGCGATTAGGAAAAGGGTATATGGTGAGCGTTTTGGCTCGGGGGTATATGGTGCGTATCCGAAGCATTGAGGGTATATGGTGAATTTTTCAATTTATCGGGGTATATGGTGAAATAACCGAAAAAAAAACTTTGGTTTCTCCAAACCGCCAAATTAAACCGCAGAGGTCGGTGAATCCAATTTCACCCTCTCCTTTTTCTTTCCCCTTTTTTAAATACTTTTTCCGCGTTTACTGAATTACCTGTCTGTTCTTCGATCCTTCCTACTCCATTTGCTGTACTGCAATAAAATAAGAAAAGCAAAATCCAATAATCAATTTTCTCCCTCTATAAATATCAAAGCACATCACTTTCTTCTACTCCATCACTTTCTCATTTCAACTAATCAAATAGAAAAACTTATAAACTCTGCCCAGGAAAAAAATGGCAATTTTCATTTACTTGATGTTCTTCCTTTTCTCATATACAACTGCTTGTGATCAGTGTGTTCTATCAAAGGCAGCTGTTTTCTCTAGTGCTTCTACTCTTTCATGTAAGTTATCCTTACTTTTTATTTGAACTTGTTTTTTTTTTCCATTCATTTTCATTGAGGTTTTCTAAGACCCAGATGATTTATGATTAATATTAGCTCAAATTAACAGTAACCCAGATTATATTTTAGCATAAAATCAAGTGGGTAATTTTAAATTTTTTGATTTGATGCAGCTGGATCATGTGGGTATGGCTCCTTTGCTCTGAAATTCAATGGTGGACACGTGGCAGCTGGTGTTCCTTCACTTTACAAAGATGGTGCTGGTTGTGGTGCTTGCTTTCAGGTAACTTACTCCACATTTTTTTTATGGTTAATTGATTGATGAACAAAAGTTATGACTTGATTAATGGAGGATTAATTATATATTTTTACTGTATAATGAGCAGATAAGATGCAAGAACAGTGCAATTTGTAGTAAAGCAGGGACTAAAGTGATAATGACTGATGTTAATAAGAGTAACAACCGCACTGACTTTGTGCTAAGTAGCCGCGCATTTAGGGCCATGGCCTTACCTGGCAAGGACCTACAAGTTCTTAAGCTTGGACTTGTCGATGTTGAGTATAAGAGGTAATTTTATATTATAACACTAAAGTATCTTATGTTAATTTGTTATTCCTTCTTAGTACCAAAATACTTGTCATCTTTGCCAAAACTACAAAAAGTGTGGTTAAGTTACAAAAAAGTTCTTAAGCTTGGACTTGTCGATGTCGAGTATAAGAGCCTAAGAAGTACTTAAGAGGTAACATTATATTATAACACTAAAATATCTTCTGATAATTTAGTCCCAAAATATTTGTCATCTTTGCTAAAACTACAAAAAAGTGTGGTTAAGTTATGGACACGATTACTCGCATTTTGAAATCGAATCTCGTTTATATTACTAGTTTAGTGGCTTTCTGTACACCCTTTTTTTTCTAGGAAAACAAGTGGTCTTACTCGTTTGGCAATCATTTGCGATCGATGACTTTGGCCCTAATAATTAGCTAGAGATTCAATTTTTTCCTACGGATATTGGGAGATTTTGTCATGGCATTGACCAATAAGCTTTATGCTTATTAATTTGACAGCCAATGTATAAAAATATTATGGGGTGTAGCCAACCAAATATGTCCTTGTCCCTCTTCTATGGTCCAATTGTGAAAAATCCAAGTTACAACTAGCACATTGAATGCTAAACCTGACTGTCTTGTCTTCAATTTTAATGCACATGTTGCATGATGCTCAAATGTCTGTGGAACAAAAGTTAACGTTACTCCATGCTTTATTGCTTTAGATATTGTAGGGTCCTTTGCCTATTAGTGTTTTATAATAGTTTCAACATTTATTTTTGAAAAGTCAAATTTTGTAAACCTTGGCTAATTCTTTTACTAATATACATGAAAACAAATAACATCATCTAGAATATTGTTGAATTTATGTCAATAAGTGTAATATCAATGGACGAGGACGTGAGTAAGATCGTGGAAAAAAACAAGCATTACGAATTCCTATGAAACACATGAATTAATATACGAGCAATATTGTACTTGATCTGTATCTTACCTGTAATGTAATGTGTACCAGGGTCGCTTGCGACTATAAGAACAAAAACTTGGCAATCCGTGTTGAGGAAAGCAGCAAAAATCCTGGCTATTTAGCTATCAAAATTCTCTACCAAGGTGGTCAAACAGAGATTGTTGCAGTTGATATAGCTAAGGTAAATAAGTCATTATTCATTAACATTACTGTTCATACTAACCATCACTCCAAATATATCTCTCTTTCTCTAATCATTGTTGCTTCTCAAACTCATTTGTAGGTTGGCTCATCAAATTGGACTTTCATGACCCGGAAGTATGGGGCAGTATGGGAAACAAACAAGTACCCAGGCCCTGGCCCATTACAGTTCAGATTCGTCGTGACGTCGGGCTTTGATGGCAAATCAATTTGGGCTGAAAATGTTCTACCTGGAAACTGGAAGCCCGGAGTCATATATGATTCTAAGGTTCAAATTGATGATATTGCATTACAGGGTTGCACCCCTTGTACTGATAGCCACTGGAATTAATTTCTCCTTAATTAACTCTACCCTCTGTATAGGACTTAAAAGTTCAAAAAAAAAAGTATAAAAAAATATATTTTTGGCCCAATAGCAGAGTAGGAATTATTTTTTCTTTGTATTAGTTTCTTATCAACTAATAAAATATATTATTATTTGTTTCAATAACTTCCTTAGTCAAATTCTCTCTTATTGATGCATCAAACATATAATATCTGTGGGATAACAATAGAAGGCTATGATTGACCAATTACATATCATGATAGATCAAAGATATGATCAGGAGATATTGTTTGATTATTGTCTTGCTGGAAATACTCCGTACGACTTAATTACATGGATAGATTAAAAAAAAAGGCTAATTTTTTTTTTGTCATCTAGAGAAAATATTTATAGTAAACTTATAATATGGCGATGAGAAAAACTGAGCTTTAAATTGAATTATCTCATAGCTCTCCAACTCCTAATAGAGAGACAAAACTACATTTTCTCCAAGGAAGGAATGAATTAACATAAAATTTTATGAATAACATGAGTTCATATGTTCAATATGTCATCACTATTAGTCTACAGCAAGCTTTGTATATGGCTAGCCACACAGCAATCTATGGTATGGCTATATTTGTGTATTAAAGTAATATTTATTTATTCAATACATGTAGCGCCGTATTTTTTTTTTTATTAGGAAAGAAAACTTAGGAAAGAATCACTTAATCGGGAGGCCGGCCCAAAAGCGTCCTTTGCGGATGATAAGAGAGAAATCAATATCATAAGGAGGGAAGGAATACAAGAGAGTAGGACACGAATGGCCTTTACAGCCTATATAATCCGCCCATTTCATTAGCGTCCACTGAAGATATGATCACAGCGAACCGTCGAAAAGCAATCTATATCAATACACATCGAAATAATATTATTAATTTCCCACGGAATACTCCATGATTCTTAAGCGAGTTGATAATTGCAAGGATATCTCCCTCGATAACAAGATCCCTAATACTGCGAGAACAAGCCCCCTAATGCTGCCGGAGCCCCAAGCTTCGGCTTGAAGAATAGAAGCGAGGAAGAACCAATAGCTTGAGCACTCGAGAGGATCACATTACTATTCTCATCTCTAATAACAAAACCAAAAGCGGCACTCCCATTAGTTAGTTTAGAACCATCGAAATTCAATTTAAAGGAGCACTGGAGGGGGATGCCAAACCATTTTAGGACCGGCCACACAAAGCCTTAGGAACGCATTACCGGCACGAGCATGTGCGTGGCGGCATCCACACTCTCTAGGTGCGCTTTAAAACAAACATTAGTAAACTTTGCAATAATCGCGGCGGCTTGAATATGAAAAATAGACTCTTCTCTAAAAATGAGATTATTTCTAAAGTACCAATTAAACCACCAACCAATAGCAAACAAGGCTAACACTTCCAAAGAAGCCGGACCATGAAACTCGTTGAGCAACTCGCGAAAGGACAAGGAAAAGAAAAGTGCAAAGACGAGAGAAGGCGAGAAGAGGCCAACCATAATAAAAAATGAAGATGAGAGAAAGTATCCAACATGAAAGGACACCAAAAACACGGGTGGCGACGACTCGGAATGAAAATTGCAAAAACACACTCTGGGGGAGAAAAATATGGCTTCTTTCTAACCTAGCCTTAGTAGGGAGGCCATCATTACAAGCTTTCCATAAAAAAAGTTACTTTCGGGGGAACATTAAGCTTCCAAATCCAAAGTACTCCCCTTTGGGAATTCGGTCATGAGAAAGGCTTTGAGCTAGAAGAGCTCCAAACTTAGCCGAATAATTCCCATCTGTCGAAAGACCCCACACCAAGGCATCGGTGGGGGTGAGAAGGGATAAAGAGAGAGGAAACTTGGGTAGCTACATCCCTAGGAAGGAAAGAATTCAATTTCAAAAGATCCCGGCAACCACTAGGAAGCCAAAAATCACGAACTTTCGGATGGAGAGAATCGAGGCACGGGGTCGACGGATCCTTTAGAGGATATTGGAAAACCCAAATTATCAAACCAAAAACTAATTTGATTACCATCCCCAATTTGCCATCTAAGCCCTTGGCTAAAAATAGAGGCGAAGACTCATGAGATGCTTCCCTTTGCCAAGACACTAGGCTTGGAAGGTTTAGGAGTCATAACACTCGATTTTTAACATACTTTTTAGTAACAAGCTTAACCCGTAGATTTTCATTATCTTTAAATAGTTTCCACAAGAGCTTAAATTGAAGGGCTATGTTGTTAGCATCCGCCTTACAGATTCCTAGAGCCCCCAAAATATTTCGATTTACAAATTCTATCCCAACCCGATGAGGTTGGCGGGACGAATTGAGATGATCTTTATTTCAAAAGAAATTTCTATAAGATTTATCAAGCTTCTCTAGAATACTTTTAGGAAAATAGAAGCATTGCATTTGAAAATTTGCTTTTGTAACAAGATTAGGCGAATCAAAACGATGCGACCGACTTGAGATAACGAGTTAGCCTTCCACTTAGGCGGTGATTGTTAACTCTTACCGACAACTTTACCAAATGTTTCCTTATAAACTTTAGAAGTAATAATAGGACACCCCAAATACTCACCCAAGTCGAGAGTTTCGGGCATTCCAAGAATTTCGGCAAAAGAAGCTTTTCTGGGAGCGGAAGTGCGGTAACTTGGAAAGATGACTTGTGATAATTAACAACTGACGACATGGTACAATATTTATCCAAAATGTCACGAATCAACTGCAACTATCATTATCGGCTTTAGCAAAAATCATAGTATCATCGGCAAAGGTCAAAAACGGAATTCGACTCCCGTTTTCCAACGAAACTCCTACCGTTTATCCTTATGTGAACATGCCAATGCAAATTGACGGGCCAACAATTACGCACAAAAAATGAAAAGATACGGGGAGAGAGGTTCACCTTGGCGAATACCTCGAGAAGGCCGAAAAGCCGAACCAAGAATACCATTAACAAGTACTAAAAAAGATGGAGTGGAAATACGAGGCATTTATCCATTCTATCCATTTTTTACTAAACCCCAATTTTTATAGCATAGCTAGAGTGAAGGGTCATTCAAGCCTATCATAGGCTTTTTCCATATCTAACTTGATAGCAATCCAACCGAAGCCCCCCTTTCTTTCTAAAGGATTGAAACACTTCATGAGCTAATAAAATATTATCTTGAATTAGACGTTCGAGCCCGAAACACGCCTTGGAGGGGATGAATGATCTTACCCATAACAATTTTTAGTCTACTAGTAATAAATTTGGAAATAATTTTTAGATTGTAGAGCAAACACTAATGGAGTGCAGAAATTGTTAGCACTAGAGGGATTGTCTATTTTAGGAATTAGAGCCGAGGAAAAGTATGATGTATTTCCTTTAGTATCTTTCAGGAGTGAAAAAAAAAGCTTGGACAACACGGATAAGCGAGTTACCAACCAAAGTCCGGTATTTTTGGAAGAAAAAAAGGGGAAATCTATCGGGTCTCGGAGATTTATGCAGGGCAAGATCAAAGGTAGCACTTTTATTTCATCTCTTGACACGCATTTGTAAGAAATTCATTGTCCTCCCCGAAATGATACAAGAGATAAGTTCAAAATCTAAGTTCTTATCAAATTTGCAATTTGGATTCGAGATGAAACGATGACAAAATTCATTAGAAATAACATTAGCAATATACGCAAAGATGTGATTATAGAGTTGTCTTAAGCGGTAAACTCTTTAATTTGATTGCGATTGCGACGGATAGAAGCATGAGCATGAAAGTAACTAGTGTTAGCATCACCCCTTTTTAAGATAATTAGTCTTACTCTTTTTGTTTCCAATATTCATGACTAAAAGAAATTAATTTATTTCTTTTCAATAATAAAAGGTCTGTTTTTTATTTAACTCGAGATTTCGTTGATCCATGACTAAATCGGCTTGGATATTTGCTAACTTCTTGTCTAGAAGGCGAAGTTGGCGGAAAATGTTCCCAAATTGAGTTTGGTTCCAAATTTTAGATTTATCTTTTAGAAGTTTACATTTCTTGACTAAACAAAACATATGGGAGCCTTCAAATCTACTACACTAATTTTTTTTTAACTAATAAATCATTGTCTTTGCGAGAACACCACATTTTTTCGAATCGAAAGAGGGGGCTTTTTAGTAGAAGATTGACTAAGAATTTCTAATGATATATAGCAATGATCGGGAAGATGTGAAGTGATGATGCCTTATTTGAGCTTGCGGAAATTTAGCTAACCAGGGGATACTAGCAATGGCTCTATCAAGCCTTTCTAGAATATTGTTCTCACCCGCTTTCTTTTTCCTCCAAGTGAAACGAGATCCAACCAAGGGAATTTCAGCCCGACATACTTGAGAGAAAATACGAGACATAATAAAAGTTCTTGATAAGTTAAAATCGGCTCCCCCAATTTATCTTGGGAGCATCCAATTTCATTAAAGTCGCCAATGACTATGAAAGGAAGGCTAAGAGTATTTACATACAAAATTAATTCTTGCCAAAAGTCTCCCTTTTGTTCTTGTCTTGTAGGAGCATAGATAAAAATTGCAAAAAAAATAAAATCAAGAGAGAGAAGAGAAATAGAGCATACCATAAACCTACTAGATTTATAAACTACATTCAAGCTAAAGGGATTTATATTACAAGATTTCCAAAACAACCAAATCCCACCCGCAAAATCCTTGCGTTGGAATATAATCAAAAGGCGGAACCCTAATTGATTAGCGACACTAAGAGAGGAGAAGATTGAGCTTTGACTTCACATAGCATCATAATTTTAATATTACTACTCCTACTAAAGTCCTTCACCTCGGGTAGAGCGTTTTTTCTACTTGTTCCACGAATATTCCAACGAGCGATCGACATTTTTATTTATAAAATAGTTAACCATTTGCGGGGGGCTAGAAGCGGATTAGTTTCTCTTCATCTTTAGGGATGAAGAGGCATCATCACTCTCCATGTCTTCATCCCTTCGCTGATTGAGCCAAAGCGAGATGAGAGAATGGGCGGGAGAGATGGGTCCATCCCCGAGTGCTCGATGTGTCTCACGATTGAGCTATCGAGAATGAAGAGAGTGGAAGGAGTTATCAACAAAAGAGTTCGGGTCACCAAGACTGCACGAACCGGCATGTTCTAGAAGAAAAGTAGCATCATCATTCTTATCGGCGAGAGGCGGGGAGAAAATCACGATTTTCAAATGCTTGAGGGCCATGATGCAGGAAGCACCCACCGGATCGGAGGGACAAAAAAAGCTTCGAGAGGGACGGGGAGAGCAAATGGGGAGGCGGCTCTCCCCATCCACTTCAATCTCGGCCCAGGTTGACTCGGATCGGTGAAGAGGGACTAGAGGTGCCGAATAGTAGCCTCGTCATCGGAGGAGTCATTTGAAATCGGGCGCTACTGATGAGTTTACCTTTGCCCTTTCCATGCACGGGAGGTGGGGCGAGGTGGGGGGAGCTTACACGGCCGGACTTGCCATCGGCATGCACGAAATTCTTTTATGATAATACCTCGCCCGGTGGGAGTAGGCGAGAATACCACCATACATAGACTTTGATACATTACGAAAACCGGACGGGAGGGGTTTGAAGTACTAAGATTTTTCACATGCTTGGATTTTGCATGAACCACTCTTGCTTACTCGGTATTGGAGTCATGCATTTCTGACCCGACAACCTTTGCCATTGACATAAATAGATCAATCTGTTTAGGGTTTTTCAAGAGTTGAGCAGTGATTTCTTTTTTAGGAGAATTCAAGAGGGGACGATCATCAATAACATGGGCGACCTCACCACAAAATGAGCAACCCACGAGAAAAATTATTTTCATAATAAATCACATAACCATTGACTAAATCACCCACACGATAAATTTCGAGCAAATTCGAGGAAGGGACCACGAATATTGACTCTCACACAAGCCCTAGCAAACCGGAATTTATTCTTTAGCAAAGAACTTTGATCCAACTTAATTAAAGCCCCGGATATCATTAGCGGCTAGAAGATTTGCAATAGAATCAAAATTTAAAAGCTCGGTAGGGAGGCGGGGAATTCTTACCCGAGGTCTACCCATTGAATTTCTTGAAGGTAGGGATCAAAGAAATGCTTCAAAGGGCTGCGAGAACAAGTAGATCACCTTGGATATGCCAAGGGGCGTTCCGACCCGGACTAAAAGCAAGATCCTGAGGGTTTGAGAACCACAACAAAAACCAACCATTACCCATTTCCAAGTAATCAACCTCGCCCTTAATGAATTTCCGGTCGGCTTTAGTTTGTGCTTTAATAGTTCGCACATCCGAGGAGGGCATACAACATTTTAGCAAACAAACAAGTTCTAGTTAACTCTTGATATCAAGTTTGACACGAGGAAGGTCATTAAGAATGATAAACTCGGGGAAGACAAGAAGGGGATGGGGTCCTTAGGCGTGACATGCGCTAAAGAGAGAGCGGCCGCGAGAGGGGTTATGAGTAGGCAAATTAGCATTAACACCGGCGGCATTAACATTCTCGGCTCTGAGAAGATTTTTTTTAGGGTTAAGGTTTTCCTATGAGCATCTTTGATAGAAGAAGGATTAGCCATAATAAATTCTACCAAACAAAGCGAGGAATAAATTCGTGACGGGGAGAATGAAAGAGAATAAGAAAAGGCGTGAAAGGGAGATGTGAAAAACAAACTTACCGAATTTGCCTTTTATAGGCAAAATCCCATACACGAGGAAAAAGACTTAGCTCAAATTGGGAGCCAACTATCGAATTGATCCATTCCATCGCATTAAATGCAATGCCGATTTCAGTAGAAGAGAGAAGGCTCAAATTCAGAAGTAACTCTTCTGAAGTTCCTCCTACTAGCAGTACTAACAAACCATCAAAGGGAGAATTAACTCCACTACAGCACACAAAATCTGACAAAGACGAAAAACTCTCACTCGCATTAAATGCACTAACCCAGAAAACCCTAATTTTACTTTTAACTTTGTACTTAAATTGGAGAAAATAAAAACCTCTAATCCAATTGGAGACTTTTTGAGAGGCTTTAGATAGGGGATTTGAAGAGATAACACGCCTAAGAGGCACTTTATTACAACGACGGACTATAAGCAATGATTTACTAGCCTTGAAGGCTATTAAATTGATTTGGGGAAAACTGAGGGGTAGCGAAAAAGACGCAATTTAGGGTTGTAATAAGAAGTAAACCCACCAATAGAGATAACACGCCTAAGAGGCACTTTATTACACTGACAGACTATAAGCAATGATTTACTAGCCTTGAAGCTATTAAATTGATTTGGGGAAAACTGAGGGGTAGCTAAAAGAGCGCAATTTAGGGTTGTAATAAGAAGTAAACCCACCAATAGGCGCTTCAATGACGGGCGAAAATTAGTAGAGAAGATGATGATGATGAAGATGGCGTGGGAAGCGCGATCGAGAAGGGGGACTTGAAAGAAATTAATTTGGGGATTTTTCTAGGGTTTTTCGGGATACTCACACTTTCTCTCTCTAACATCTCTTTTTTCTTTGGGCACATACATGTAGTCTCGTATTTTCACGAGGTAACGCTTATTATGCCCATAAAAGTAACCTTAATTCAATATTTACAAATCAACCAATTAAAAAAAAGTAACCTCATTTGTTCTTTTAAGTAACCCTATTATTTTGTTTTGGCTATCAGAAGAGTAATTCTACTTGTTGATAAAAGTAACCCCATGTTTCCACTAGAGTCACCCAATTTATCACGGTAACCCCATTTGATCATCGTTGTAATCCCTAATAATTTATTAATTATCTTATATGTGTAGTGGCCACAATCTATTATTTCTTTCGTCTTAAAATAATTATCAGGTTTGTCTTCAGTATCTCCAATGTATTAATTTGACTTTTAATATTTAGAACTACATATTGGTTACAATTGTTAAGTGTTGTAAGGAGAGATTGCCAAACTTTCCTAATAGGGTACATTGAAAATATCCGATTTCGAGATCGACGATCAGATTCGATCTAAAAGCTTAGGATATCCGTCCGATTTTTAGATTTTGGATTTTTCGTATCGAGATATCCAAAAAAAAAAATCAGATCTGATATGGATCGAAAATTAGTTCAACTCAGATATCCGAAATATCCGGAATTTTTTGAATAATAATTTTTTTGTTTGAAAATTCTGGAACTTTGTTACCGGCCTAGGGCAAACAAAACCATCATCACTTTACCAAGTTCAAGTTTTCATTTTTCAACCATAGCAGAAACAAACTATCAGAAGAACTTCGGCATGCCCTCCCCAGCTGAGTAGCTCCACTCCGGCACTTCGGCACTCCCCACTCCCCGGCCCTCGACGGCCGCTGCTCTTCTTCGCTCAGGCGGTTCAAGTATTCAACACAAGCATTTATTATTCGAAAGTTTGAACCCTTCCTCTTCAACTTTTCGCAATTCCACCACCAGGCACCATCTCGTTGCACCGGTCACAGCCTCAACGACCACCAAATGAGGTGAGTTTCCGATTTCCTCGTCTTTCTCTCTCCAAAATCACATCTCCTACTAATATTTCAAATCAACTAACAACAAATGGGCCACGCTGGCAGTGGTACCGCTCCGACGAGATGATTCAAGTGAGCCCGACCTGGTCACTATTCTCGCGAGTAGTTGTTTGTATGAGTTTTGAATTTGTAAATTTTTTTAAAAAATGTTTAGTAGTTGAATTTGAAACCCGAGAGCATATTAGTAGTTGAATTTGTAATTTGTAATTGTTCAGTAATTATGTTTAGTAATTTAATTTAAAAAAATTGGTAAAGGAAAAACGGATTGGATATCCAATTATCTGATCCGAACTTTCGGGTATCCGAAATATTTTGGAATGGATTCAAATCGCATTTTCTCCAATCCGAAATTTCGGATCGGATCGAATTATCTGAAATGAACACCCATATCCTCTGAGAGAGACGAGAATGTATTTCTAGCTTTTCTGTTACCACACATCTGCTTATGGCTATCCACCTTTCGGTGGATCTTATAACCAATTTTTTAAGAATCGAGGTTGCTCTTAGTTGATTGGAGGCGCCTTCCCGCTGTGATAAAGGGTGCGATTAACTACCGCTTGTAGAGTAGAGCCCAGATTAAAGCGATCATCTATTTGTGGATTTGACCGTACTTAAGAGATTGTTAGTATTATATTTGATAGGTGTCAACAGCCTATCGATCTCTCAATTGTAATCAATTTCTTTTTGAATTACTTAAATTTTACAATTGTGAAAATTTAATCGCTCTAATGTAGTCTAGATATTGGATTTTGGTAGAGTTTGTTCTCCTCTCTCCTGATTTTAAGGTATTAGCTAGTTATTAGGCCGTCTTTATTAGGGTAAAGACGATTTTCGTTTATTAATATTATCTTTTAGATGATAGCTATTTAAATATCTTTTGATTACAGTGGTCGAAAGCTTTAGTATATAAATTTGAAGTCGCGAGGATCGAAGCTTATATTATGCGATTTCCATTTTTCTTTTATATGTGGATTACGTAGGTAAAAGCCAGCGTAGGGAGAAGCTACACGTGGCCTTTGTTCGCTTGTTTAAGAACGTCTTTTATTATATTAGTATAGATTGCTCTCTTTATTATTAAGTTCCTACTTTTATAGATCTATGAATAAACTGACTATTACTAGTTTTGGAGACGTGGGCATAATTTTGCAAGAGCCTAATCCACTGAGCCGAATGGATGAATGACCAAGTAGAGATGAAGAATGTTCCGGTATGGAATAAATGCTTTGGGGGTGAGCCGGGTATCTCCTTATCACGTGAGCCGATTTTGATGACTGCAATGCGAACACATAAACTAACCTCGGGGGTTACTCAGGAACGCCCCCTCCGATGCCTAAGTCGGCCGGGATAAAGCGGGTAGCTCTCAAGTCTTGTATAATTACGATTGTGAATGTACGCTTTATGACTCGGATCATGGGGTATTTATAGGAATCGGTAGTGTCTGAGCTAAGTAGGACATCTACTCCAGTTAGTGAATACGATTCTATCCTCTTTATGATACTTATCTTTAGGCCCATAAACTTTGTTAAGATAGTCTTGGTTCGGCCCGGGCTCATTAAGAATGGCCCAAACGGTTTACACCGGTAAGGTGCCCGATAAGGACCGGTATATTAGGAATACCGGTATCATGTAGATTCTCACCCTGGTTATTCGGAGATACTGGATGCATAATGGTCATTGGCTCAGTGAGCCCGGGTATGGTACTTGGACAACCCCATACAAAGAACTTTTTTCTTTCCTCGTTACATTGTTTCTTTTATCTGTTTTTCGGGAGACATTTCCCTTTTCTTTTCTTTTTTATTATTATGTAGAGATTTAATAAATTTTAGTGCATTCGAGTGTAATACCATATATTCCCTTTGTATTTTTTTATCTTTTGAGTTGAAATCTTGACGCTATTCTGATTAGTGACAATCTTACAAGTCTTCCCGATATATAAGGCAAGATATAGTCATATAGGGCGTTGTTTGATTGGCTGATTGAGTATTTTATTAATATTGAATCGTTATAATTTTTCTTAATATGTAGTGAAAGATATAAATGGTCGAAGAAGCTGCGTTGACAAGCATGCTGTGATGAGAGTAGGAAAGATTAAAAAATATAGAGGGAGTACTTCTAATTTCTATGACATAAGATCTATATCTTCTCACTTATGCCGTTCAACATGATTTTTTTAAAAAACTTTACCACTTCTTGATAAACTCCAATAATTTTTTTTGGATGCAACAATAATAATCCTATCTTAAAAAAAACCTGGTATAAATTGTTTTAATGAAGAGTTTTTTTCTCTTTCAATAATCTGTTCAAATATTTAATGTAGTTTAGTTTATTGTAAAGTTTGTATTTTGTTAACCATTCAAGTTTATTGAATTCTAGATTTTATTTTTTTCATATATTATGGGGTTTTTTTTAACTCTTTACTTATTCAATGTAGACTTCAAATATGCTAGTTAATTAATGCAACTTTTTAAAATTGTTTTACTAACTATACTTAAAATATTCTATCAAATATTCAATTGTAATTCTAATATCAAGAAATGTAAAGTGAATAATATAATTCTATCAAATATTCAATAGTTTTACACTTATACAACCTTAAATCAAGAATTAAATGTTTAGTATTCTATCAAATATTTGAAAATTTAATGACTTAAAAACAACTCTTAAATGCTTAATATTATTCCTTACAACACTTTTTTTATACATATCTTAGAATAACGAGATATAAATTAGGCTTTATCAAATCAAATATCAGGTTTTGGTTAGGATATGTTAGGTCACGACAACATCAGGTGAGGTTTGTAATACGTCGGGTCAACAATGGGTCGGTCTCTAATAGGTCGAGTCGATAATGGGTTGGGTCACCATCGGATTTGGTAGGTTATAGGTCGGGTCCAATTCAGATTGGGTTGCCATTAAGTCGGGTTCTAACATGTTGGGTCTTGATGGGTCACTGTCGGGCTTAGTTGGGTTCGGGTGGGTGCGGACCTGGTCTAGATTACAGATTATATGGTCTAGCGAGCTCGGGTCGTTATAGATCGAGTCGGATTCTAATTTTCTTGTCTAATTGGATTTGGATTGATTTCGAGGGCGGGGAATGAATCGAACTTTAGACCTTACACTTTTGGATCGGAGTCAAGTTGGGTGCGGATTTATCCATAGGTCGTATATGTTATTGACCGCTCTATACCCATGGAAACAAATTTCGTCCCAAAGTTAGGTCTAAGCCAACCTAAAACAGCCCATTTAATCAAACAAAAGCCCAACTTGACTCATGATAACCTAGACTAACCAGACCATTAAGAAGTTCTTAGGAGACAAATAAAGCTAAAAACATAAATGACTTTACTATATACACTTAGCTTGCAAGTTAAAGCAGCAAATTCCTGAAATATTTATGATTTACCATCATGTAGGAGTATAATGAAAGGGAAAAAAAGACAGCTATGAATGTGTAATAACACAAGAAAAAAGTACTCACACTTTTTTTCTATATGGATTGTAAAAAGAACTTAACACATAATATCTTTATTGTGTTATCCCACAAGCATTTGCCTCCTACTTAAGATCAAAATAGATCATATTTTCTGAGATCTTATAAGATTTAGATTGGGATTTTAAACAACCATGGAAATCTATAATTTTGTACTAGATGAAGATAATTAAATATTCGCTCTTAACTTATTGTAAACATTTTATAACTTATTTAAACTTACGGTTGTGAAATAAGCGCGAAAGACAAGAATCCGACATACATCGGGAAACACTCTCTTCTCTTCTAATAAGGCGAGTTTCGAGCACATTTCTTAAGAGACGAGAACTCTCCTTACTCAATTATTTAACAACTCAAAAGAAAGTTAACTTGTACAAGAAACTTACGATGATATATCACTCGTTATCTTTCTTATCCGAGCTTATTTTTAAAATAAGAAGAACAAAACCCTAGGAGCATATTCGGTCTATAAATTTCTAATTCATCAAATGTGATTATAGTAGATATCACAAATCCTTTTTTAATCACTAAACTTAAAAGATATTCATTTACCCTTCAAATAAACCAATGAATATTGTGAAGCTAGACAGCACATTAGTGATTAGTTAGTGAATACCAGCAAAAGCCAGAAGTGGCTTGATCACTTCATCACTTGATCACTTCATCACTTCATCCTTCCTATATTTTTCCTTTTTCCGCCGCTATTACTCCGCGTTTACGCAATTTTGGACTGTCTTTATCTTTCATCCCCACAACAAACTTATACTACAAAATTCATAATGGAGATGCCTACCAAAATTTACACTCATTTTGCTTACCTGTATACCATTTTCTGTTTTGAATTCTGATCTTCAACCTCTTACTTTTCTATATATATACCAAAATTATATCCTTTTCTTGTATAGTACAAAATACAGTTAAATTCAAATATGGCTCTTTTTGTCAACTTCATTTCCATCATTCTTCTTTTCTCATTTGCTACAGCTTGTGATCGCTGTGTTCATCAATCTAAGGCTGCTTACTTCTACAATGATTCCCCACTTTCATGTAATTTTTAATTCATAGCGTGTTTGGTTTGGAGGAAATTGTTTCCCCAGAAATCTGGTTTTTTTCCATTTTCCTTTGTTTGGTCTGAAACGCGCAAAAAGTATAATTTTTTTCTAAATAATTTAGAATTACGTTTTACAATTGAAAATCTTTGACATATAACCAAAAAAAGCCTTAGAAATGTCCCCTGTTTCATTGCTACTATTTCTTTATGTATTTGTTTTCTCCAATTTGATTAAATTGATTGTACTTTGAACAATTTAAGAATGACTTATAGAAGGGAAGTCATTAATTAATATGTTGATTTGATGTTTTAATGCAGCTGGAGCTTGTGGGTATGGTCCTTTGGCTTTGAACTTTAGTGGAGGATTTATTGCAGCGGGTGTTTCTTCGTTGTATAAAAATGGTGCTGGTTGTGGTGCTTGTTTTCAGGTATTCTTAATTTCTTAGCTTAGACCACCCTAAAGTCCTCCATCTCAATTTAATTGTCACGTTAATAGTGTAATATATGGATTATAATATGACAACTGAATTTAGTTGGACGTAATATATTAATATTTTTTTTAGTTCTGACATTCTTTTTGGCTATTAATTAATGCAAGCTTTATTAAATGTCCGTGGCAATTATATAAGAGAAAAGCGTGAGTCGAGTGGGGTGCTTTGTTAGATTCGATGCCCGATGCGATGATTCAAATATCAAATTTTATATTTTTACTTACATCCAATATGAGGTATTAACGTTAGTATAAGTAATGCCGGTAAATGTGAAAAGGCGAAAATGTTACGGCTAAAAAAGCGAGAAATAGTATGTGTTTTTCGCTATAGTTGTTTCCGTCTAATTGTCACGTTCTCAACTTACAACTTTAATTATTAATGTTAAAGTTGGTGCTAAGGTCGATATAATTTTCTAATTGTGGCGAGATAAGATGCAAAAACAATGGTGTGTGTAGTAAATCAGGGACTAAAGTGATATTGACTGATCTGAATACAAATGACAAGAATGATTTCGTGTTAAGCAACAGAGCTTTTAAAGCCATGGCCAATGCTGGAAAGGATCAAGATGTTCTAAAGCTAGGTATTGCTGACGTGGAATATAAAAGGTATAGATTATCCAACGACTTATTACTTTGCTTAATCTTCCTTCGTTAACTTTTTTTATTGTGATGAGATTTTTAAGGCTATTCGTCATGCCTTTCACTATCTCTTTGTGATTTTTACGTAAGGAAAAATATAGTCATGTGGGATCTTGTTAGATTAGATGCCGATTTATACTTTCAAAATATCAAATTTGTATAATTTTTACTAAAAAATAATTAAAGATATTAATAGTTAAAGTTCTGCATTAGCAAGCGTGAAATCTCTATTGTTGCAATAGAAAAAGAACGGAAGTAGTATAAGATTGTTTATAGGTTCATGAATGTGACATGATACACTCATACACTGAACATATTTATATAATATTTCCTGAAAATGATTAAGTGTTTTAGAGCCAAAATTTTGTAGTTTATTAATCTTTTTACCTTGATATCTATACATCATTAGATGCAATATATCTCCAGTTAAATATTTCAGTTATTTTATGTCCTAATCTCAACAGTATAATTTACTCTACAACGCAAAGATGAAATTTTACCTACTAGAATGTCGGGACTTAGGAATATACAGTAATAAAGATCTTCCATTTCACTTTCATGTGTCTCGTCTTGTGTCCTATCCTATCTTATTCTGTCACATAATTCATATTCACCGCTGAAAATAAAATGCACGATGGGACATCTGCTCTACATATATAAACATTTATTACTGTTGAATATTAAAGCACACAACATTAATTGAAACTTTTAGCTGCTTCTCTATTATGGTTTTAAAAAGACTAAGGTATATCATAATGGAAAGTACAAAATTTACTTTTGGATCCTATATAATGCACGAGTTTCGCAAATTATCTATTAAGGTATATAGAGAGTATCAGAAGGTAAAGGAGTTGCTTGATTTATAATCTTCTGCCCCAATTTTATGGGTTTATTTTTCATCGAATTGTGGGTGTAGATTTTGGGAGGACCTTTGATGGATTGGCCTGCTAACCTAAGATTTGATCGTTAGAGCTAGCAAATGGGTTGTGTCGTGCTAAATTTGTGTTCATGTCAATTGTCAAATGCTAAATATGTCGGAAAAGCGTTTGACACTAAACTGACCCATTTAAATAAATGATTCAAAAGGCTTATCATTAACCTAACTAGATTTATTAGATTGTCAGTTTTGTTAATTAAAATATAAATTACTTTATAGTGGTTTTGTTCCTCCACTAGAATCGACTGTATCACTTCATAATGTTGCTCCATTAGTGATTTAGTGGTTCCCTCTAATATTGTTTATTGTAGGTAACAGTAATATAATACTAATCGCTACTCCCCTAAACGTCCCAACTTAGAAAACTGAATCTACGTGGCCCATTTAATGCTCAAGTGGGTAATGGCTTATTTGATCCACAATGCGATGCCTACCTTAGTGATAAATTAATGAATTAGTTGACTTAAGTACCAAGAATAGTATTTTAAAACGTTGCACCAGATTATTAGTCTATGAGATTAAAAACATCGCACTATATGATCTTTCTAGACACTCTCCAAAAGGAAATGAACTTTTCTCTAAAACCGACCTTTGAGTACTAAATTGAGGTTTCCATTAATCAATACTAATGCTTAATGCAAATTAATCCAAACTCGTGTTAAATTATACTTCCATAAAGACGTAGATAGGAGGTTTTAATCTCTGGGAGCCCTTTGATTAAGGTATAGTATCACATTCTCTTACCCCAATTCCATTGAATTGGTGTTTTTATCCCCAATTATTTGGGAGTTTGTTTAAAAAAATTTTCATGCTACGTCCATTTTCAATCCGCTGATGAAATTCGAAAATTATAAATATATAATAATTATATATTTAATAATTGTATGCGTCCGGGGCGTCGCCCGGGCCAAATTCTAGTTGTATGATTAAAAACATCGCACTATATGATCTTTCTAGACACTCTCCAAAAAGAAAAAGAACTTCTCTAAAACTTGAGTACTAATTGAGCCATTAATCAATACTAACAATAACCAACCCGTTTAAATTATACTTCAAAAAGACGTAGATAGCTACATAGCCTGCGATAGAATATAAAAATATTATGTGCAATATTTTTATATTTGGATATAGTTTGTATAATTAGAATCCTATTCTAATTACCTTTCCTAATATGTTTAGGATATGTCTTAAGTTGTAACCTATATATTGTGATCAATGATATCACTCCAATCAAGGGGAGTTTACCAAAACTAACACCTACATTGATGAATGATGACAATTGACAAGGACCAAAAAACATGCATTATCTAACTGTAGTCCATTTTCATATCGGAGTTAGATGTTGGTGCTAATCATAAATAATTTGTAACAGAATACCGTGTGAATTTAAAGGTCAAAATTTGGCTGTTCGAGTTGAAGACTCGAGCCACAACCCTGGTTACTTGGCAATCAAAGTTCTCTACCAAGGTGGTCAAACAGAAATTGTTGCAATGGATGTTGCTCAGGTAAAGAGATCAATCATATGGTGAAAACTCAAAAATACTCCTACTAAGGATTCAGTATTATGTTAGATTTAGAACTCTAAAAATGAGTCAGAAATCACCACTAACAAATTAAATAATCCAATTTAATTGAATACACTTTTTGAGGACGCGGCTAATGGATAAAGGAATTACCACTTTCAAAGAACTCATAGTAGGGTTGTTGGGTTTGATTTCTTAACCTCAAGATCATTATAAACATCTCTTATCATTAGACTACATACAACTCCATAGATCTCAAACAAAGCATCCGTACTTTGCTGTATGTTAGAGATAATTGTGGACCCAGTTGTGCCAATAATAGCTAGCCCATTTCAGTTTAGGGAATTGGAGTGGGCCACTAGCCGAAAAAGGCAGCACAAACTCGAATAAAATGCGTCGAGCGGACCAGGCCTAAGACCAAATCATATAAGATTGAAGTGAAGTGTAATTAGATGTGTTCAACCAAAACATCCTAAATAGAGCTGATCAAAGTGAGCCCGGACCACGAGCTCGGTCCCGCCCGGCCCTGAAAATGCTCGAGTTTGGGCAGATTGTTTGGGCTCGGGTTTTGGGCCTGGCCCAGCGCATCCAATTTTTTTCCTTGAGTACGGGTTTTTGCGGCTACCTAAAAATGTTGTTTAGTTCAAATTATATCCCGAATGAATTTTGCCCGAAAAAGTCCGTTGTTTTTTACCCAAAAAAATGGTCTTTGGGCATAAAAAAATAGGTCCGAGGTTTGGCCTAGCCTGGCCCAACAAGTGGGCAAAGCTTTTTGAGGACGGCCGGACATGTCGTTTGATCACCTCTCATCCTAAATGAACCACATAGAAGAAAATTCTCAATAGTTATTGAATCCAAAAACAGAAAAAAATATGAAGAACATTGGTCCCTAGTTCCCACATACTTCTATGTAAGAATATTTGTTTGATAATTGATGATACCTATTTCCATTCATAAATTTTATTTTTCTGTAATATAATAGGTTGGTGCACCAAATTGGACTTTCATGAGTCGGAATTACGGCGCAGTGTGGGACACAAGCAGGGTACCAAGTGGGCCATTGCAGTTCAGATTTGTTGTGACATCGGGCTACGATGGCAAGTACATTTGGGCCAAAAATGTCGTACCAGCAGACTGGAAGCCCGGTTTCATTTATGACACTAAAGTTCAAATCACTGATATTGCTCAAGAGGCCTGCGCTCCTTGTGATGATACCCAATGGAAATAAATAGATTGTGCATCTATATCTCAGCTTTAAACTGCTGTGTATGTTCTTGTTTAAAAAATCATACGTGGTCTACAGATATACGTATATTATAATCCTCTGTTTTACTTTTTAATATCTGTGGCTTTCTTTTTTGGTATGTTTCTTTTTTAATCTACACATTTGTTGCTTTTTTATTCTTAGTAACGTGTCGCGTCTATTTTCTCCTAAACTTTTTCATTTCATGTCATCCACTTTTTAATATTTTAGCCACTTTTTAGTTTAACTTTCTCTCAGCTTTTCGGTTTATCTCTCTACCTTTTTAGTTTATCTCCCATCTTTTGCGCTTTTCTCTTGGTTCTTCCCAAAGTGAAGTGAGTAAATTAAAAAGAAACGGAGGTAATATACAAATAAATACGTATATACGTAGGAGTAATAAATTGTTATTAAACTAAACGATGCTTTGTACTTTTTGAGGAGGAAGAATAGTTAACTATTGCCTTTTTAACATTATGATTTATTACTTTGTTTTAATCTTGTAAGGAGAAGTGTTATTTCAGTTTAGATATTTGCATGAATCAATCCGACCCAGACACCCAATTATATAGATTGGTTCCTTAGGAGTAGAGGGAAGCTTTTCATGACCTTTTTTGTTTTTTTTGGTGAAAACGGCTAGAATAGATTAAGAGTTTGTGGCTAAAAGCCTTACTACATAATCATTCCACATGTTCAAAAGAAAAGTAGGGGGTGGGATACATTCTAGTTTCAATCACTACTACATTGTCTAATCTTCCCTTCTTAGCAAGCTTTTCGGGACCTTAACTTGTCACATAAGTTTGAAATTTATACTTTCGTATGTGAAAAGAAGTATAAATATCGTCATACACAAGACGCTCACTAATGAGTACCACATCTTCAAAATTGTAATCTTCCCACGACATATAAGCTACTAATACGTTTTTTCCCAAAGCTAGTTCACCACCAACCGTAGCAGCACCATCTGCTAAACTTTGTCCCTTTTTAATGCATTTCTCCCGTGGAATATGGGGTTCTTGATGCATACAAGTATTTTTGTTGGAACGTTGATACATAACTAACAGAATGCTTAGAGAATTCCCATTGCACGATAAAACAATATTGTTAGTATTGGTATAAATGATATTTCCCTCATGTTCGGCTATAGCGAGAACCCCTAAATCCGGGGCAACTTGTTGTTCCAACCCGATTCCAACAATGCACTTCTCGGAGCGAAAGCGAGCGCGACGTTGCATATTAGAACTCATTAAAGCTCGATTTGCATCATTGTGCTCGATAAAAGGAATGAGGGAAGCTCCAATAGAAAATTATTGAAAGGAATATACTTCGAAATAAGATAATCTTTACTCCAAAAATGCCTTTAGTGGAATTTGATTCTATAATCTCACATTGTGAGATATAAACTTTTACCACTAAACAAAGCATTTTTTTCACTTGGAATGTACTCGTGTGACTATGAAATTATTATTGGTAATTAAATTTATTTTATGAAAGTAGTACACTAAAAAGTATATAAAAATCAATAGAATAAAATATTTTTTTTTAAATCAATAGAATAAAATAATTGGGCATATAAAATTCGGCATAGAGGATTTAGTTTCATTAAGCTTATGCATGTATGCTTTAAGATCAGACTTTCCAAGGTTTTTTTTTACTCCCGCATACTTTATTAGTCCACATTTTATTGTATTTAGCCTAAAACATAGGCAATACATCTCAATGAATAAAACATATACTCCTCATAAGCATTGATCCGGTCCAAATGGGAATTCTGTTAGCATGTAATGTAACACCAACTATTAATCATCGATCTCCATCTTCGCCCATGTACCAAAAATTTCGCCACAACCCTGACTGCTTCTTGGCGTCGTGACTAATGAGGACTCTAAGCAAAGTTTCTTGAAATTTGAAAGATTGGAAATAAATGGAGTTACAGGCGAACAACAATCAGTTGTCCCTTATAGAAGACAATACTTCTTTATTCAAGACTGTCTTCAATGGTGCCAACACCATTCTAGGTTTGTTGTTTTTCTTTCCCTCCTTCAAAGTATTTAATTTGTAGTTAATTGTTTTGTTGTTGTCATTTTTGTAGATGTTTAATTTGGTATGGAGAAGGCACTACGTACCTATGTAGCATGGAAACCGCTGGGGTTTTGGATACGAAAAAATCTCAAAAAGTGAAACTTGTGATTCCACCCCAACCACCCCCCGCCGCGCACACACCCAAGGCCCACCCCGACACCAACAGCCAAAACTTGATCTACCATCGAATAAAGTTATTTAACAAAAAGATTACTATATTTTGTCATTGTTTTTCAGGAAATGGAGTTTTTATTAGTTCCTTATGCATTAGCTTCGGGAGGTTGGTTGAGCTTAGCTTTGCTTTTCACCATATCTATTCTTGTTACCTACACAGGCCTTCTAATAAAAAGGTGCATGGAAGTCGATCCTAGAATCAAAACTTATCCTGACATAGGAGAACATGCATTTGGAAAAACTGGTAAAACAATTGCATCAATATTTCTATATGTAGAACTTTATATGGGTACAACAGGTTTTCTAATATTAGAAGGAGACAATCTGCACAAATTATTTCCAAAAGTGGCAATAAATATACTTGGGATATCATTTAATGGAAAATCAAGTTTCATTATAATCATTGCGTTGATTCTTCTCCCTACTGTGTTGTTGGATAACTTAAGCATTTTTGCGTACATCTCTGCTACCGGTTGTCTAGCTGCTCTTTTGGTACTTGGATCAATTTTATGGGTGGGTGCATTTGATGGCGTTGGATTCCACCAAGCTCAAAATGCGTCATTCGTGATTAACTGGAAAGGGTTACCGACTGCTATCAGTTTATATATGTTATGCTATACTTCACATCCAGTTTTTCCAACCTTATACACTTCCATGCAAAAGAAACATCATTTCTTTAAGGCAATGTTGCTTTCGTTTGCCTTCGCTACCTTTGTATATGCTTCAATGGCGATCTTAGGGTACTTGATGTTTGGTTCACAAGTCGAGTCGCAAATAACTTTGAACCTTACAACAGAAAAGGTAGCCTCAAAAGTTGCAATATATACTACGGTGATCACTCCTCTAGTAAAATACGCACTATTGTTGAAACCTGTGGTTATTACTACGGAAAGTTGGCTTTCAAGCAAGTACATGGAGAATATGTTTATCAAGGTTGTCATCAAATTGTTTTTGGTTGTTACACAAGTTCTTGTAGCGTTGGCATTTCCGTTCTTTGGATATCTAATGGCACTTGTTGGAGCATTGTTAGGTGCTCCAAGTTCACTTACAATTCCATGCTTGTGCTACTTGAAAACTTCAAGCAACCAACCTAACCAAGGAGTATCTGAGCGTGTCTTCATTTGGGGAGTTGTCTGCTCAAGTATATTGATTTTGGTATCTGGTACATACACCTCTTTAGTAGATATAGTAGAGGAATTCACGGATAAATAGTTGAACTTTTCCTCCAAAGTTTGTATGGTATTCCTTGTCATGTGTGTTTGTTACAGATCACTTGGCTCAAAACAGTGTCTAAGGATTTATTTCGGATTAATAATGTAGTATTTTCTTTATAGAATGGTATATAATTATTTCATAAGTAATTTTCATATTATAGTAGCTCAAAGTAATTTAAGGGGCAGGTGCTCTGTCTTCCCCTATGCACTACCCAAATGCATGCAAGATATGGTAGGAATCTTCTACCTACCTTACCATACACGAGATTTTTGAAACCTAACATCAAGGTCCTATATAGTAATGAGCACGCGTAAATGTGGCATTGGATCGTGCAATAAATGATCCATTTTACCGAATTCACCTGATAACGGAGTCCGTTAAAGAAATCGTTAAAAAGGATTTAATAAGTAATACAAGTAATATATAAAGTCTTCTTCTTTCTTTAGGGGTAAACAAGTAAATAACCTCTTAAAAATGGGAGGACGCATAGAAGTCAAAACAAACACAGATGAAGTTAGTCAAGGTATAGTGGGCCATTTTCATAATAGAAGTGGACGGCCTAAGCAGTCGGTGTACCATTAATTGGAAAGGAACTCAACAATAATATTAACGTAGTATCCAACTAAAGGGACCTAAGGTGGCCAGGTGAGCATATATAAATTTAGGAGTGTAAATGGACTGAAAAAATCGAGTCCGTCCGAACTTATTGGATTGGATCGGATGAAAAATATTTGGGTGGACTCGGTCTCAATTTTCGAGTCCAAATATTTTGGTTTGGTTGGCCTCACCGCTTTGGAGTCAATCCGTCAAAAAATATTTTAGCATATAATATATAATATATATAATATATATAATATATAATATATATGATATACAATATATAATATATAATATACAATATATAATATATAATATACAAAACATAATACATAATACATAATGTATAATATATATAATGTATATTTAAAAAATTCTTTGACTTTTTGTTGAAATTTTGGATTTTGTAACATCCTCGCTCTAAATTTTTTTATCTGGCGCTAAAATTTTCACTTATCCTCCAAAAGTCTAAAGTGAGATCGCGAAACGGCAAAAATTTACTTAATCCTTTTGGCACCTTTTGTAGTTTATAAGACTTTAAAGATGTATGCAACTTATTTTGTGGTCGAATGAATGTAATGAATCCAATTTTTAAAATTTAATGATTCAATCATGAGAAAACATTGTGAATCTAATTAGGGAAAAAAATTAATATATTATATAATAATCGGATTAGAATTTCAAGAAAAAAAATTTGGACCACTGACTAAAAAAAAAGTTTGGATCGGATTTGGAACCGATTTTACTCGAGTCCAAAAAACTTTATTTGGATTTGGATTGATTGGTAAAATCCGACCCAAGTCCAATCCACTTATACCTCTACATAAATTTGCCTACGTACCGTGCCAAAAGTTTGGGTTTTCATGAGAGTGACAAGAGAATCCATTTTCCCAAACCCATTAATGATGCTTACAATGCTTAGCACAACCTATAAGCATTATATCCGGTTTCGTTTAACCTTGTGTAGAAAAGAGGAGCAGCAAAGAAAATAAGACATTGATCTGTTGTGTACGGGGTATAACTTTATCGGAAAGCCTTTCTCCCATGAAATCAATTAGTCTCTATAACTATAAGTACGTCTAGCGGACGTGATTTTAAGTCTCAGTAAGAATAACTAACTTTTGTATGTCTAGGAATTAAAATTAATTTATTCATTTGTAGTATATAATAAAAGTCAAAACTAATGTATATCAAATTTCTTTCTTATTTTACAAAGCATGAACATTAATAATCTATAAGGCGTGAAATATTATGCTTTGAGTAATCACTTGAATTTACTTGCAAACAATCTTTAAAATTTCTATAGACCATTAGATCAGCTGGCAACCCTTATTATTTTGAAGAAGTTGTAAAAGAAAGTCATCGGAAAATTAATTAGCAAGTAATGGCCCAAATATGTATATGTTAGGTTTGATTATTCATTTAATTGCTTAATTGGTGTTGGACGATTGCATTGAGCTATTGAAGGGGTTTCGTTATTGACTATTAGTTGTTGATTAATTTAATTTGTTAATTCGGCTAGCTATTTGTATGTTGTTTAGCTATTGATTATTATAGATGTATTTGATAAAATCATATTTTTGGCAGTGGCCAATTAATGTAAAAGCCAAAAGTCGATGTAAAGAAGAAGAATTTTTTTACTTTAACTCATCCAAAAGTCGATTTGAGAACACTCCTTTGTTTATATAGTTTGATTCGTGTAATATATTATTAAGTTGAATAACGATACGTCATTTCTTTTTTAATCTACGTAGTTTGATTTTTTACGTTTACCGAGCGTAAAATATTTTTTATTAATATCTTTAATAAACATTTGTTTCTAGATGCTTAAGTAAAGTTACAGTTTTAGTTATAAGGATGTTCTATGCACACCTCACTGGTAAATTGAATGAAACCCACAATCAAAAGAACAGTTGTTAATCTCCCTCATAATCTCAAATTTCAACAAAATGGTAAATCAAGTGGCCGGAATAGATGGTCCAACGAACAACAACCATATTTTGACGGGGATGTATGGAAAAACATTTTATCAAAGAAAATGAAAGAAGCATGAAAACCAAGACTGAGAGGTTGGTTAGCATATCGTTTATCCAAGAATCGGTAATTTTTAAGGTCTCTGTCAGTTGGGGGTGGGGGAGGGCGGTCGATTATTGGCCCTCATAACGATGTTGAAGCTAAGGAATGAACAACGACGAAGAGAAGAACATGTTGACTACTATAATTAATAAGCAAGACAATATATTTACATCATATTGCTGGTTTTCTTGTTTTTATCTAATTAATTATTGTACCATATTTGCCGTCTCAAGTGTCGTATATCATTCACATTTCACAGTGCATCAACTATCAAGTGTCTTCTAAAGGATTTAAGGCTTCCCATTTGTATATCAAATTGAGGTCTCTAACACTTGGTGTTAATTTCAATGTATCGACAGCGACCATATTTTGGGAGGAAGGGGTTCACGAGTTTATCAACTCGCAACTAAAGTACTTGTCAGTTTTTTTTTTTTTGGAAAATTTCTTAAAAAAAACGCTTTAAAAGCATTCTTTCTGCAAAAAAAAGACAAACTTGGTTTTTTCTTTGCAGATGAAACTCATTCAAATTTTAAAGTGGTTTTTCTTGATTACCGACGTTGACCATCCTATTTTCCTTCATCCCCCTATTTACATTAACCGCAAAGCCTTATGCATCTCAAAACCACACCGAAAAATGGGAATAGGTTTTACTTCCGTCTGTTTTTTATCATTCTCACTTGGAATCTTGACACTATACATCTTAGAGAGAATCTTCTCAATTTTTTCAATTTATAAGAAAAATTATAGTCGTGTGAGGTCTTGTTTGATTCGATCTCAATTAGTACTTTATTAATATTCAATCGTTATAATTTTTACTAATATATAATGGAAGATATTTAAATTCAAAGATGTGCATTGGGAGACGCGCACGGGAAAGTGGGAAAGATAAAAAAAAGAGGAGGAGTATCTTGCAAGAAAATTTAAGTTTATGGTTTACTTTTTGCAAATAATCTTTAAAAGTTTTTTTTTTCACAAAGTTGAACTTTTAAAAGGTTTTTTTTGGCAAATTTTCCTTTTTTTTTGCTAACTAAGTAATTATATTGCATAATAACCTCCATTACAACCACACCAACCCAAGGCAAGAGCAAATCAACTAGGTTGGACTCCTCTAAGCCAAGGGAGGGAAAAACATAACCCTTACAACACTAACCTGTCAATTGAGACTTACAAACCAGGCGTAATCTTGCCTACTAAGCTTTTTTGGCAAAACAGTTCCAATCCTAATTCTTTGTAACTCTTTAATCATTTTGACAATTCTCCCAGTACTAGGTATACAATGATCCCAGTAGCATTTATTCCTACTATGCCAGACATAGTAGATTACTGCAGATACACCAACATACATGCATTGCCTCTGGAATTTTGTCCTTCTACTATGCTTGATCCAGTTGATGACCTGCTGCAAATTGTTCGCAGGAGTTTGAATTTTCATCCATTTCTTGATTTCATCTAAACAGCTGGCACTGAAAACACATTGAAAGAACAGATGAGTGTGATTTTCCACTGCTGTATCACATATCAGACATGTATTTGAAGTAGAAATCCCAATTCTTGCTAACTTCTCAGCTGTTTGTAGCTTTGCTTGAATAGCTAGCCAAGCAATAAACCTGTGTTTTGGGATGCCCATTTTATTCCATATCACTCTGTCCCATGAGATAGGTTCCTTCTCACCTCTCATCTTGTCATAGACTGCCTGAATTGAATAGACAGGAAGATTCATCAGTTCTTCCTCAGTGTAATAAGCTTTAAGCTGCTCTTTAATTTGACAAATTTTACGCCAATACCAAGTTGCTCCAACAGTATGGATATAATCCCACCAATTTGCCTCCTTTACATACACTGAATGGATCCATCTGATCCATACATTGTCTTGTTTTGAGGCAATAGCCCACACATACTTGCCTAAGCAAGCCCTATTCCATGTCATGACCTCTCTGAATCCCAAGCCTCCACAAGCCTTGCTCCAACAGAACTGATCCCAAGCTATGAGCCCTGGTTTGTGTGAAAATGCTTGCTTACTCCATAAGAATGCCCTGCATATTCTAGTCACTTTTAGGCAATATAAACCTATGCCCAATACCTATGAAGACTAAACAACACAGAGTTAATTAACTGTGTTCTAGCTGCATATGATAGATTTCTTAAGCTCCATAGCCTGATTCTAATCACTTCACATTGTGTAGATATTGTTTTAGTACAAATTGGGACTCCCAGGTATCTGAATGGCAGTTTGCTTCTCATAAAACCAGATGCAGCTGCAATTCTCTGAAACTCATCTTCAGGCATCCCACAAGTGTATAAAGCAGACTTGTTCACATTAGCTTTCAGGCCTTATGTATCTGAAAAAAGCTTGAAAGCTTGTAACAACAGATATATAGATGGGAATTCACCCTTGCAGCACAGGATAAGATCATCTACAAAGCACATGTGTGTTAGTCTCATTTCTCTACATCTTGGATGGAATTGGAACTGCTCAAGTTCACATAACTTGTATAGAATTCTAGAAAGATATTCCATACAAATTACAAATAACAAAGGAGACATGGGGTCTCCCTGTCTCAAGCCTCTGGTGGCTTGGAAATAGCCTTCCATACTACCATTTATTAGGAGAGAGAACATATGAGTGGTAACACATTGCATAACCATATTTGTGAAGTGTTCAGGGAAACCCAAATGCTTCAACATTTCATGCAAGAAATCCCAATTAAAAGTGTCATAGACCTTCTGGAGATCAATTTTCAGTAGACAGCTAGGTTTCACTTGTTTCCTGCCATAGTGTTTCACAAGATCTTGAATCACCATTATATTATGTACTATCAATCTGCCATGTACAAAGCTCCCCTGGTTCTCAATGATGATGTCAGGAAGTACTTGTCTCAGTTTGTTACACAGTACCTATGTAATACACTTATACGATGTATTACAACATACTATGGGTTTGTACTCTGTTACATTGCTTGGACACCTTGTCTTAGGTATCAAAGTAATGGTTGTGTTGTTCAATTCCTTTAACATTCTTCCACTTTGCAAGTAATTCGGCCATCATCATCTTCTTCTTCTTCATTCTCTCAAAATTTTTCATTTCTTCTCTTCGTTAATTGTTTGTGACTTGATCTACTTGCCTTTTTCTTATACTTGGTGCTTGGGAATTGAAGAAGGAGAGGAGTACACGCCTATATTGGGATTTTCCAGAAGTATTCAGCTCACCTCCGACGATCCAGGTAACTAGTAGTTATCTTAGAACCATAGTGATTAGGGTATTATTCGGTATTAGATTATTACGCTAGGAATTATTTAAAATACTTTTTGAATGAAATTATTGACGAAATTTGACATGAATATACTTGATGCATGATGTGTGAGTACTGCATAGAGAAAAATAATTTTCGTATGATTTTTAGTATTTATTTGATTTAATTGGCGTTTTGTGTGTTTTTGGCTTATTTGCATAATAATTATTAAACGAGTGTTAAAATTGCTGAAATTATTTTTCTTAGATCATGTTATATGCGTATTATCTATAACATGCCTTAGAATAATTTTTTCCTACTGTTTACTGGTTTATTTAATTGATATATCTGTTTTTGCAATTTCGTTTCTGTCAGTATATAAATCATGAAAATTATTTCTGTAGGCCAAAAAATTCATTTCTTTGAATATTATGTATTTCCGTGAGTTTATTCATGGTATGTAATTTTTTGGTAATTTTTGGGTGTTTATTTTTATTTTTAATTATTATATTGGCTTTATTGAGTAATCTGTATATTAACGTTTAAAAATACTTTTGGAGTCCGAAAATTATAAATAAAAATTGTACCATGTCATTAGAGTCATTAGGGTCATATTATAATTTTTATGTGATTTTACTGCTCGAACTCTATAGTTTAATAATTATTATTGGGTTTTTGTTGTGAAATTAAGGATACCCTTTTAAATTATTTCAGAGCTTGTAAATCAGAAATAATTTGTAATTTATTTTGTTCTTGGTTTCTGATGTTCAGTAGGATGCAGTATGTATTATTGGGTATCCTTATGTTCATGTTTGATTTATGAAAGAAAATGATTAATTGTTACTACTCTTTTAATGAATAAGTTTTGGAGTTAATTGGTGATGTATGTTTGATTGAATTGTTGGTGCTGTAAAAACTGGTTTATTATCATTGTTGATGTTTAGAAATGTTCAAGTGTTTATTGTGGGAGACTTTTGTTGAACGTTTGTAAGTTATTATTTTAGAGGAATTATGAGGAGTTGTTTTGATGAATTATGGGTATAAGGCCGGGTGGCATCCCTTTTTGATGAATATTTTAAGATGAATGATACTTAGATAATATGCATGATTTTATTTTGAGATAAGAATATCCGGTGGGATAGATGTAGTCCCCGGTGAAGAACATGCCAACCACCTGATTTGCGAACTAGGGGTACACCTGGGTTAATTGTTGTCGTCCGAGAGGTCAGGGAGTTCTGCGTGTTCTACCCTGCATCGGGAGTTTGGCCATTCTTAGACAACGTAAGCCCATAGACTGACCTGGAGATTGCGATCTGACAAACCTTAGGAAGTGAATTGCGATTCACCGGGCGTTCGGTTTCTGACTCAATAACTTGTTGTATTCTTGATTATTATTAATGTATTCTAGAATTTATTCACTCACTATATCTTGTTTACTTATTGTTGATGATCACTTGTATTACCTATGAGCTTTACAGTTTTTAGATGCATGTTATTGTTATAATGATTGTATGATTTCCTTTCTTATTAATCTATTTCTGAATCGTGCTTTGATTGCTTTCGTTCTGGGAGAATTGCTAGTTACTCCCCACTGACTGTGGAATTATTTAATATATCCTTGCAGATGGAAATGACTGCTAGGCTTGTGACTGCTTGGGCTAGCAGAGTGAGGGTTTGTAGTGAGAAGAAGCTTTTGATAGTTTTTGTGGTAGATAAGTTCTATGCAAACCATAGACAGTCCTACTTTTGGCTAGCTTTCAAGGACATTTAGTTTTTAGTTGAGCTTTAACGGGAGACTTGCATGTCTCGTAGTTTTTGGATTTATGTTATGATATAATTTGGGATATTTCTTTTATTTAGAACTATAATATTTTTCTCGGATTTTACTTTTCTTTTTGAAGCTAAGAAACTTTAATTTGAGGATTATCTTTAATTATTGTTTTAGATTAGCATAACCGTCCTGACGTTATTTCCGCTAACGTCCTTTTTAATAAATCTTGATTAGATTTTGTTTAGTATCTTAGTAGTAGAAGGACGGGGTGTTACAGTTGGTATCAGAGCAAAGTTACCCGAGACCCTTAATTAGTCACTAAGAAACTCCCGGGAAATGTGTAGTTGAAGTAACTAGGATCATTAGAATCTTAGGCTTCAAGAAAAGTAGTGGTGAGAGGGTCACTTGGGTAGGAAACCACGGGAAAATATTTTTCTTACTCTGATGTGATAAGTTGTTATTTACAACTAATAATGTGTTAAGTAACGAATGTTTAACTTGTGTTTGTAGAATGCCGCCTCGAGGTTTGACTAGTGCTAGAAAGGAGGCTGCCCGGAAAAGGCGCCAAGCACTTGAGAACGCTATCATAGCTATGGCTAATCGGTCTTCTGCTCCTCCTAGTGGGCAATCTGTCTTTGATCGGTTTGATCGTCACCGTCCGCCTACTTATGACGGGACTTCTGATCCTGTTGTGCTAGAAGGGTGGATAAGAGAGATGGAGAAACCGTTTCTTGCCTCTTTGGTTGCCCTGCTGCTGAAATGGTGTCCATTGGTACCTACTATCTGAAGATGGAAGCTGATAACTGGTGGAGTACTGTTCGTGCAAGCTGCATGGCTACACCGGGTTTTGGATGGGATGAGTTTTGTATTAAGCTGAAAGACAGGTTTTATCCTGATGAGCTCCGTTGGCAAGAAGCAAGAAGAGTTCTTAACTCTGTCTCAGGGTACTCTGAGTGTGCAGGAGTACACTGATAAGTTCACCGAGCTGTCCAGGTTTGCTACCACAGTTGTACCTACTGAAGTTGAGCGTGTGAAAAGGTACATTAAGAAAATGGATCCTAGGGTGAGGACCCATGTTCTGAGTTCGGGTGCTTCGACTTTCCAGGGAGCCTATGAGATAGCTCTGAGTATTCATGCCTCTTTGAAGGAGGAGGATTCAGCTAAGGCTGCTGCTGCTAAGAAGCCTGCTGCTACCTATGTTCAGTTCCCGGCCAAGAAGCCGAGGTATGAGCCGTCTGGTCGAGGGGGTTATCAACAGGGTTCTGGATCTGGTTATCGTCCGAGTTTTGATCCGAGCAAGTGCCGAATCTGTGGTAAGGCTGCTCATCCGGGGAAGAACTGTGATGGATCGACTGTCGTTTGTTTCTATTGCAAGGAGGTGGGGCACAAGTCTTTCCAGTGTTCTAAGAATCCTAGAGCTCCGTCTTTTTCTGCTGGTCCTGCTAAGCCAGTTAATTCTTCTGCTCCTCCGAAGAACAGGATTTATGTGATGACGCAAGCTGAAGCCGATGTCCATCCTAATGTCATCTCTGGTACTTTTCTTGTAAATAATACCCTTGCTTTTGTTCTGTTCGATACTGGTGCTACAGTGTCTTTTGTTGCTAGTTCCTTTGTTCGAAAAGCTAATCTTTCCTCTAGATCTCCTGTTAAGTCCCTAATATCTCTTCCGTCTGGTGAGAATTATCCCCGTCATTCGAGTTTAAGGGCGTGCCTGTCG
This sequence comes from Beta corolliflora, assembly GCA_947648045.1. Lineage (NCBI taxonomy): Eukaryota > Viridiplantae > Streptophyta > Magnoliopsida > Caryophyllales > Amaranthaceae > Beta > Beta corolliflora. The sequence continues at coordinate 118,444 of CANSZD010003755.1, read as the reverse complement.
ACATTATGGGTTACGAGTTGCCCGGTCGATCTTAAGGAGTTTCCTATGTCGAGTTTGATGTGATCCTCGGAATAGGCGGTTATCGAAGTATCATGCCCGCATTCAGTGCCGTGATCAGAAGGTGGTGCTCAGAGATTCTAAGGGAAAAAGGATTTCTTATTCTGGTGTTGTAGTGAAGAAGGGTGTTGAGTGGGTTTTCGCTCTGAGAATGCGGAAGATGCGTCAAAAAGGTGATGTGGTATACCTTTGCATGGTGAAGGATTTGTCATCTGAAGATCAGCTCGAGAGTATTCCGGTAGTTCGGGATTATCCTTATGTATTTCCTGAAGAGTTGCCAGGTATTCCTCCTGAAAGAGATGTGGAGTTCTGCATTGATTTAGTACCGGGTACTGCTCCTATATCCAAGGCTCTGTATAGGATGGCGCCGTCTTTATTGCAAGAGTTGAAGACTCAATTGCAAGAGCTGATAGATAAGGGCTTCATAAGGTCTAGTGTGTCTCCATGGGGTGCTCCTCGTTCGTTTGTCAAGAAGAAAGACGGGAGTATGCGTCTGTGCATCGATTACCGTGAGCTGAATAAGGTAACGATCAAGAATAAATATCCGTTGCCTCGCATTGAAGATCTGTTTGATCAATTAAAAGGTGCTGGTGTATTTTCCAAGATCGATCTGAGATCCGGATATCATCAAATTCCCGTTAAGAAAGAGGATATTCCGAAGATCGCTTCCGCACTGTATGGGCACTATGAATTTGAAGTGATGCCATTTGGTCTCACGAATGCTCCTGCGATTTTCATGGATCAAATGAATCGCTCTTTCCACGAGTACTTGGATACTTGTGTGGTCGTGTTTATCGATGATATTCTTGTTTACTCTAAGGATGAGAAGGAGCATGAGAAGCATTTGAGACTGGTGTTGGATGTTCTACGCAAGCAAAAGTGGTTCGCAAAGCTGTCTAAGTGCGAGTTCTGGCTGAAGGAAGTTGCTTTTCTAGGGCATGTAATCGCAAGGAAGGAGTTAAGGTGGATCCCGCTAAGATCAAGGTTGTTGTCGAGTGGGAGAGTCCTAAGAATGTGACCGAGATTCGGAGTTTTCGGGTCCGGGCCGGCTATTATAGGAGGTTCGTTCAAAATTTCTCCAAGATAGCTCAACCTCCGACTCGCTTGATGCGCAAAGGACTCGCAAGTTCGTCTCGGTCCGAGGATTGTGAAGGGGCATTTACGAAGCCGAAAAAGAGTTTCGACCTCTCGCTCCTGTTCTTACCTTGCCATCCGAGGGCGTTGGGTATGAAGTGTTCGATGATGCATCGAAGAATGGTGCCGGTTGTGTTTTGATGCAGCAAGGGAAAGTAATAGCCTATGGTTTGAGGCAACCGAAGGTGCATGAGAGGAATTACCCGACCCATGATCCGGAGTTAGCGGCCGTGGTGTTTGCACTAAAGATATGGCGACACTATCCGTATGGTGTTCCATGTAAGGTGTATACGACCACAAGAGCTCGAAGAACATCTTCACTCGGCGTGATCTTAATATGAGGCGAGAGAAGGTGGCTCGAATGATCAAGGATTATGATCCGACCCTCGGATTACCAAGAGGGTAAGGCAAATAAAGTAGCGGATGCTCGAGTCGCAAGAGTAAGCATTCATTAAACGCCGCTATGGTGGTGCCTCGTGAATTGTGTGAAGAGTTTCGCAAGCTTGATATCGAGGTTGTTCCTCGGGGTTATGTGTCTGCGTTGTTGGGTTCCATGAGTGCTGAGCTCGAGTTGTTCCGGGAGTTAAGAAGCAAGCAAAAGGTGATCCGAAGCCGGAGAAGATCCGTGAAGCAAAGATGCAAGGTCGTGCGAGAATTTTAAGATCTCGTGGCCGATGAAAGCTTGAGGTTTATGGGGCGTTGGTGTGTGCCCAATGATGGCGAGCTTAAGAGAAAGATTCTCGAGGAAGCTCATAGTACTCCTTATTCCGTTCATCCCGGGGGGTGACAAGCTTTATAAGGATCCGAAGGCTAATTTTTGGTGGCCTCGGTATGAAGAGAGAGATTGCCGAGTTCGTAGCTAGGTGTTTGATCCGTCGAAGGTGAAAATTGAGCATCGCAGGCCTGGTGGTTTGTTGCAACCTTTGCCTATTCCTGCTTGGAAGTTCGACTCGATCTCGATGGATTTCGTGATGAGTTTGCCTAGAGCCGCCGGTGGATTGAATGTTTGTGTGGGTAAATGTGGATCGGTTGACCAAAGTGGCTCGTTTTATTGCGATGAAGAACACTTGGTCTATGGAAGAGTTAGCCGAAGCTTATGCTAATGAGATCATTCGTCTTCATGGGGTTCCCAAAGACATTGTCTCCCGACCGTGATCCGCGATTCTTATCCCATTTCCGGACCACTTTGCAAGAGGCTTTTGGTTCGAAGTTGAAGCTTAGTACCGCATTTCATGCGACTACCGATGGTCGACCGAGAGAACTATTCGAGACCTTGGAAGATATGCTTCGTGCTTGTGACTTGGAATTTCAACGTCTTGGGTCAAGTCTCTTAGCCTCGGTGGAGTTCTCTTATAACAACAACTATCAAGCTAGTATCCAAATGGCTCCGTATGAGGCTCTCTATGGAAGGAAGTGTCGTAGTCCTACGTGTTGGAGCGACATCGGTGACTCATTGATTTTGGGCCCGGAGTTAATTCGGGATACGATTGAAGAGGGTGAAAGTAATTCAAGCGAAGATGAAGGTCGCTCAAGATAGGCAGAAGTCGTATGCTGATTTGCGTCGGAAACCTATTTCCTTTGAGGTGGAAGATAAGGTGCTTTTGAAGGTTTCTCCTATGAAGGGAGTAATGCGGTTTGGTCAAAAGGGCAAGTTGAGTCCGAAGTACGTAGGTCCCTATGAGATTCTTGAAAGAATCGGGGAGGTCGCGTATCGTTTGGCTTTACCGCCAGAGCTGTCGAAGGTTCATGATGTGTTTCATGTGTCGCAGTTGCGCAGGTATCGTAGTGATCCTTCGCATGTGATCCCTGTTGAGTCGGTATCAGTTGAGCCGAATTTGACTTTTGAAGAGCGACCTGTTCGTATATTGGACCGTCGGAACCGTGCTCTTAGAAGGAAGGTAATTCCCTTGGTTAAAGTACTCTGGAGAAGTCAGAAGTACGAAAAAGCTACTTGGGAAACCGAAGAGTCAATGCGACTGAATTACCCGGAACTATTCGTTTCAGGTACTATTTGTGTTCTTGTCTTGTTTGTGTGTTTTCGAAGTTCCGAGGACGAAATTTATTTCAGGAGGGGAGATTGTAACAACCCATAATTTTGCTCCTAGTTTTTCGCAAAAGTTTTCTCTAAAACTATTATTTTCTCTAAATTAATTATTTTTATTTTATAATTTTGGGAGCCGAATTATTATTTTTATTTTTATGGAGTGCTGATGTGTTTATTATATTTATATTTATAATATAATTTATTAGAATTATTTTCATTATTAAGTATTTTCAAGGATTAGGCACGATTTAGGAATTAATAGACTTATCGCGTGGCGGGCTTTTGAAGCATGGATCCTTGTTGATTTGGGCCGAAATGTTGTTGGGGGATTTGGGCTTGGACAGCCGGCCAAGGAGAAGGAGAAAAAGAGCTCCTCTTCTTTCTTTTCTTTTTATTTTCTTTGTGACTCTTTGTGGTTTTGTAACTCCCATAACCCCCTAATCATTCTCCTTAATTAAACCCCTTTAATCCAACCTTTAGCACTCCAAATTAAGATTAAAAATCAGAACTCCATTGCTGCCATACTCCAAGTAATTCGGCCATCATCATCTTCTTCATTCTCTCAAAATTTTTCATTTCTTCTCTTCGTTAATTGTTCGTGACTTGATCTACTTGCCTTTTTCTTATACTTGGTGCTTGGGAATTGAAGAAGGAGAGGAGTACACGCCTATATTGGGATTTTCCAGAAGTATTCAGCTCGCCTCCGATGATCCAGGTAACTAGTAGTTATCTTAGAACCATAGTGATTAGGGTATTATTCGGTATTAGATTATTACGCTAGGAATTATTTAAAATACTTTTTGAATGAAATTATTGACGAAATTTGACATGAATATACTTGATGCATGCTGTGTGAGTGCTGTATAGAGAAAAATAATTTTTGTATGATTTTTAGTATTTATTTGATTTAATTGGTGTTTTGTGCATTTTTGGCTTATTTGCATAATAATTATTAAACGAGTGTTAAAATTGCTGAAATTATTTTTATTAGATCATGTTATATGGGTAGTATGTATTTCATGCCTTAGAATAATTTTTTACTACTGTTTACTGGTTTATTTAATTGATATATCTGTTTTTGTAATTTCGTTTCTGTCAGTATATAAATCATGAAAATTATTTCTGGAGGCCGAAAAATTCATTTATTTCAATATAATGTATTTACGTGAATTTATACATGTTATGTAGATTTTTGGTAATTTTTGGGCGTTTATTTGTATTTTTAACTATTATATTGGATTTATTGAGTAATCTGTATATTAACGTTTAAAAATACTTTTGGAGTCCGAAAATTATAAATAAAACTTGTACCATGTCAGTAGAGTCATTAGGGTCATATGATAATTTTTGTGTGATTTTACTGCTCGAACTCTATAGTTTAATAATTATTATTGGGTTTTTGTTGTGAAATTGAGGATACTCTTTTAAATTATTTGAGAGCTTGTAAATCAGAAATAATTTGTAATTTATTTTGTTCTTGGTTTCTGATGTTCAGTAGGATGCATTATGTATTATTGGGTATCCTTATGTTCATGTTTGATTTATGAAAGAAAATGATTAATTGTTACTACTCTTTTAATGAATAAGTTTTGGAGTTAATTGGTGATGTATGTTTGATTGAATTGTTGGTGCTGTAAAAACTGCTTTATTATCATTGTTGATGTTTAGAAATGTTTAAGTGTTTATTGTGGGAGACTTTTGTTGAACGTTTGTAAGTTATTATTTTAGAGGAATTATGAGGAGTTGTTTTGATGAATTATGGGTATAAGGCCGGGTGGCATCCCTTTTTGATGAATATTTTAAGATGAATGATACTTAGATAATATGCATGATTTTATTTTGAGATAAGAATATCCGGTGGGATAGATGTAGTCCCCGGTGAAGAACATGCCAACCACCTGATTTGCGAACTAGGGGTACACCTGGGTTAATTGTTGTCGTCCGAGAGGTCGTGGGAGTTCTACGTGTTCTACCCCGCATCGGGAGTTTGGCCATTCTTAGACAACGTAAGCCCATAGGCCGACCCGGAGATTGCGATCCGACAAACCTTAGGAAGTGAATTGCGATTCACTGGCGTTCGGTTTCTGACTCAATAACTTGTTGTATTCTTGATTATTATTTATGTATTCTAGAATTTATTCACTCACTATATCTTGTTTACTTATTGTTGATGATCACTTGTATTACCTATGAGCTTTACAGTTTTTAGATGCATGTTATTGTTATAATGATTGTATGATTTCCTTTCTTATTAATCTATTTCTGAATCGTGCTTTGATTGCTTTCGTTATGGGAGAATTGCTAGTTACTCCCCACTGACCGTGGAATTATTTAATATATCCTTGCGAGATGGAAATGACTGCTAGGCTTGTGGCTGGCAGGCTAGCGAGTGAGGGTTTGTAGTGAGAAGAAGCTTTTGATAGTTTTTGTGGTAGATAAGTTCTATGCAAACCATAGACAGTCCTACTTTTGGCTAGCTTTCAAGGACATTTAGTTTTTAGTTGAGCTTTAACGGGAGACTTGCATGTCTCGTAGTTTTTGGATTTATGTTATGATATAATTTGGGATATTTCTTTTATTTAGAACTATAATATTTTTCTCGGATTTTACTTTTCTTTTTGAAGCTAAGAAACTTTAATTTGAGGATTATCTTTAATTATTGTTTTAGATTAGCATAACCGTCCTGACGTTATTTCCGCTAACGTCCTTTTTAATAAATCTTGATTAGATTTTGTTTAGTATCTTAGTAGTAGAAGGACGGGGTGTTACAGTTGGTATCAGAGCAAAGTTACCCGAGACCCTTAATTAGTCACTAAGAAACTCCCGGGAAATGTGTAGTTGAAGTAACTAGGATCATTAGAATCTTAGGCTTCAAGAAAAGTAGTGGTGAGAGGGTCACTTGGGTAGGAAACCACGGGAAAATATTTTTCTTACTCTGATGTGATAAGTTGTTATTTACAACTAATAATGTGTTAAGTAACGAATGTTTAACTTGTGTTTGTAGAATGCCGCCTCGAGGTTTGACTAGTGCTAGAAAGGAGGCTGCCCGGAAAAGGCGCCAAGCACTTGAGAACGCTATCATAGCTATGGCTAATCGGTCTTCTGCTCCTCCTAGTGGGCAATCTGTCTTTGATCGGTTTGATCGTCACCGTCCGCCTACTTATGACGGGACTTCTGATCCTGTTGTGCTAGAAGGGTGGATAAGAGAGATGGAGAAACTGTTTGCTGCTACTGGTTGCCCTGCTGCTGAAATGGTGTCCATTGGTACCTACTATCTGAAGATGGAAGCTGATAACTGGTGGAGTACTGTTCGTGCAAGCTGCATGGCTACACCGGGTTTTGGATGGGATGAGTTTTGTATTAAGCTGAAAGACAGGTTTTATCCTGATGAGCTCCGTTGGCAGAAGCAAGAAGAGTTCTTAACTCTGTCTCAGGGTACTCTGAGTGTGCAGGAGTACACTGATAAGTTCACCGAGCTGTCCAGGTTTGCTACCACAGTTGTACCTACTGAAGTTGAGCGTGTGAAAAGGTACATTAAGAAAATGGATCCTAGGGTGAGGACCCATGTTCTGAGTTCGGGTGCTTCGACTTTCCAGGGAGCCTATGAGATAGCTCTGAGTATTCATGCCTCTTTGAAGGAGGAGGATTCTGCTAAGGCTGCTGCTGCTAAGAAGCCTGCTGCTACCTATGTTCAGTTCCCGGCCAAGAAGCCGAGGTATGAGCCGTCTGGTCGAGGGGGTTATCAACAGGGTTCTGGATCTGGTTATCGTCCGAGTTTTGATCCGAGCAAGTGCCGAATCTGTGGTAAGGCTGCTCATCCGGGGAAGAACTGTGATGGATCGACTGTCGTTTGTTTCTATTGCAAGGAGGTGGGGCACAAGTCTTTCCAGTGTTCTAAGAATCCTAGAGCTCCGTCTTTTTCTGCTGGTCCTGCTAAGCCAGTTAATTCTTCTGCTCCTCCGAAGAACAGGATTTATGTGATGACGCAAGCTGAAGCCGATGTCCATCCTAATGTCATCTCTGGTACTTTTCTTGTAAATAATACCCTTGCTTTTGTTCTGTTCGATACCGGTGCTACAGTGTCTTTTGTTGCTAGTTCCTTTGTTCGAAAAGCTAATCTTTCCTCTAGATCTCTCGTTAAGTCCCTAATATCTCTTCCGTCCGGTGAGAATTATCCCCGTCATTCCGAGTTTAAGGGCGTGCCGTCGGCATTATGGGTTACGAGTTGCCAGTGATCTTATGGAGTTTCCTATGTCGAGGTTTGATGTGATCCTCGGAATAGACTGGTTATCGAAGTATCATGCCTGCATTCAGTGCCGTGATCAGAAGGTGGTGCTCAGAGATTCTAAGGGAAAAAGGATTTCTTATTCTGGTGTTGTAGTGAAGAAGGGTGTTGAGTGGGTTTTCGCTCTGAGAATGCGGAAGATGCGTCAAAAAGGTGATGTGGTATACCTTTGCATGGTGAAGGATTTGTCATCCGAAGATCGGCTCGAGAGTATTCCGTAGTTCGGGATTATCCTTATGTATTTCTCGAAGAGTTGCCGGGTATTCCTCCCGAAAGAGATGTGGAGTTACGCATTGATTTAGTACGGGCTTTGCTCCTATATCCAAGGCTCGTATAGGATGGCGCCGTCTTTATTGCAAGAGTTGAAGACTCAATTGCAAGAGCTGATAGATAAGGGCTTCATAAGGCCTAGTGTGTCTCCATGGGGTGCTCCTGTTCTGTTTGTCAAGAAGAAAGACGGGAGTATGCGTCTGTGCATCGATTACCGTGAGCTGAATAAGGTAACGATCAAGAATAAATATCCGTTGCCTCGCATTGAAGATCTGTTTGATCAATTAAAAGGTGCTGGTGTATTTTCCAAGATCGATCTGAGATCCGGATATCATCAAATTCCCGTTAAGAAAGAGGATATTCCGAAGACTGCTTTCCGCACCAGGTATGGGCACTATGAATTTGAAGTGATGCCATTTGGTCTCACGAATGCTCCTGCGATTTTCATGGATCAAATGAATCGCTCTTTCCACGAGTACTTGGATACTTGTGTGGTCGTGTTTATCGATGATATTCTTGTTTACTCTAAGGATGAGAAGGAGCATGAGAAGCATTTGAGACTGGTGTTGGATGTTCTACGCAAGCAAAAGTGGTTCGCAAAGCTGTCTAAGTGCGAGTTCTGGCTGAAGGAAGTTGCTTTTCTAGGGCATGTAATCAGCAAGGAAGGAGTTAAGGTGGATCCCGCTAAGATCAAGGCTGTTGTCGAGTGGGAGAGTCCTAAGAATGTGACCGAGATTCGGAGTTTTCTGGGTCTGGCTGGCTATTATAGGAGGTTCGTTCAAAATTTCTCCAAGATAGCTCAACCTCTGACTCGCTTGATGCGCAAAGGACTGCAAGTTCGTCTGGTCTGAGGATTGTGAAGGGGCATTTCGAAGGCGAAAAAGAGTTTGACCTCTGCTCTCCGTTCTTACCTTGCCATCCGAGGGCGTTGGGTATGAAGTGTTCAAGTGATGCATCGAAGAATGGTCCGGGTTGTGTTTTGATGCGCGAGGGAAAGTAATAGCCTATGGTTTGAGGCAACTGAAGGTGCATGAGAGGAATTACCCGACCCATGATCTGGAGTTAGCGGCTGTGGTGTTTGCACTAAAGATATGGCGACACTATCTGTATGGTGTTCCATGTAAGGTGTATACTGACCACAAGAGCCTGAAGAACATCTTCACTCAGCGTGATCTTAATATGAGGCAGAGAAGGTGGCTCGAATTGATCAAGGATTATGATCTGACCCTGGATTACCAAGAGGGTAAGGCAAATAAAGTAGCGGATGCTCTGAGTCGCAAGAGTAAGCATTCATTAAACGCTGCTATGGTGGTGCCTCGTGAATTGTGTGAAGAGTTTCGCAAGCTTGATATCGAGGTTGTTCCTCAGGGTTATGTGTCTGCGTTGTTGGGTTCCATGAGTGCTGAGCCTGAGTTGTTCCAGGAGTTAAGAAGCAAGCAAAAAGGTGATCGGAAGCTGGAGAAGATCTGTGAAGCAAAGATGCAAGGTCGTGCAGAGAATTTTAAGATCTGTGCTGATGAAAGCTTGAGGTTTATGGGGCGTTGGTGTGTGCCCAATGATGGCGAGCTTAAGAGAAAGATTCTCGAGGAAGCTCATAGTACTCCTTATTCCGTTCATCCTGGGGGTGACAAGCTTTATAAGGATCTGAAGGCTAATTTTTGGTGGCCTGGTATGAAGAGAGAGATTCTGCGAGTTCGTAGCTAGGTGTTTGATCTGTCAGAAGGTGAAAATTGAGCATCAGAGGCCTGGTGGTTTGTTGCAACCTTTGCCTATTCCTGCTTGGAAGTTCGACTCGATCTCGATGGATTTCGTGATGAGTTTGCCTAGAGCTGCTGGTGGATTGAATGCTGTGTGGGTAAATGTGGATCGGTTGACCAAAGTGGCTCGTTTTATTGCGATGAAGAACACTTGGTCTATGGAAGAGTTAGCTGAAGCTTATGCTAATGAGATCATTCGTCTTCATGGGGTTCCCAAAGACATTGTCTCTGACCGTGATCCGCGATTCTTATCCCATTTCTGGACCACTTTGCAAGAGGCTTTTGGTTCGAAGTTGAAGCTTAGTACTGCATTTCATGTAGCTACCGATGGTCAGACTGAGAGAACTATTCAGACCTTGGAAGATATGCTTCGTGCTTGTGACTTGGAATTTCAACAGTCTTGGGTCAAGTCTCTTAGCCTGGTGGAGTTCTCTTATAACAACAGCTATCAAGCTAGTATCCAAATGGCTCCGTATGAGGCTCTCTATGGAAGGAAGTGTCGTAGTCCTACGTGTTGGAGCGACATCAGTGACTCATTGATTTTGGGCCCGGAGTTAATTCAGGATACAGTTGAGCAGGTGAAAGTAATTCAAGCGAAGATGAAGGCTGCTCAAGATAGGCAGAAGTCGTATGCTGATTTGCGTCGGAAACCTATTTCCTTTGAGGTGGAAGATAAGGTGCTTTTGAAGGTTTCTCCTATGAAGGGAGTAATGCGGTTTGGTCAAAAGGGCAAGTTGAGTCCGAAGTACGTAGGTCCCTATGAGATTCTTGAAAGAATCGGGGAGGTCGCGTATCGTTTGGCTTTACCGCCAGAGCTGTCGAAGGTTCATGATGTGTTTCATGTGTCGCAGTTGCGCAGGTATCGTAGTGATCCTTCGCATGTGATCCCTGTTGAGTCGGTATCAGTTGAGCCGAATTTGACTTTTGAAGAGCGACCTGTTCGTATATTGGACCGTCGGAACCGTGCTCTTAGAAGGAAGGTAATTCCCTTGGTTAAAGTACTCTGGAGAAGTCAGAAGTACGAAAAAGCTACTTGGGAAACCGAAGAGTCAATGCGACTGAATTACCCGGAACTATTCGTTTCAGGTACTATTTGTGTTTTTGTCTTGTTTGTGTGTTTTCGAAGTTCCGAGGACGAAATTTATTTCAGGAGGGGAGATTGTAACAACCCATAATTTTGCTCCTAGTTTTTCGCAAAAGTTTTCTCTAAAACTATTATTTTCTCTAAATTAATTATTTTTATTTTATAATTTTGGGAGCCGAATTATTATTTTTATTTTCATGGAGTGCTGATGTGTTTATTATATTTATATTTATAATATAATTTATTAGAATTATTTTCATTATTAAGTATTTTCAAGGATTAGGCACGATTTAGGAATTAATCGACTTATCGCGTGGCGGACTTTTGAAGCATGGATCCTTGTTGATTTGGGCCGAAATGTTGTTGGGGGATTTGGGCTTGGACAGCCGGCCAAGGAGAAGGAGAAAAAGAGCTCCTCTTCTTTCTTTTCTTTTTATTTTCTTTGTGACTCTTTGTGGTTTTGTAACTCCCATAACCCCCCTAATCATTCTCCTTAATTAAACCCCTTTAATCCAACCTTTAGCACTCCAAATTAAGATTAAAAATCAGAACTCCATTGCTGCCATACTCCAAGTAATTCGGCCATCATCATCTTCTTCATTCTCTCAAAATTTTTCATTTCTTCTCTTCGTTAATTGTTCGTGACTTGATCTACTTGCCTTTTTCTTATACTTGGTGCTTGGGAATTGAAGAAGGAGAGGAGTACACGCCTATATTGGGATTTTCCAGAAGTAGTCAGTTCGCCTCCGATGATCCAGGTAACTAGTAGTTATCTTAGAACCATAGTGATTAGGGTATTATTCGGTATTAGATTATTACGCTAGGAATTATTTAAAATACTTTTTGAATGAAATTATTGACGAAATTTGACATGAATATACTTGATGCATGCTGTGTGAGTGCTGTATAGAGAAAAATAATTTTCGTATGATTTTTAGTATTTATTTGATTTAATTGGTGTTTTGTGCATTTTTGGCTTATTTGCATAATAATTATTAAACGAGTGTTAAAATTGCTGAAATTATTTTTATTAGATCATGTTATATGGGTAGTATGTATTCCATGCCTTAGAATAATTTTTTACTACTGTTTACTGGTTTATTTAATTGATATATCGGTTTTTGCAATTTCGTTTCTGTCAGTATATAAATCATGAAAATTATTTCTGGAGGCCTAAAAATTCATTTATTTCAATATAATGTATTTCCGTGAATTTATACATGTTATGTAGATTTTTGGTAATTTTTGGGCGTTTATTTTTATTTTTAACTATTATATTGGATTTATTGAGTAATCTGTATATTAACGTTTAAAAATACTTTTGGAGTCCGAAAATTATAAATAAAACTTGTACCATGTCAGTAGAGTCATTAGGGTCATATGATAATTTTTGTGTGATTTTACTGCTCGAACTCTATAGTTTAATAATTATTATTGGGTTTTTGTTGTGAAATTGAGGATACTCTTTTAAATTATTTGAGAGCTTGTAAATCAGAAATAATTTGTAATTTATTTTGTTCTTGGTTTCTGATGTTCAGTAGGATGCATTATGTATTATTGGGTATCCTTATGTTCATGTTTGATTTATGAAAGAAAATGATTAATTGTTACTACTCTTTTAATGAATAAGTTTTGGAGTTAATTGGTGATGTATGTTTGATTGAATTGTTGGTGCTGTAAAAACTGCTTTATTATCATTGTTGATGTTTAGAAATGTTTAAGTGTTTATTGTGGGAGACTTTTGTTGAACGTTTGTAAGTTATTATTTTAGAGGAATTATGAGGAGTTGTTTTGATGAATTATGGGTATAAGGCCGGGTGGCATCCCTTTTTGATGAATATTTTAAGATGAATGATACTTAGATAATATGCATGATTTTATTTTGAGATAAGAATATCCGGTGGGATAGATGTAGTCCCCGGTGAAGAACATGCCAACCACCTGGTTTGCGAACTAGGGGTACACCTGGGTTAATTGTTGTCGTCCGAGAGGTCAGGGAGTTCTGCGTGTTCTACCCTGCATCGGGAGTTTGGCCATTCTTAGACAACGTAAGCCCATAGACTGACCTGGAGATTGCGATCTGACAAACCTTAGGAAGTGAATTGCGATTCACTGGCGTTCGGTTTCTGACTCAATAACTTGTTGTATTCTTGATTATTATTTATGTATTCTAGAATTTATTCACTCACTATATCTTGTTTACTTATTGTTGATGATCAATTGTATTACTTATGAGCTTTACAGTTTTTAGATGCATGTTATTGTTATAATGATTGTATGATTTCCTTTCTTTTTAATCTATTTCTGAATCGTGCTTTGATTGCTTTCGTTCTGGGAGAATTGCTAGTTACTCCCCCGACCGTGTGGAATTATTTAATATATCCTTGCGAGATGGAAATGACTGCTAGGCTTGTGACTGCTTGGGCTAGCGAGTGAGGGTTTGTAGTGAGAAGAAGCTTTTGATAGTTTTTGTGGTAGATAAGTTCTATGCAGACCATAGACAGTCCTACTTTTGGCTAGCTTTCAAGGACATTTAGTTTTTAGATGAGCTTTAACGGGAGACTTGCATGTCTCGTAGTTTTTGGATTTATGTTATGATATAATTTGGGATATTTCTTTTATTTAGAACTATAATGTTTTTCTCGGATTTTACTTTTCTTTTTGAAGCTAAGAAACTTTAATTTGAGGATTATCTTTAATTATTGTTTTAGATTAGCATAACCGTCCTGACGTTATTTCCGCTAACGTCCTTTTTAATAAATCTTGATTAGATTTTGTTTAGTATCTTAGTAGTAGAAGGACGGGGTGTTACGGTTGGTATCGGAAGCAAAGTTACCCGAGACCCTTAATTAGTCACTAAGAAACTCCCTAGGAAATGTGTAGTTGAAGTAACTAGGATCATTAGAATCTTAGGCTTCAAGAAAAGTAGTGGTGAGAGGGTCACTTGGTAGGAAACCACGGGAAAATATTTTTCTTACTCTGATGTGATAAGTTGTTATTTACAACTAATAATGTGTTAAGTAACGAATGTTTAACTTGTGTTTGTAGAATGCCGCCTCGAGGTTTGACTAGTGCTATTAAGGAGGCTGCCCGGAAAAGGCGCCAAGCACTTGAGAACGCTATCATAGCTATGGCTAATCGGTCTTCTGCTACTCCTAGTGGGCAATCTGTCTTTGATCGGTTTGACCGTCACCGTCCGCCTACTTATGACGGGACTTCGATCTCGTTGTGCTAGAAGGGTGGATAAGAGAGATGGAGAAACCGTTTCTTGCTACTTGGTTGCCCCGTCTTGCTGAAATGGTGTCCATTGGTACCTACTATCTGAAGATGGAAGTTGATAACTGGTGGAGTACTGTTCGTGCAAGCTGCATGGCTACACCGGGTTTTGGATGGGATGAGTTTTGTATTAAGCTGAAAGACGGGTTTTATCCTGATGAGCTCCGTTGGCGAAAGCAAGAAGAGTTCTTAACTCTGTCTCGGGGTACTACGAGTGTGCGGGGAGTACACCGATAAGTTCACCGAGCCGTCCGGGTTTGCTACCACGGTTGTACCTGCCGAAGGCGAGTGTGTGAAAAGGTACATTAAGAAAATGGATCCTAGGGTGAGGACCCATGTTCTGAGTTCGGGTGCTTCGAGTTTCCAGGAAGCCTATGAGATAGATCTGAGTATTCATGCCTCTTTGAAGGAGGAGGATTCCGCTAAGGGCTGCTGTTGCTAAGAAGCTCCGCTGCTACCTATGTTCGGTTCCCTACCAAGAAGCCGAGGTATGAGCCGTCTGGTCGAGGGGGTTATCAACAGGGTTCTGGATCTAGTTATCGTCCGAGTTTTGATCCGAGCAAGTGCCGAATCTGTGGTAAGGCTGCTCATCCAGGGAAGAACTGTGATGGATCGACTGTCGTTTGTTTCTATTGCAAGGAGGTGGGGCACAAGTCTTTCCAAGTGTTCTAAGAATCCTAGAGCTCCGTCTTTTTTTCGCCGGGTCCCGCTAAGCCGCTAATTCTTCCGCTCCTCCGAAGAACAAGGATTTATGTGATGACGCAAGCTGAAGCCGATGTCCATCCTGATGTCATCTCTGGTACTTTTCTTGTAAATAATACCCCTGTTTTGTTCTGTTCGATACTGGTGCTACAGTGTCTTTTATTGCTAGTTCCTTTGTTCGAAAAGCTAATCTTTCGTCTAGATCTCCTGTTAAGTCCCTAATATCTCTTCCGTCTGGTGAGAATTATCCCTGTCATTCTGAGTTTAAGGGCGTGCCTGTCAGCATTATGGGTTCTGAGTTGCCAGCGGATCTTAAGGAGTTTCCTATGTCAGGGTTTGATGTGATCCTCGGAATAGACTGGTTGTCGAAGTATCATGCCTGCATTCAGTGCCGTGATCAGAAGGTGGTGCTCAGAGATTCTAAGGGAAAAAGGATTTCTTATTCTGGTGTTGTAGTGAAGAAGAGTGTTAAGTGGGTTTCCGCTCTGAGAATGCGGATGATGCGTCAAAAAGGTGATGTGGTATACCTTTGCATGGTGAAGGATTTGTCATCTGAAGATCCGCTCGAGAGTATTCCGGTAGTTCGGGATTATCCTGATGTATTTCCTGAAGAGTTGCCAGGTATTCCTCCTGAAAGAGTTGTGGAGTTCTGCATTGATTTAGTACCGGGTACTGCTCCTATATCCAAGGCTCCGTATAGGATGGCGCCGTCTGAATTGCAAGAGCTGATAGATAAGGGCTTCATAAGGCCTAGTGTGTCTCCATGGGGTGCTCCTGTTCTGTTTGTCAAGAAGAAAGACGGGAGTATGCGTCTGTGCATCGATTACCGTGAGCTGAATAAGGTAACGATCAAGAATAAATATCCGTTGCCTCGCATTCAAGATCTGTTTGATCAATTAAAAGGTGCTGGTGTATTTTCCAAGATCGATCTGAAATCCGGATATCATCAAATTCCCGTTAAGAAAGAGGATATTCCGAAGACTGCTTTCCGCACCAGGTATGGGCACTATGAATTTGAAGTGATGCCATTTGGTCTCACGAATGCTCCTGCGATTTTCATGGATCAAATGAATCGCTCTTTCCACGAGTACTTGGATACTTGTGTGGTCGTGTTTATCGATGATATTCTTGTTTACTCTAAGGATGAGAAGGAGCATGAGAAGCATTTGAGACTGGTGTTGGATGTTCTACGCAAGCAAAAGTGGTTCGCAAAGCTGTCTAAGTGCGAGTTCTGGCTGAAGGAAGTTGCTTTTCTAGGGCATGTAATCAGCAAGGAAGGAGTTAAGGTGGATCCCGCTAAGATCAAGGCTGTTGTCGAGTGGGAGAGTCCTAAGAATGTGACCGAGATTCGGAGTTTTCTGGGTCTGGCTTGCTATTATAGGAGGTTCGTTCAAAATTTCTCCAAGATAGCTCAACCTCTGACTCGCTTGATGCGCAAAGGACTGCAAGTTCGTCTGGTCTGAGGATTGTGAAGGGGCATTTCTGAAGCTGAAAAAGAGTTTGACCTCTGCTCCTGTTCTTACCTTGCCATCTGAGGGCGTTGGGTATGAAGTGTTCAGTGATGCATCGAAGAATGGTCTGGGTTGTGTTTTGATGCAGCAAGGGAAAGTAATAGCCTATGGTTTGAGGCAACTGAAGGTGCATGAGAGGAATTACCCGACCCATGATCTGGAGTTAGCGGCTGTGGTGTTTGCACTAAAGATATGGCGACACTATCTGTATGGTGTTCCATGTAAGGTGTATACTGACCACAAGAGCCTGAAGAACATCTTCACTCAGCGTGATCTTAATATGAGGCAGAGAAGGTGGCTCGAATTGATCAAGGATTATGATCTGACCCTGGATTACCAAGAGGGTAAGGCAAATAAAGTAGCGGATGCTCTGAGTCGCAAGAGTAAGCATTCATTAAACGCTGCTATGGTGGTGCCTCGTGAATTGTGTGAAGAGTTTCGCAAGCTTGATATCGAGGTTGTTCCTCAGGGTTATGTGTCTGCGTTGTTGGGTTCCATGAGTGCTGAGCCTGAGTTGTTCCAGGAGTTAAGAAGCAAGCAAAAAGGTGATCCGAAGCTGGAGAAGATCCGTGAAGCAAAGATGCAAGGTCGTGCAGAGAATTTTAAGATCTGTGCTGATGATAGCTTGAGGTTTATGGGGCGTTGGTGTGTGCCTAATGATGGCGAGCTTAAGAGAAAGATTCTCGAGGAAGCTCACAGTACTCCTTATTCCGTTCATCCTGGGGGTGACAAACTTTATAAGGATCTGAAGGCTAATTTTTGGTGGCCTGGTATGAAGAGAGAGATTGCCGAGTTCGTAGCTAGGTGTTTGATTTGTCAGAAGGTGAAAATTGAGCATCAGAGGTCTGGTGGTTTGTTGCAACCTTTGCCTATTCCTGCTTGGAAGTTCGACTCGATCTCGATGGATTTCGTGATGAGTTTGCCTAGAGCCGCCGGTGGATTGAATCTTTGTGTGGGTAATTGTGGATCGGTTGACCAAAGTGGCTCGTTTTATTGCGATGAAGAACACTTGGTCTATGGAAGAGTTAGCTGAAGCTTATGCTAATGAGATCATTCGTCTTCATGGGGTTCCCAAAGACATTGTCTCTGACCGTGATCCGCGATTCTTATCCCATTTCTGGACCACTTTGCAAGAGGCTTTTGGTTCGAAGTTGAAGCTTAGTACTGCATTTCATGCAGCTACCGATGGTCAGACTGAGAGAACTATTCAGACCTTGGAAGATATGCTTCGTGCTTGTGACTTGGAATTTCAACAGTCTTGGGTCAAGTCTCTTAGCCTGGTGGAGTTCTCTTATAACAACAGCTATCAAGCTAGTATCCAAATGGCTCCGTATGAGGCTCTCTATGGAAGGAAGTGTCGTAGTCCTACGTGTTGGAGCGACATCAGTGACTCATTGATTTTGGGCCCGAGTTAATTCGGGATACGATTGAGCGAGTGAAAGTAATTCAAGCGAAGATGAAGGCTCGCCAAGATAGGCGAAGTCGTATGCTGATTTGCGTCGGAAACCTATTTCCTTTGAGGTGGAAGATAAGGTGCTTTTGAAGGTTTCTCCTATGAAGGGAGTAATGCGGTTTGGTCAAAAGGGCAAGTTGAGTCCGAAGTACGTAGGTCCCTATGAGATTCTTGAAAGAATCGGGGAGGTCGCGTATCGTTTGGCTTTACCGCCAGAGCTGTCGAAGGTTCATGATGTGTTTCATGTGTCGCGAGTCTTGCAGTATCGTAGTGATCCTTCGCATGTGATCCCTGTTGAGTCGGTATCAGTTGAGCCGAATTTGACTTTTGAAGAGCGACCTGTTCGTATATTGGACCGTCAGAACCGTGCTCTTAGAAGGAAGGTAATTCCCTTGGTTAAAATACTCTGGAGAAGTCAGAAGTACGAAGAAGCTACTTGGGAAACCGAAGAGTCAATGCGACTGAATTACCCGGAACTATTCGTTTCAGGTACTATTTGTGTTCTTGTCTTGTTTGTGTGTTTTCGAAGTTCCGAGGACGAAACTTTATTTCAGGAGGGGAGATTGTAACAACCCATAATTTTGCTCCTAGTTTTTCGCAAAAGTTTTCTCTAAAACTATTATTTTCTCTAAATTAATTATTTTTATTTTATAATTTTGGGAGCCGAATTATTATTTTTATTTTTATGGAGTGCTAATGTGTTTATTATATTTATATTTATAATATAATTTATTAGAATTATTTTCATTATTAAGTATTTTCAAGGATTAGGCACGATTTAGGAATTAATCGATTTATCGCGTGGCGGGCTTTTGAAGCATGGATCCTTGTTGATTTGGGCCGAAATGTTGTTGGGGGATTTGGGCTTGGACAGCCGGCCAAGGAGAAGGAGAAGAAGAGCTCCTCTTCTTTCTTTTCTTTTTATTTTCTTTGTGACTCTTTGTGGTTTTGTAACTCCCATAACCCCCCAAATCATTCTCCTTAATTAAACCCCTTTAATCCAACCTTTAGCACTCCAAATTCTGATTAAAAATCAGAACTCCATTGCTGCCATACTCCAAGTAATTCGGCCATCATCATCTTCTTCATTCTCTCAAAATTTTTCATTTCTTCTCTTCGTTAATTGTTCGTGACTTGATCTACTTGCCTTTTTCTTATACTTGGTGCTTGGGAATTGAAGAAGGAGAGGAGTACACGCCTATATTGGGATTTTCCAGAAGTATTCAGCTCGCCTCCGACGATCCAGGTAACTAGTAGTTATCTTAGAACCATAGTGATTAGGGTATTATTCGGTATTAGATTATTACGCTAGGAATTATTTAAAATACTTTTTGAATGAAATTATAGACGAAATTTGACATGAATATACTTGATGCATGCTGTGTGAGTACTGTATATAGAAAAATAATTTTCGTATGATTTTTAGTATTTATTTGATTTAATTGGTGTTTTGTGCGTTTTTGGCTTATTTGCATAATAATTATTAAACGAGTGTTAAAATTGCTAAAATTATTTTTCTTAGATCAGGTTATATGCGTAGTACGTATTCTATGCCTTATAATAATTTTTTCCTACTGTTTACTGGATTATTTAATTAATATATCTGTTTTTCCAATTTCATTTCTGTCAGTATATAAATCATGAAATTATTTCTGGAGGCCTAAAAATTCATTTATTTGAATATTATGTATTTCCGTGAGTTTATGAATGTTATGTAAATTGTGGGTAATTTTGGGGCGTTTATTTTTATTTTTAATTATTATATTGGCTTTATTGAGTAATCTGTATATTAACGTTTAAAAATACTTTTGGAGTCCGAAAATTATAAATAAAACTTGTAACATGTCAGTAGAGTCATTAGAGTCATAAGATAATTTTTGTGTGATTTTACTGCTCGAACTCTATAGTTTAATAATTATTATTGGGTTTTGGTTGTGAAATTGAGGATACTCTTTTAAATTATTTGAGAGCTTGTAAATCAGAAATAATTTGTAATTTATTTTGTTCTTGGTTGCTGATGTTCAGTAGGATGCAGTATGTATTATTGGGTATCCTTATGTTCATGTTTGTTTTATGAAAGAAAATGATTAATTGTTACTACTCTTTTAATGAATAAGTTTTGGAGTTAATTGGTGATGTATGTTTGATTGAATTGTTGGTGCTGTAAAAACTGGTTTATTATCATTGTTGATGTTTAGAAATGTTCAAGTGTTTATTGTGGGAGACTTTTGTTGAACGTTTGTAAGTTATTATTTTAGAGGAATTATGAGGAGTTGTTTTGATGAATTATGGGTATAAGGCCGGGTGGCATCCCTTTTTGATGAATATTTTAAGATGAATGATACTTAGATAATATGCATGATTTTATTTTGAGATAAGAATATCCGGTGGGATAGATGTAGTCCCCGGTGAAGAACATGCCAACCACCTGGTTTGCGAACTAGGGGTACACCTGGGTTAATTGTTGTCGTCCGAGAGGTCAGGGAGTTCTGCGTGTTCTACCCTGCATCGGGAGTTTGGCCATTCTTAGACACAGGCAGTGGGGAACGTAAGCCTATAGACTGACATGAAGATTGCGATCTGACAAACCTT
Organism: Beta corolliflora; assembly: GCA_947648045.1. Lineage (NCBI taxonomy): Eukaryota > Viridiplantae > Streptophyta > Magnoliopsida > Caryophyllales > Amaranthaceae > Beta > Beta corolliflora. Next base: position 98,279 of record CANSZD010003755.1, on the reverse strand, counting down.
AGGAAGTGAATTGCGATTCACTGGCGTTCGGTTTCTGACTCAATAACTTGTTGTATTCTTGATTATTATTTATGTATTCTTGAATTTATTCACTCACTATATCTTGTTTATTTATTGTTGATGATCACTTGTATTACCTATGAGCTTTACAGTTTTTAGATGCATGTTATTGTTATAATGATTGTATGATTTCCTTTCTTATTAATCTATTTCTGAATCGTGCTTTGATTGCTTTCGTTCTGGGAGAACTGCTAGTTACTCCCCACTGACTGTGGAATTATTTAATATATCCTTGCAGATGGAAATGACTGCTAGGCTTGTGACTGCTTGGGCTAGCAGAGTGAGGGTTTGTAGTGAGAAGAAGCTTTTGATAGTTTTTGTGGTAGATGAGTTCTATGCAGACCATAGACAGTCCTACTTTTGGCTAGCTTTCAAGGACATTTAGTTTTTAGTTGAGTTTTAACGGGAGACTTGCATGTCTCGTAGTTTTTGGATTTATGTTATGATATGATTTGGGATATTTCTTTTATTTAGAACTATAATGTTTTTCTCGGATTTTACTTTTCTTTTTGAAGCTACGAAACTTTGATTTGAGGATTATCTTTAATTATTGTTTTAGAGTAGCATAACCCTCCTGACGTTATTTCCACTAACGTCCTTTTTAATAAATCTTGATTAGATTTTGTTTAGTATCTTAGTAGTAGAAGGACGGGGTGTTACAGTTGGTATCAGAGCAAAATTACCCGAGACCCTTACTTAGTCACTAAGAAACTCCCGGGAAATGTGTAGTTGAAGTAACTAGGATCATTAGAATCTTAGGCTTCAAGAAAAGTAGTGGTGAGAGGGTCACTTGGGTAGGAAACCACGGGAAAATATTTTTCTTACTCTGATGTGATAAGTTGTTATTTACAACTAATAATGTGTTAAGTAACGAATGTTTAACTTGTGTTTGTAGAATGCCGCCTCGAGGTTTGACTAGTGCTAGAAAGGAGGCTGTCCGGAAAAGGCGCCAAGCACTTGAGAACGCTATCATAGCTATGGCTAATCGGTCTTCTGCTCCTCCTAGTGGGCAATCTGTCTTTGATCGGTTTGACCGTCACCGTCCGCCTACTTATGACGGGACTTCTGATCCTGTTGATACGCTCAAGTTATACGATGTTTTTGCGTTATTTTGGGTGCACTTTGCTAAGGGTTTGATTGTAATTGTTAACATTCGTGTTTTATTTAGCCCTTAGCGGAAGTTCGGAGCTTTGCGAGATAATTTGTATTAACGTCATGTATTCCGAGCTTTCAAGATGAAATGGATTTGAATGATGTTTGATTGAAGTTGTCTTTGGAGAGCTTGGGAGATTTGGCATCGGAGCATAATGGGCAATCATCGGAAGCTCTAAGCACCAAGCATGCGCGTAACTTCGACCACCTACACAGCTCACATCAACCCAGTGAGCCAGCGTCATCACCAACCAAGCCACAAGCTCGCCAAGCCAAGCTGCCCAGCGCCCATCGCCAAGCAGCCCGCACACCCGCACGCTCAGCAAGCCAAGCTGCCCAGCGCTCACTGCCCAGCACCCATCGCCCAGCGCTCGCACAGCCAGCACGCATGCCCAGCCCAGGCTCGCGACTCGCGAGGCCTGTCGCACCTCGCGACGCCCCTGCCATCGCGACTCGCGACCATGCCAGCCATTTTGTGCGCGGGGAGACGAGAGTCCTCGTCGCGACTCGCGATCAGTTGCGCGACTCGCGACGCTTAAGTCGGCTTGGGGCTACGATTTTGTGCGGGGTTTAAAAGCCTCCTAAAACCTAACTTTTGGGAGAGAGGAAGAAAAGATGGAGTAGAGCTGAAAATGGAAGAGGGAGTCTCCAACACTCCTCTCTTAATTCTCCTTCCTCACTTTTGTTATTTTTCTTAGTTTTCTTTGTTTTCTTAGAGATTTCTATGTTGGATTTGGTTTATGCTATCGGATTGTAGCTTGAACTGTTCTTGGAGAAATTAACATGAAGCTTCAACCGTTATTGTGAGATCTTTCCTCTCTTTCTCTTTTCCTTGATTATGGTTCAATTTCTATGCTTGTGATTTATGATTGTTGCATAATTATGCTAGGAACGTTACTAGTTTGATTGTGTGATTAATCTAATGCTAGATTTAAGAATAGAATCGGATTGTTTTATTCTTTTATCAATTGGTAGCAAACTAGGGATTAATTTAGATGCTGATCATCTTGGTTATTTCTTAGGGAAATTGAATCAACTGTTGAGTGTTTATCGCGTGTATGACATTAGCGGGTCTATTGGTTCTCTCGTGTTTATTGTCGCTATTGGATTGAACTTAGACGCAGATCGGACTAGGTTATCCTTTAGTTAGGGTTTTATAGTCACGGCGATCGTGCTATTCAACTAAGAATAAGGAGAACACGAGATTAATTCTCGACAATAGATAATTATGGAAATCATTAGAGTGGATGTTCAAGGATCGATAATGAATTGAAGTGGATGTTAATCGGATTCAAGATCTTCCCAAATTGATTTCTCATTTTGTTTATATGCTAGTTAGTTTTAGTTTGTTTATAATCTACTTGAAACCCCCCTTTGTAATTAGGTTTCTCGGCCCTTAGCTTAATCGAGGTTTCGAATCACGCTGAATATAAACTCGTCCCTGTTTCCCTGTGGATACGACCCCTACTTCCACTATACTACCTTAGTGTAGAAGAGAGTAGGAGAAATTTTATCTTTGGACGGGTGCGGTGCCCAACGACGACACATCCGCGCCCGCCCAAATTTTGGCGCCGTTGCCGGGGAAACGGTGTTACTTGTTTGTATTTAGCGTGATTTTTGGATGGTATTGCTTGTGCTCTTTGTTTTTGGTTGGCCACTCTCTTGGGAATGGTTGATTGAAGCTTTTGACGGTTTATTGCTTGGTTATTGTCTAGCTTTAAATATTGATATTAATGGTCATGACTTGGATTAGCTAGGAGTACTACTAGTTGATGTTTGTTGTTGACTTAATGCTAGGTTTTGGATATAATCTGATGTTATATGCTCAACCATGTTGTAGTAAGCTAGGTACTAACAATGCATTGCAAGAGTTTCTCTCAATCAATTTTGCAGGTACTTGAAGTGGAGATTGACATGGAACCACCATTGTCGCACATGGAGCACAATCCCACTGATTAAGCTTAAGGTACTAAGTCGAGCTAACGACTTTAAACAACAGCGCTTCTCGGGAGGCAACCCGATACCCTTTTTATTTTCTTTCTTTTCCTTTATTTCTTATCAAATTTCCACCACCACAACAAATTTTCTTCCACCCACTCACCACCCACTCAAAAGAACCACAACAAATCATAATCCACTTTGAGCCCAAGTCCACAAAAGAAAACCCGTTGGGAAGAGTTCAACCGCTAGGAGTTGGCTAAATTGGAACAAGGAGATTGTTGTATCTTTTCGATCTCTTGAGCTAGGTGTCAATCTCAAAAATTTAAAACTTTTGAATTTGCCATTTGTTTGAGTGATTTGAGGGAGAGGGTTGTGAGTTGATTTCGGAGATTTGAGATGGTGTTGTTAAGAAATTTGAATTTGACGGATTGTTTGGTCATGAGTCTTGAGCATTTGATCTTCGATTTGCTCGATTTTCTTTTCCCCCCCCCCATTTTCAGTTTCCTTTTTCTTCTCATTGTCGTCACATTGAGGACAATGTGTAGTTTAAGTAGGGGGGAGGGTATTCTCATTCTCATGCATCTATGTTGTATATATTACTTTCAATTTGAAAAAAAAAATGAAAATGAAAAAAAAAAGAAAAAGAATAAAAAAAAAAAAGTGATGAAATGAAACCCGTTGAGTTGAAAACCCACAAGGGTGGGCGACTCAGGCAAAAATTGGGGGCCCGGATAGGTTGAAAACCCGAAAGGGCAACCTATGCAAAAAAGTGGCTTATATTGAGCGGGTAAGATGGTGAGGTGCAACCAAAAAGAAATGTGTGAAGCTAGGATGAAAACCCGAAAGGGCTCCTAGGCAAAATGAGAGATGAAAGAGAGAATTTTGAATTTTGAAAACTCATTTGCCGGAGTTGGTGTCATAAGGTGGAAAGCGTTTTCGGGTTGGGTTAGTGAATTCATCCTTTGTTTTGTGAAGATCTATTTATTTTGGCTTTCGCATTCTTTTGGTTGATTGTTTGTTTTTGGGAGTAAGCATGGAATTTATCCCTTTTTGTCTTTGTTCCATGGCTTGCTATTTTAAGTTAGTTGTTGTAGTAGTAGGTCATCTTTTGAGGTTTGGGAGAGCCGATACTTTAGTGTGTCGTGAGTGGGCATTTTGATTCTTGTTGGTGTTGTTGGTTAAACTTGTTGGCGTTGCTTTGGTTATTATTGTTGTCGCGTCTTTGGTATATTTCGGGTGAGCTTGAATCTAAGTGTGGGGAATCATCATCCCTTACGGTTAGGTTTTGAGCGTATTTTGTTAAGATGTGATGATGATGATGTAGTTGATGGGGAGTGTAGGTTGGTTTCGATAGCTTGGGCGATGACTTAATTGGTATTTCTCATTTTTGAGTTTACTCGAGGTCGAGTAAAGTTCAAGTGTGGGGGTATTTGATACGCTCAAGTTATACGATGTTTTTGCGTTATTTTGGGTGCACTTTGCTAAGGGTTTGATTGTAATTGTTAACATTCGTGTTTTATTTAGCCCTTAGCGGAAGTTCGGAGCTTTGCGAGATAATTTGTATTAACGTCATGTATTCCGAGCTTTCAAGATGAAATGGATTTGAATGATGTTTGATTGAACTTGTCTTTGGAGAGCTAGGGAGATTTGGCATCGGAGCATAATGGGCAATCATCGGAAGCTCTAAGCACCAAGCATGCGCGTAACTTCGACCACCTACACAGCTCACATCAACCCAGTGAGCCAGCGTCATCACCAACCAAGCCACAAGCTCGCCAAGCCAAGCCGCCTCGCTCACGCCGCGCGCCCATCGCCAAGCAGCCCCGCACACCCGCACGCTCAGCCAAGCAGCGGCGCCCGCCACATCGCCCAAGCACCCATCGCCCGGCGCTCGCACAACCAGCACGCATGCCCAGCCCAGGCTCGCGACTCGCGAGGCCTGTCGCACCTCGCGACGCCCCTGCCATCGCGACTCGCGATGCCTGTCGCACCTCGCGACGCCCCTGCCATCGCGACTCGTGATGCCTGTCGCGACTCGCGACCATGCCAGCCATTTTGTGCGCGGGGAGACAGAGTCCTCGTCGCGACTCGCGATCAGTTGCGCGACTCGCGACGCTTAAGTCGGCTTGGGGCTACGATTTTGTGCGGGGTTTAAAAGCCTCCTAAAACCTAACTTTTGGGAGAGAGGAAGAAAAGATGGAGTAGAGCTGAAAATGGAAGAGGGAGTCTCCAACACTCCTCTCTTAATTCTCCTTCCTCACTTTTGTTATTTTTCTTAGTTTTCTTTGTTTTCTTAGAGATTTCTATGTTGGATTTGGTTTATGCTATCGGATTGTAGCTTGAACTGTTCTTGGAGAAATTAACATGAAGCTTCAACCGTTATTGTGAGATCTTTCCTCTCTTTCTCTTTTCCTTGATTATGGTTCAATTTCTATGCTTGTGATTTATGATTGTTGCATAATTATGCTAGGAACGTTACTAGTTTGATTGTGTGATTAATCTAATGCTAGATTTAAGAATAGAATCGGATTGTTTTATTCTTTTATCAATTGGTAGCAAACTAGGGATTAATTTAGATGCTGATCATCTTGGTTATTTCTTAGGGAAATTGAATCAACTGTTGAGTGTTTATCGCGTGTATGACATTAGCAGGTCTATTGGTTCTCTGTGTTTATTGCTGCTATTGGATTGAACTTAGACGCAGATCGGACTAGGTTATCCTTTAGTTAGGGTTTTATAGTCACGCTGATCGTGCTATTCAACTAAGAATAAGGAGAACACGAGATTAATTCTCGACAATAGATAATTATGGAAATAATTAGAGTGGATGTTCAAGGATCGATAATGAATTGAAGTGGATGTTAATCGGATTCAAGATCTTCCCAAATTGATTTCTCATTTTGTTTATATGCTAGTTAGTTTTAGTTTGTTTATAATCTACTTGAAACCCCCCTTTGTAATTAGGTTTCTCGGCCCTTAGCTTAATCGAGGTTTCGAATCACGCTGAATATAAACTCGTCCCTGTTTCCCTGTGGATACGACCCCTACTTCCACTATACTACCTTAGTGTAGAAGAGAGTAGGAGAAATTTTATCTTTGGACGGGTGCGGTGCAGAACGACACATCCGCGCCCGCCCACCTGTTGTGCTAGAAGGGTGGATAAGAGAGATGGAGAAACTGTTTGCTGCTACTGGATGCCCTGCTGCTGAAATGGTGTCCATTCGTACCTACTATCTGAAGATGGAAGCTGATAACTGGTGGAGTACTGTTCGTGCAAGCTGCATGACTACACCGGGTTTTGGATGGGATGAGTTTTGTATTAAGCTAAAAGATAGGTTTTATCCTGATGAGCTCCGTTGGCAGAAGCAAGAAGAGTTCTTAACTCTGTCTCAGGGTACTCTGAGTGTGCAGGAGTACACTGATAAGTTCACCGAGCTGTCCAGGTTTGCTACCACAGTTGTACCTACTGAAGCTGAGCGTGTGAAAAGGTACATTAAGAAAATGGATCCTAGGGTGAGGACCCATGTTCTGAGTTCGGGTGCTTCGACTTTCCAGGGAGCCTATGAGATAGCTCTGAGTATTCATGCCTCTTTGAAAGAGGAGGATTCTGCTAAGGCTGCCGAGGTATGAGCCGTCTGGACCAGGGGGTTATCAACAGTGTTCTGGATCTGGTTATCGTCCGAGTTTTGATCCGAGCAAGTGCCGAATCTGTGGTAAGGCTGCTCATCCGGGGAAGAACTGTGATGGATCGACTGTCGTTTGTTTCTATTGCAAGGAGGTGGGGCACAAGTCTTTCCAAAGGTTCTAAGAATCCTAGAGCTCCGTCTTTTTCTCGCCGGGTCCCGCTAAGCCGCTAATTCTTCTGCTCCTCCGAAGAACAGGATTTATGTGATGACGCAAGCTGAAGCCGATGTCCATCCTGATGTCATCTCTGGTACTTTTTTTGTAAATAATACCCCTGATTTTGTTCTGTTCGATACTGGTGCTACAGTGTCTTTTGTTGCTAGTTCCTTTGTTCGAAAAGCTAATCTTTCCTCTAGATCTCCTGTTAAGTCCCTAATATCTCTTCCATCTGGTGAGAATTATCCCCGTCATTATGAGTTTAAGGGCGTGCTGTCGGCATTATGGGTTCCGAGTTGCCGGTGATCTTAAGGAGTTTCCTATGTCAGAGTTTGATGTGATCCTCGGAATAGACTGGTTATCGAAGTATCATGCCTGCATTCAGTGCCGTGATCAGAAGGTGGTGCTCAGATATTCTAAGGGAAAAAGGATTTCTTATTCTGGTGTTGTAGTGAAGAAGGGTGTTAAGTGGGTTTCCGCTCCGAGAATGCGGAAGATGCGTCAAAAGGTGATGTGGTATACCTTTGCATGGTGAAGGATTTGTCATCCGAAGATCGGCTCGAGAGTATTCCGGTAGTTCGGGATTATCCTGATGTATTTCCTGAAGAGTTGCCAAGTATTCCTCCTGAAAGAGATGTGGAGTTCTGCATTGATTTAGTACCGGGTACTGCTCCTATATCCAAGGCTCCGTATAGGATGGCGCCGTCTGAATTGCAAGAGTTGAAGACTCAATTGCAAGAGCTGATAGATAAGGGCTTGATGCGCAAAGGACTGCAAGTTCGTCTGGTCTGAGGATTGTGAAGGGGCATTTCTGAAGCTGAAAAAGAGTTTGACCTCTGCTCCTGTTCTTACCTTGCCATTTGAGGGCGTTGGGTATGAAGTGTTCAGTGTTGCATCGAAGAATGGTCTGGTTGTGTTTTGATGCGAAGGGAAAGTAATAGCCTATGGTTCGAGGCGGTGAAGGTGCATGAGAGGAATTACCCGACCCATGATCCGGGAGTTAGCGAGCGTGGTGTTTGCACTAAAGATATGGCGACACTATCTCGTATGGTGTTCCGTGTAAGGTGTATACTGACCACAAGAGCCCGAAGTACATCTTCACTCAGCGTGATCTTAATATGAGGCAGAGAAGGTGGCTCGAATTGATCAAGGATTATGATCTGAGCCTGGATTACCAAGAGGGTAAGGCAAATAAATGGGCGGATGCTCTGAGTCGCAAGAGTAAGCATTCATTAAACGCTGCTATGGTGGTGCCTCGTGAATTGTGTGAAGAGTTTCGCAAGCTTGATATCGAGGTTGTTCCTCAGGGTTATGTGTCTGCGTTGTTGGGTTCCATGATTGCTGAGCCTGAGTTGTTCCAGGAGTTAAGAAGCAAGCAAAAAGGTGATCCGAAGCTGGAGAAGATCCGTGAAGCAAAGATGCAAGGTCGTGCAGAGAATTTTAAGATCTGTGCTGATGATAGCTTGAGGTTTATGGGGCGTTGGTGTGTGCCCAATGATGGCGAGCTTAAGAGAAAGATTCTCGAGGAAGCTCATAGTACTCCTTATTCCGTTCATCCTGGGGGTGACAAGCTTTATAAGGATCTGAAGGCTAATTTTTGGTGGCCTGGTATGAAGAGAGGGATTGCCGAGTTCGTAGCTAGGTGTTTGGTCTGTCAGAAGGTGAAAATTGAGCATCAGAGGCCTGGTGGTTTGTTGCAACCTTTGCCTATTCCTGCTTGGAAGTTCGACTCGATCTCGATGGATTTCGTGATGAGTTTGCCTAGAGCTGCTGGTGGATTGAATACTGTGTGGGTAATTGTGGATCGGTTGACCAAAGTGGCTCGTTTTATTGCGATGAAGAACACTTGGTCTATGGAAGAGTTAGCTGAAGCTTATGCTAATGAGATCATTCGTCTTCATGGGGTTCCCAAAGACATTGTCTCTGACCGTGATCCGCGATTCTTATCCCATTTCTGGACCGCTTTGCAAGAGGCTTTTGGTTCGAAGTTGAAGCTTAGTACTGCATTTCATGCAGCTACCGATGGTCAGACTGAGAGAACTATTCAGACCTTGGAAGATATGCTTCGTGCTTGTGCCTTGGAATTTCAACAGTCTTGGGTCAAGTCTCTTAGCCTGGTGAAGTTCTCTTATAACAACAGCTATCAAGCTAGTATTCAAATGGCTCCGTATGAGGCTCTCTATGGAAGGAAGTGTCGTAGTCCTACGTGTTGGAGCGACATCAGTGACTCATTGATTTTGGGCCCGGAGTTAATTCAGGATACAGTTGAACAGGTGAAAGTAATTCAAGCGAAGATGAAGGCTGCTCAAGATAGGCAGAAGTCGTATGCTGATTTACGTCGGAAACCTATTTCCTTTGAGGTGGAAGATAAGGTGCTTTTGAAGGTTTCTCCTATGAAGGGAGTAATGCGGTTTGGTCAAAAGGGCAAGTTGAGTCCGAAGTACGTAGGTCCCTATGAGATTCTTGAAAGAATCAGGGAGGTCGCGTATCGTTTGGCTTTACCGCCAGAGCTGTCGAAGGTTCATGATGTGTTTCATGTGTCGCAGTTGCGCAGGTATCGTAGTGATCCTTCGCATGTGATCCCTGTTGAGTCGGTATCAGTTGAGCCGAATTTGACTTTTGAAGAGCGACCTGTTCGTATATTAGACCGTTAGAACCGTGCTCTTAGAAGGAAGGTAATTCCCTTGGTTAAAGTACTCTGGAGAAGTCAGAAGTACGAAGAAGCTACTTGGGAAACCGAAGAGTCAATGCGACTGAAATACCCGAAACTATTCGTTTCAGGTACTATTTGTGTTCTTGTCTTGTTTGTGTGTTTTCGAAGTTCCGAGGACGAAACTTTATTTAAGGAGGGGAGATTGTAACAACCCATAATTTTGCTCCTAGTTTTTTGCAAAAGTTTTCTCTAAAACTATTATTTTCTCTAAATTAATTATTTTTATTTTATAAATTTGGGAGCCGAATTATTATTTTTATTTTTATGGCGTGCTAATGTGTTTATTATATTTATATTTATAATATAATTTATTAGAATTATTTTCATTATTAAGTATTTTCATGGATTAGGCGCGATTTAGGAATTAATCGACTTATCGCGTGGCGGGCTTTTGAAGCATGGATCCTTGTTGATTTGGGCCGAAATGTTGTTGGGGGATTTGGGCTTGGACAGCCGGCCAAGGAGAAGGAGAAGAAGAGCTCCTCTTCTTTCTTTTCTTTTTATTTTCTTTGTGACTCTTTGTGGTTTTGTAATTCCCATAACCCCCCTAATCATTCTCCTTAATTAAACCCCTTTAATCCAACCTTTAGCACTCCAAATTCTGATTAAAAATCAGAACTCCATTGCTGCCATACTCCAAGTAATTCGGCCATCATCATCTTCTTCATTCTCTCAAAATTTTTCATTTCTTCTCTTCGTTAATTGTTCGTGACTTGATCTACTTGCCTTTTTCTTATATTTGGTGCTTGGGAATTGAAGAAGGAGTGGAGTACACGCCTATATTGGGATTTTCCAGAAGTATTCAGCTCGCCTCCGACGATCCAGGTAACTAGTAGTTATCTTAGAACCATAGTGATTAGGGTATTATTCGGTATTAGATTATTACGCTAGGAATTATTTAAAATACTTTTTGAATGAAATTATTGACGAACTTTGACATGAATATACTTGATGCATGTTGTGTGAGTACTGTATAGAGAAAAATAATTTTCGTATGATTTTTAGTATTTATTTGATTTAATTGGTGTTTTGTGCGTTTTTGGCTTATTTGCATAATAATTATTAAACGAGTGTTAAAATTGCTAAAATTATTTTTCTTAGATCATGTTATATGCGTAGTATGTATTCCATGCCTTATAATAATTTTTTCCTACTGTTTACTGGTTTATTTAATTGATATATCTGTTTTTGCAATTTCGTTTCTATCAGTATATAAATCATGCAAATTATTTCTGGAGGCCTAAAAATTCATTTCTTTGAATATTATGTATTTCCGTGAGTTTATTCATGTTATGTAAATTGTTGGTAATTTTTGAACGTTTATTTTTATTTTTAATTATTATATTGGCTTTATTGAGTAATCTGTATATTAACGTTTAAAAATACTTTTGGAGTCTGAAAATTATAAATAAAACTTGTACCATGTCAGTAGAGTCATTAGGGTCATATGATAATTTTTGTGTGATTTTACTGCTCGAACTCTATAGTTTAATAATTATTATTGTGTTTTTGTTGTGAAATTGAGGATACTCTTTTAAATTATTTGAGAGCTTGTAAATCAGAAATAATTTGTAATTTATTTTATTCTTGGTTTCTGATGTTCAGTAGGATGCAGTATGTATTATTGGGTATCCTTATGTTCATGTTTGATTTATGAAAGAAAATGATTAATTGTTACTACTCTTTTAATGAATAAGTTTTGGAGTTAATTGGTGATGTATGTTTGATTGAATTGTTGGTGCTTTAAAAACTGCTTTATTATCATTGTTGATGTTTAGAAATGTTTAAGTGTTTATTGTGGGAGACTTTTGTTGAACGTTTGTAAGTTATTATTTTAGAGGAATTATGAGGAGTTGTTTTGATGAATTATGGGTATAAGGCCGGGTGGCATCCCTTTTTGATGAATATTTTAAGATGAATGATACTTAGATAATATGCATGATTTTATTTTGAGATAAGAATATCCGGTGGGATAGATGTAGTCCCCGGTGAAGAACATGCCAACCACCTGGTTTGAAAACTAGGGGTACACCTGGGTTAATTGTTGTCGTCCGAGAGGTCAGGGAGTTCTGCGTGTTCTACCCTGCATCGGGAGTTTGGTCATTCTTAGACACAGGCAGTGGGGAACGTAAGCCCATAAACTGACCTGGAGATTGCGATCTGACAAACCTTAGGAAGTGAATTGCGATTCACTGGCGTTCGGTTTCTGACTCAATAACTTGTTGTATTCTTGATTATTATTTATGTATTCTAGAATTTATTCACTCACTATATCTTGTTTACTTATTGTTGATGATCACTTGTATTACCTATGAGCTTTACAGTTTTTAGATGCATGTTATTGTTATAATGATTGTATGATTTCCTTTCTTATTAATCTATTTCTGAATCGTGCTTTGATTGCTTTCGTTACGGGGAACCGCTGCTAGTTACTCCCCACTGACTGTGGAATTATTTAATATATCCTTGCAGATGGAAATGACCTGCTAGGCTTGTGACTCCTTGGGCTAGCGAGTGAGGGTTTGTAGTGAGAAGAAGCTTTTGATAGTTTTTGTGGTAGATGAGTTCTATGCAGACCATAGACAGTCCTACTTTTGGCTAGCTTTCAAGGACATTTAGTTTTTAGTTGAGTTTTAACGGGAGACTTGCATGTCTCGTAGTTTTTGGATTTATGTTATGATATGATTTGGGATATTTCTTTTATTTAGAACTATAATGTTTTTCTGGGATTTTACTTTTCTTTTTGAAGCTATGAAACTTTGATTTGAGGATTATCTTTAATTATTGTTTTAGAGTAGCATAACCGTCCTGACGTTATTTCCGCTAACGTCCTTTTTAATAAATCTTGATTAGATTTTGTTTAGTATCTTAGTAGTAGAAGGACGGGGTGTTACAGTATCTCAAGGATTGAGAAAATTTATAAACTACAATTGTCAATTGACAGAGGAAGTGGAAGATGAGAGTGTTAAATGAAAGCTTTGGTTAAAGAAGGAAAATAAAGGAAAAATTAGAGAATTGAGAATGAACTTGGAAAGTTTCCATTTTGTTTTTTGGGAATTGTAAAATGCCAAGAGTTATTAAGGGAAAGGAAGAGAAGATCAAAAGAATCAGGAATGAATACTAATAACTGATATTTGCTTTGGCAGAAGAGAGACCAAGAGAAAGATAAATGAACCATTAGAATAATTAGATAAACTAGAAAATGGGTCACAGAAAACGGAGCCCTAGACAAACACGAGGCCCTGTGCTATGGGTCTGTTTGCACAGGCCCATAGCCGGCCCTGATCATGTGTGCTGTAGATTTCATTCTGTTGTCATCTAGCTTTTAAACTTTGATGGAAGATGCTAGTGTTTTCATCTCCATCTCTAAGCCAATCTAGCTTAGTCTTTTGACTCAGGAATTCAACATATAGCTTGTGCTTCTCTTTGTAATCTCTCACTGCTTCTAGCTCCTGTTCAGCCAAACTGATATCTCCGGGGTGGAGATGCATCAATTTTTGAGCCTCTAACATCTTCTGGTGAGCTTAAACATCTCTTACTTGCAAGTCGGAAAATCCTGTCTTATTCAATTTTTTCAAACCAATCTTACATGTTTAAGTTTCTTCAAAACTCCAAACATCTTGGACCCTGTCCCCTGTGTGTTCCAAGCTTGTCTCACAATATCAGCATATTGAGGTGAACTCTTCCACATTGTAAAATATCTAAATGGCTTACCACCACCTTTATCACTAGGATACACAGTGAGGAGAGCAGGAGCATGGTCAAATTCCCCCTCATTTTGAAAATTCACCTCTGCAGATTCATGTATATCAACCCATGCTGTGTTGGATAACATTATGTCCAACTCTGAAAAGACTCTTGCCTCTCCATGTTGTTTATTATTCCAGGTAAAAAAATTGCCTGAGCTTTTAATATCAGTCAATCCACACTCCTCCATACAAGCCCTTGACAGGCTAAAGTTGTATCACCTAATCAAAAATAACCTAAGGTCCACTAACTAGTAGTCAGGGAAGTCAGGATCGAATCCACAGCGAGATAGCTATACTATTATATCTGAATTCTAATATTATACTAACTAAATCATATGAAAAGAGTTGTTTTACTAAACTAAGCAAATAACAGAATTAAATACGAGGAAATCAGGGACGAATAACAACTACCTAATAAGTCAAATTATCTAGGGCACATGTAATTTCTCTCGAACATTACCTCCCTCAAAGATCACCTAGCCGCTCTCGCATGGTTAAGGATCACTCTGCCTAATGATTGAAAGCCTATACGGTATCTCTCCTCTCGAAGCAGATTCAATATTGCGATAGTAGAAATACAAATCAGGCCTAATTTATAAATCTAGCATGAACGATTCAATCACAGGAAACAATTGAAATAGATGGTAATTAGACTAATCTATCAATCCCTCATTGCATACATAGATCCCCGCAATCCTAGAAATAAGACTACTCACTCATGTTTATGAAAACAATAACAAAATCAATATAAAAATTCATACTTGGAATAATTGCAAATAACTAAGAGATGAATCTAATCAATAATAGAGAAAGCAATAAAGAAGATTACCAAATTGAAGAACTATATTGAACTTGCAAATAATCCAAAGGTTAGATCTTGAATCCAAAGAGAAAAGCAATAAACTAGGGTTATTGAGAGACTAGATGTGCTTAGAAAACTAAAGGCTGAAATTATAATATGAAAACGTAGTGTTTTAACTCTAAATGGATAAGTATTTATATTAAAACCAAAACCGACGCAACACGCGCTTCAAAAGCCTTAAAAAGAGCCCCACCCGACCGGGCGGTAGTCAGGTGCCATAAAGTCTTCGTCTCGCCCGACCGGGCGGTCTTCAGCTGCTTCTTTTCCAAGTGAGATCGTCTCGCCCGACCAACCCGGGCGGATGTCGCCCGGTCGGGCCCGCAAGCTTCTTTGCTTCTAACTTTTTTCCAACTCAAAATGTGGCTAAGTCATGTCGCCCGACCGGGCGGTCTTCAGGTATAAGACGGCCAAAATTCCAATCTTCAAAATGTCATAACTCTTGTGTTATTTGTCGGAATTAAGCAAGTGACCACTCGTTGGAAATCTCTTGAATTGTAGAATCTAATCCAAGTAAAATGCTCGTGCTCTCAAAAGTCCATCATCTCTTGTAGTGGTATATATAAATGAGTAGGAAATGCACCAAAATATGCTAATTCATACAATGATCAACCTGAAACTACAAACACACTACAAGGAGCACATTAGTACTAAAAATGGCTCCGAAGAGCACAATTAAGACCAATAATCAATGAGGGACGGGGATAAAAACTCTATATAAAATAGACATATCAAACTCCCCCAAACTAGACTTTTGCTTGTCCCTAAGCAGAACCTGCCTGAAAATCAAGAGTTCAAGGAAGTTTAGTCGTTTCACCCCAATATAAAATCGTTGCAAAAACATTTAGGTGACTCTAGATCGAATCCAAGCCCACCACAAATCACATCCTGTAAAGCTCAACAGATAAGCACCAATCAGGGATAAGAATCAAGAGAGGCCACTAAACATGCACTACAAATCAATGAGAATGATCTCACAAGGGGACTCTCCACTCATTTGTAAAACACTCTCCAAGCAGTTAAAATGACTGCTTTTATCCAACACCAAGTGCGGAAGTGCCCATCCCAACTCTCACACTCATGTGTTTGAAGGGTGATCAATAACACTCAATTGCCAAACTTCACCAAGTTAGTCCATAGGCTTGAGTCATCTCTCCACATTAGGTGACTATACATGCAAACAAATCATATGACTCATTAAAGGTTATAATGGGGCTCATGGTAGTAGGTGCGATAAATATTTGGGAATGTGGTGCTCAAGGAAGTGAAGTATTACTACAACTTTGATGAAACACCCCACACAATATATTAAATTTAAACACAACTACAACCAATTTTCTTTTCTCACTTCTCCTTTCTCCTTTCATATAATCCAAGCAAAGAATTTTAGCTCAACGTTTTTCCACTTTTTTTTTCCTTCTTACTTTTCTTGAAGAGTCTTGCTTGTCTCGCTTTCAAAAGTTTTATGCTTTAGCTACTAGCTAAAAAAGAATAGAGGAGAATCAATAATTAGGACTCGAAAATAATAATGCGGAGTCCCTTTTTCATGTACACAAATTTTTTCTCATTCACATTAATAACCAATTACATCCAACAAATGTCAACCAACATACATTTCCTAAATACTTCACAACCAAAGGTAGAGGGATGTATTTTTGGAATATGAGGAGCTCATAGCATGGGTATCAAAAGAAATAGGCTTAGCTCAGAGTCATAATCATTTTTGTTTAAGCCATCATATAGTCAATGCATCAATGGAGAGAAAGCACAAGTTCTAGCATCCCTCAAAGAAGTGGGCATACACACATGAAAAGAAAAAACCAGAATATATGCAATTTTTAGGAACAGAAGCTCACACTTAAACCCAAACATGCTTGTAGGACATATGGAGTGCCACAATTATGATTCTTATCATAGATCAAAGTACAAAAATGTCATGCTTTGTTGATCAATCAATCTTTTGCCCGTTCTCTCGCAATAATACAAACTTTTGATTATTTTTTAATAATACAAACTTTTGACCAAAATTCCTCCAGTAGGTCATGACCGGTTAGTCACTTGTTGGTGCAGGTAAACTGGTGATGTGGCTATCTTTTTTTCGTTATTTCCCCTTCTTCTTCTTGTGTTTGCTCTGGTTCTTCTTCCTCCATTTTTTTCCTTTCATTCTTTTCTCCTACTCCCCCTCCACCGTATTTCTCCCTTGCCCGCCCCCTAACCCCACCCCCACCCCCACCCCACCACTAGCCCATGTCGGCTTGCCCAGCCACCGTTTCTCTCTCTTCCTCCTCACCATCGGCAAATTTCCACCACAATCGCACCCTTCTTCTTCCTTCGTCTTCCTCCCGCGAGCCGCCAAGCGCTGCTTTCGTCCATGGGCAACTCGTTCTCCGTTGTATGCACTATGCAGCAAGTAATCCGGCCACGGTAATATCGAATTGCACTTGTTCGTCGGTGTCGTCTCTCGATTTCTTAGCTTCATCACAATCGAAAATTAGAGGATATTACTAAGATTACTCCATGCCAATCGAAAATTAGTTGCTGTTAATCAGTTTTTTAGTTCGATTTAGATTACTCCAAAATATTGGTCCATACTAATACTAACAACAACTAATCAAATTTTTTGGAATGTTGTTTTGAGTTTGTGATGGATTTGAAATATTTTTTCAGTTTTTGATGTGTAATTATAGGATTGATGATAAATTTTAGTTCGGTTTTCTTGTGAAAATTGAATGTAAAGTTGAATTTCATTTGTAATTTCTACTCATGGATAGAGTTTGATAAATTTTAGTTCGATTCTTGTGAAAATTGAATTGGTTGAAGACGGTGGTATTAAAGTGGTGATTGAAGTGGTGTTGTGTTGATTAAAGTTAGTTTTGATTTTCAATTTTGTTCCAAATGGTGGGTGATTCGAGTTTTTGGGTTAAATGTGGAGTTGGGTGCAATGGTGGTGTGGTGATTCTGCCCAGCTATGGCAGTGTGGAAGGAGGAGGTTTTGTGGCTGGGAGGGTGTTTTCGTGGTGGGGCGGGGATGGTTACGTGGGGGAGGGGGGAGGGTGGCTCCGTGGGGAGGGGGTAGGGGTGAGGGTGGGGGTGGGGTAGGGGGGGGGGAGGAGAGAGAAAGGAATTTTGTTTTGTTAAATTTTTTTTTACATGTTTTAAAGGTCACAGGTCAACTTGACCTGCTGTAGGAATTTTGGTGTGAAGTTTATATTATTAAAAAATAATCAAAAGTTTGTATTATTGCGAGAGAACGGGCAAAAGTTTGTATTATTGCGAGAGAACGGGCAAAAGTTTGTATTATTCTAGTTAAAAAATCCAAACACAAATATGATGATACGGGGCACAGGGAAGCAACTATTCAACTTGACTCTCATTTTCTAATAAACTCGTATTTTTGTTCTTTTCCTTTTTTTAATTAAAGAGGGAAAACTAACTAAAAAGGGAAAACTAACTAGTTATGCTGAACTAAACTAGGAAAGCATTAAACTACCTAAAGAGTGAGAGAAAAAATACCATATATACAAGAGACATCCTCCCCCAAGATGAACTTGGCAATGTCCTCATTGCAACAAGGGGAAGGAAAGGAACATGGACCTCAGTCGTCCATAGAGTTATCATCACCATCATCATCCTCATCACCAGCCCGAGAACCAGTACCGACGCCACTACCCCAGCACCGCCACCATGGGTGGGGTTCCAAGTGTACTAACTGGGGTGTGGGTCAGCTCGGGCTATTGTACCTCTCCTGCAATATTCATCATACATAAGAAACATAGCTAGATGCTGGTCAGTGTGGATAGTGTCCACACGTCACTCAAGGCGCTCAATAGCATGAGTGTTAGTAGCCATATTCAGTTCCATACGCTGCAAAACACTCATCATACCCTCAAAATCAGTAGTAGGGGAGGGGGTGTAAAGAAGAGGAAGGGATGGAGGGAGTAGGCTCACGCCGATGGTAAGTCTGAGGAGGCTCAGGGACTGGAGCAGTCTGAGGGGGGTTTGTCTCATCACCTACAGGGAGAAGGTAGGAGGGTGGTACATCATTCTCAGTGTAGTCATCTCCTATAGGTAATTGGACCAAGTCAGGATTAGGGAGGAGTATGAATTTACGATTGGCAATCAGCAACCTATACTGTCGACCACTAGGAGTAAAGTATCGGGCCGAAAGAAAATGGTCAAGATCAAGGTAGGTGGCCCCCGGGAACTACGTACATTGATCCGATTTTCATCATATCCAAAATGGCGGCAATGTGGGTGACTAACCCCCAATAACAATAGGCACGAAGACTTAACACTGCCATCCTCCTCAAAAGTGGGGTATGTTGTAATAGCCTAAGATTTTAAACAGCTTTCTTAATTGGTAATTATGACCATTAGTTTAATTAATATTTTAAAACATGTTTTACTATGATTGAGTTTATTGAATTCTTGGAATTATGATTGAAATCAAAGTTGGATTTTTTGCTTAATAATGAAATTACAAAAATGCCCTTTTGGAAATTCAAGTATGAAGGGTTCAACCATTCATATATGAGATTAACCACCAAATCACGTTAGAGGAAGTATTAAGTATATAAGTATGAATTTTACAAGTTACAAGCTTTCACCTAAATTACTGAAATGGGTTATAAGATGTTTTACACACTAGTGGAAAAAAGGTCATCCGATGCGGTCAAAATCGGGCTTACTGATCCGATTTTGGTCCGCATCGGATGGGCTCGCAGCAGATCTAAAATATTTACTGATCCGGTCCAAAACCGGATCAGTAAATCATTTACTGATCCGGTCCAAAACCGGATCAGTAAATCATTTACTGATCCGGTTTTTGGTGAAAACCGGATCAGTTAACTAGATTACCTGATCCGGTTTTTAGTGAAAACCGGATCAGTTAACCTAGTTAACTGATCCGGTTTTCACTAAAAACCGGATCAGATAACCCCCCCCAAAAACCAAAAAAAAAAAAAAATCTGCATTTTTTCATTATTAATCAATACAAAATCAATAATATATATAAAAACTCATTTTATTAAGCATATTATGCCCAATTGAAGCATAAATAATTAAATACATAAAAATATTAACATACACAACTATGACATTATAATTTTATACTTCAATGGCTCCTTCTATTAGATTTAACAGTCATTCGCTATCATAGGCTTCTTCAAGCTTGCAATACATGCAGTTATAATCTTGCGGATGGAAAATCGATATGGGAGCAGATGTCATAGCATCTGCAAGGAGAAACAAAAGTTAAAACAGTCGGTCAATTTAACACACACGAATGGATACATTCAGTTGCACCAAAACATATGAATGTATTCCCTCAAAAAACATATGAATGTAATACAGCTTGCGTAACAATAGATTCGTTTAGGCACTCTCCTAATCAAATTCCAACTGCACAAATAAATGGGTCTCCAAAGATCAATGATCTACAAATCTATGTTATACTTTATAAGAAAATAATTTGTAGAACAAAGCACACATTATGTAACGTTAACATTTTATATACAAATAATTTAGAAAGAAGAGTACTTACAGCATACAGGGTCTCTTATCTAACCTTTGGAACTCCAATGAAATATTTCTTAGCTTAGATCATTCTCCCATGAGCAAAAGATTAACATGGTATCCCAGAAATTAAAGGAATAGTATTGAATATTGAAGACGAGTGCTTTAATAACACTTTTGAATTATCAACTGATATTCTTTAGCAGTGAAAATCATACATGCTTTAATGACACAACACCATAAATTTCAAACCCTACTTCTTACCGGAAGTCTTTGTCATAGAAACACCTCAAAATCTTTCCCGTTATCCAGTCATATTCATTAGTACAACCTTCTTTGCACCTTAAGCAATAAAGCCTGTAAATCTCAGCAAGTCTATCAAGTGTATATTTCTTCACAAGTAACTGCACAACCAAAGCTAAAACAATAAGAAAACAAGTCAACATCATCACTAAGGATATTCAAAGAGATAGAATTAAATACTGATTTGTCACGAAGACGCTCTGCAACTAGTTTGGCAGTTTCGACAGGAATAGAGTTAAGATCATAACAAGCAACATCGCACACCACAGCAACAAGTTGCTTCCGCACATTTTCATCATAGTCCAAGAGCCGATCACATAGGGCGGCTACAAAATATTAAAGTGTAAATCAACAGAATCTTCTTTAAAATGGTAAACATTTCATAAGTAGAGGCGAGTTTTACCAAATATTTGTGCAACATCGGAGTCTTGCGGGATTTGAAAGAAGACATCTTTTTACATAGTCAAGGGCGGACATCCGAACCTCAACTTCTCTATCGGTTAACCTCTTTAAGAACTCCACAAAAACAGATTGGAATGCTTCGAGAGACAAGCAGAATGCAAACGCAAAAAGTTCACCGACCGCATTAACCGCTCTAAGACGAGCTTCGAACCGGTCATTCTGTTTGTGAAGAAAAGAGTAACAATCATTATACGGAGTAATAGGGAGCATTTTTACAGGATACTTGAGCTAATATTGTGGTGAAAAAGGTATGAGAAATGTACCAACGAGAGGGGGGGAGAGACAGAGAGAGAAGAGCAAGGGTGGATACACATTCCATAAAGAAAAATTAATAAAAGCACAAGACATGAGCATATATATGCAAAGGCGTAGTGTCCAAGAAGTATCAACAGCTACCACGGGTAATAAAGGAAGTGCAACAAAGTAAAAATATCCGTCGAATACAAGTCATGATTCCGCAATTACCAAGTAGCTCTCTAGTCAAATAAGGAACAACTCCCAACAGAATTTGAGGTGAACAAATGGGTATAAGTTGTAAATAATTTCATGGTTGTCAATCTAAAAATAGTCTCTTTAGTAAACAATCGGTTAAAACATACCTTGCAACAAAGAAGAAATGTCCCGAACGACTCACTAACTAGATCATCACACTCAAGATCTAACATCACAACATAAATGAGAATTCAAACCAAAACAAAATGATAAAAAAGGAGAAACAATTACTCATAGAAAATCTTCCGAATTGGATCATAACGAAGTTTAGGAATAGCGAAAGCGTCGATAATACGCAAATGAGAATTGGAAGCGGAAACTTCATCAACATCAAGCATAGTAGAAAGATCTCGATTCAAGATTTCCTTGTCCAAATTCGACGATTTCACTGCCAAAAAAAAAAAATCAAAATTACGAAATGAAGTTGTTGTTTTCCCGAAATTGTTCAAAATACTAAAAAATTAAAGAGAAATTTACGAGGCTCTTGATCGAGAAGGTCGAGGAGAAGATCCAAAGCTTCGTGAGGATCATCAAATTCATGACGATTAACGAAAGAAAGCACCTCTTGAAGTGCGACGGCTTGAAGAGTATAGCTGAAGCTTGAACCGCTTGCTCACTTCTTGTCTCGTTATCGCTCCCATTTTCTCTCTCTCGCAATTCAACGGTGTGTGAATTTTGCTAGAATTGTGCACCAAAAGCTTTTCTGCTAGTTTGGTGGTTTGACTGGTTTCTTTCTCGGATTAGGGTGGATTAGGGTTGATTAGGGTTTAATTAGATGAGGAGGGGAAAGAAGAGAGATGGGGAGTTGAGAGAGAGGCGTGAAAAATGTGGAGCTGTGCAGCATTAGAGTGGGAGAGGTGATGAGAATTTGGCCCAATAACATTTAAGCCGGGCCACATGAGGAGAATATAACCGTTTTTCGATGCGGTCCACTAAACCGCATCGATTTTTAAAAACCGCAATGGTTTTATAATCCGATGCGGTTCCACAAGAGGACCGCATCGATTGTTCTTCCAACTTTCCCTCCCAATTTTAATGTTGATTTTCGGATGCGGTTTTACAAAAACCGCATCTGTTACTAAGTGACATATAAGGTTTTTTCCACTAGTGACACCATAAGCCTTGGGTATATATGATTCGAACCTTGAAATCTATGGATGGGAGTAATGTATAATTTACTAGTATTATTACATTTTGACAATTCGAGAAAGTATTCAAAAATAATAATAGAAGTTTTACTTGGGATATGACAAGAGTATTATATTTATTATGGTTAACATAAGTATAAACATCGAGATTTGTTGGGGTTATAAATTTTATAAGTTGTTATATAAGATTAAATAGAAAGATAATTGTTCGTAAAGAACTTTTGCAATTAAGATATAAAACATCTGAGCCTTACATTCTAAATTGGGATTCCGATTGGTAAGCTATGTTTGAACTCTTCTGATATACTCATAGAATTGTATTATGATTTCCTTAAAGTTCGTTTTTACGTAGTTTTATCGAACGGGTTTTATGAAAGATCATTTATGCTAAGTTATTGAGAACTCGAGCATATTGTGTTATCAACAAGTTGAGTTTGTATATGAAATACTCGAATACGACTATGTTATGAGATTTGATATATTTGACTCGAGAATTATGAATTTGAGTTTCAGAATATATTGAATTATGAATTATATATTTTGATTCTGTTTTTATTTGGGGGAAGAAGCTGCTACAGCAGTGATGAACAACATTCGTATTCTGTATATTCTGTATTCTGGGGACATGTCCTAAAAGTCTTGCAAGCAGTACATAGCGGAAGAGGGAGACGTCCCTTGTAAAAGCTTAGAGACTTCGCCTGGAAGGCAACTCTATTCGTGTTCTCTTTCCCAGTATAATATGAATTCTGAAAGGAAATAGAATATGTATTTGAACATGCAAGGGATTTCGTGGAAAGTTATTTTAAACTTTATTTCCGAAGTAATGCTTTACTCGTCCAAGTTTATGGAATTTCTACACTGCATATGGGAATGATTTTCCAAGGAAGTCGTTAAGAATTTATTAAAGGAGTTAATGATGTTATACATATGTGGATTAAAAGTTATTATACTAAATTATTGGAGTAGGAGATATTGTTAGTCTTTAAGTATGTTAGAATCATAATTGATTTCGGAAGGTCGTATTAGATTCTGTAGTACCTCACGGTTCCTCCAATAGTCCAATTGAATTATATACTATTTATTTTGTAGGATATTCGTATTATTATTTTTAAAAAAGTGACATTATAAATTGTGTTCCAGTATTTGTTATATAATTATTTCATTATGACTTTTCTGTATCTTGATCTCAAATGTCTTGTAAGATAAACTTAAATCTGTAAATACGTTCTAAGCCACCAAAAAGATTTTCTGGTTGGACATTGTGTACTCAGTTTCGCTGATTTTGTTCTTGGAACCTGTCCGGGTGGGGGCAGTGTTCATTGTTAGTAATTTTGCAGGAATTATAAAAGCTCCAAAATGGGCAGTGGACAATAATGCTTTGCAATCAAGTGATTTTGGATGGGCAATGATGGAGATTATATAGTGTAGCTGAAGGAATTCTTATAATATATTATTGTATTGTATTGGAGACTTGTTTAGATCAATTCATTGTACATATACTTTGGGTTGTTATATCGTGGACCTGGAGCCACAGGTCCAGTATCGAGTTTTAGAGGTTATGTCTCCGCTGCAAAAGAATGTAAATTGAGATTTATTAAATGATAATTGAGATATGTGAATGTTAAGTATAATTTGCTAGCAGCTCGGAAGTGTAGGCTGTTACATATGTGGTGGAAATTTTGTGTAAATGATGCATAAAGGCATAAGCAAGATCAAACTACATGTTCATTTTAGCAGGCCACAGGTAGGTCCCCAAAGCAGTGAGCTCCTCAGTATGGGTAGTGTTTGGTTCCCACCGCCCAAAAATAGTACCTCCGGAAAATTTCAGGAGGAGTCGAATGCTAGGATTATGAACAGCCTTGATTTGCAAATGTTGGGAATTTGGGGGTCGAACTCCAGTCAAAGCTTGCCAAAACATCCCCAACAACATAGTTTCGGGTTTCTTTCTATCCCCCCGAATAGTCATCCGAAAAAGTTGGGCAAATTGCCTAAGAGTCAATTTACGGTCCGTGTTGGCAATCCTAAAATATAAGACATGATCATGTGATGAATGCTTACGGATTTCAAGGGAATTTAAAAATTCAAGCGTTATATCGGCATAAGTTCCATGATATATTGTAAAAAATGCACTAATACCAACCCCCGCAAACAAAGTCCGTGTGATTTCGGTGATACCAAAGGCATGCAAGAAATCCCGACTAACAAATCTAGTAGGAGAAATCACTAGAGGAAAAAAGCCTAAGGGCTGCGGTCAAAAGTGGCTTAAGGGCTGCGTTTTTTGACCGCAGCAATTAGAGTAGCAGCCCTTAACATAAAGGAAGGGCTGCGGTTATGAACCGCAGCCCTTGGCCAATTAAGGGTTGCGGTTGTTGGAAAACCGCAGCCCTTGGCTAATTAAGAGTTGCGGTTAATAGGAAAAACCGCAGCCCTTGGCCAATTAAGGGCTGCGGTTTTTCTAATTAACCGCAGCCCTTAATTGGCCAAGGGCTGCGGTTTTCCCTATTAACCGCAGCCCTTGTTTAATTTTTTTTTTTTTTAAATTCAGCTATATAATATATAAATGCGCTCGTTCCCTGCTTCCTTGCTGCTTTACTTTGTACCATATTACAAACCTCATAATGCATATAAAGTTCCCAATTATGTAATAATTATATATATATAATAATAATAATGTTAAAGAGTACATATTAAGGCAAAATTATATTAATTTTAATACAAAAAGCTACATTAACGCAACCGAATAGCTTGCCAACTTGTTTCGAACTTCTAGGTAGTTCTTGCAAAATCCTAACCAATGTATCATAGACAATCTTCATAAATGTAGCTTGCCAACTTGTTTCGGACTTCATCCAATTCTTCAATTGTGAATTCATCCAACCTTGGTGCGTCGTTATCCATGTAAACCTTGCAATAATATGCATATAATAAATTAAATAAGATCAAGTCAAACATTTACAATATATAATAACAACTAACTCTTGCAAATAGCTAATTAAACAACCAATTTTCGAGTTGATTTTGTCGATTTTTGTGAATTTGAGCTATTTCACTTCCCAAAACTAGGTACATGTTACATATAGGAGCAAAACTAACACACACCACTTACTTTATGCATACTTGAAGTGTTAATGTCATATTTAGGTGCAAAAGATTAGAAGTTCAATTTTTAGGTTCGTTTCGGGGTCGATTTTTGTGAATTTGAGCTATTTGACTTCCCAAAACTAGCTACATGTTACATATAGGAGCAAAACTAACACACACCACTTACTTTATGCATACTTGAAGTGTTAATGTCATATTTAGGTGCAAAAGATTCGAAGTTCAATTTTTAGGTTCGTTTCGGGGTCGATTTTTGTGAATTTGAGCTATTTGACTTCCCAAAACTAGCTACATGTTACATATAGGAGAAAAACTAACACACACCACTTACTTTATGCATACTTGAAGTGTTAATGTCATATTTAGGTGCAAAAGATTAGAAGTTCAATTTTTAGGTTCGTTTCGGGGTCGATTTTTGTGAATTTGAGCTATATATTTCACTTCCCAAAACTAACTACATGTTACATATATAGGAGAAAAACTAACACATACCACTTACTTTATGCATACTTGAAGTGTTAATGTCATATTTAGAAGCAAAAGATTTGAGTGCAAGTTTTAGGTTCGTTTCGGGGTCGATTTTGGTGAAAAATCCAATTTCTCACCCAAAATGAACTTACTATTGCAACTACAACTGAACCAAACATATATCACTTAATCTATACATATTTGAACTATATATGTCAATTTTAGTTGGAATTGGTGAAAGTACCAAGTTTCGGGTTGATTTTTTCGATTTTTGTGAATTTGAGCTATTTTACTTCCCAAAACTAACTAAATGTTACATATAGGAGCAAAACTAGCACACACCACTTACTTTACGCATACTTTAAGTGTTAATGTCATATTTAGGTGCAAAAGATTAGAAGTTCAATTTTTAGGTTCGTTTCGGGGACGATTTTTGTGAATTTGAGCTATTTCACTTCCCAAAACTAGCTACATGTTACATATAGGAGCAAAACTAACACACACCACTTACTTTATGCATACTTAAAGTGTTAATGTCATATTTAGGTGCAAAAGATTAGAAGTTCAATTTTTAGGTTCGTTTCGGGGTCGATTTTTGTGAATTTGAGCTATTTCACTTCCCAAAACTAGCTACATGTTACATATAGGAGTAAAACTAACACACACCACTTACTTTATGCATACTTGAAGTGTTAATGTGAAATTTAGGAGCAAAATATTAGAGTTCAAGTTTTGGGTTAGTTTCGGGGTCGATTATAGTAAATTTATGCTACAATTTCCAAAATAAACTAATTCTTACCTATCAATTTAATCTAAATTAAATAAACTAATTAGTTACATACCTTTTGAAGATAATCGATGTCGCACAACGGTTGACTATATCAAACATGTACCGCAGCACGTAATAGCCACAATCAACACCATTCTTTTGTTGCGGACACTGAAATTCACCAAATTTAAACATCCAAAAACATTCATGTTAAATTTAGAGTATATGAAAATAAATGGTTCGACATAAGATTCACCAAAGTAGTTACCTCAACTGATATCCAAAGAGGAGCTTTTCCTAATCGAAGTTCAAGTCCATAATGCTGCTTCATCACACTACATCAATACATTATAAGATGTTTATTATATATATATATATATATATATATATATATATATATATATATATATATATATATGTAACATATATACATATATATATATATATGTAATATATATACATATATATATATATATATATATATATATATATATATATATACATATATATATAAATGTGTAATATTAGGTACACATATTGTTCTAGTTAAGTTACCTATTCAATAGTGACTTGACTAGTAAGGTCCGTGGTGGTTGTCGACGAAGAGAATCAAAATGGTAGACGTGATTATTTGACAAACATATCACAATGAGCGTCCAATGGAGACTATATAAGGAAATAATATAAAGTTACTTATTCAACAATTCGGTAAATTTTGTTATCGATATATGGAACAAGAATGAACTTCTCTCCTAAACAAGGAAATAAAGTTATAGAAAATAAAGTAAAGCATCAAGTTTGGTGTAACAAGCTTACGTTTCAATATATGGAACAAGGATGAACTTCTCTTTTAACCGATGTGATTGTTTGAAACTAGTATCGAGATATTCTTTCACATCGGTTTTGTTTTTTAAACAATTGTCACCTCGCATCATACTTGGACATAACCAACCAATCTTTGTCTCACTCATTTTTTCATTCAATTCGAGACACAATAACCCGAGAAAGCATATAATAAAAAGTAAACATACTTATCATGGAAGTTGAAAACTATTATAAACTTGTAAAGTAAGATATGTATCACCTCATGAAAGCTTGTATCATTGTTCCACTCAACATTTCCCCACGTAAGAATTCTTTAACATCGTCTTTGGAAATCCATGTAGATGACTCATCGACGTAGTTGAATTGTTCCTTCCCCAAAGGAACATGTATTGCAAGATTCTCGGGTAAATCGCTAACGCACTCATGCAACCAATAACATGCCTTAGTAAGGCCTTGCACCACCAACGGCTCGAGAAGTGGATTGTTTGACATACTAACTTGGTCATCGAACACATTTGGTTCAATTGCAGCACGTCCAATTGCCTCCTTAGCCATCTTGTTTGGTGAACCGACCTTTTTAGCCTTCTTGTCATGTGAACCAGCCTTCCTTGAAACCTAGTAAAAAGTAATAATAAGAATATTACTAATTATTATATATATGACATAGAAAAGTAATATAATCGGAGATGATTATTACATAAATTCACGCATATATATATGTATGTTTATCGGTGTACCTCATCTGAAAATCGCACCCATGCACGGGGCCACAGAACATAACTACCATGGGCGTCACTCAGTGTATGTAGACTAACCTCTGGTTTTGGCATCGGAAGACCTAAGTCTTCAAAACCAGGCTCAATGTAGTCAATGCTCACCACATAGTGATCATTGTTCACTATCTGGTGATGCACTCGTACTCGATCACCAGGAGGTTGTGCATGGCCACTAGCTACCACAATCAGACTATAAGAATCATTTTCTTGAACTAATAGTCGGCATGGGGTCTCCTCCTTTGAATCAAAAGAAGTCATTAATAGTTAAGCGATGAAACAACATTACATTTAGAATTGCATGCACTTAGGGACAATACATAGTTAATTAATAAAGCACAGTGATTAAGTGTGATAAATTAAACTAAATAAAGTGATTACCTTCAACTCGGGTATTGGTGGATCAGGTGCAGGTATCGTTTGATTATCCGATGTTTGTGGAACACCGATCGGTTGGCTAGATGGAACATCACTACCTTTCTTCAATGGGAAGGTCGGTAAACCCATTTGCTCCATCATAGCATTGAAGTTATGTGTCATCTCCTCTCTAAGCTCCTCCCGAATTGCAGATTTGATAGCCTCCACATCTACCGACGCCGAATTCACACTACTCGCACTTGATTTTGACGGTGTAGTGTATTGTTCACCATATACCTTTCGCAAGCCGAGGCGGACACCTCCCACGCCCCTCACACGACCACTATGGTCCTTTCCTAGAGTTTCGTGCAAAGCATCCATGTGTGCGGTAGGAGTGAAATCACCGGTTGCCTCATTTTCCTTCAATCCGATCTAGAAATTAAACAACAACAAACAATTGGACGTTAAAATTTTTAAAAAAAAAAGTACTTCCGAATAAGTTGATGGCAGCCTGCTGCCGCTGCTGGCAGCGGGGCCGTGCAAGCGGGGGGGGACTGTGTAGGGGGGGCTGTGTAAGGAGGGGAAAATGACATGAAATGGCCGAAATAGACCTAAAATGATATTTACGTTCCCAAAATCCGACCAATAACAAAGTAGCACCTATAAATCTACTTAATAGCAATATTTTAGGTTATATTATCATATTTCACAAGAAATTGGATTCACATGACTCGAAATACACGAAAATGACATGAAACGGCCGAAATAGGCTTAAAATGACCCTTACTTTCCCGAAATCCAACCAACAACGAAGTAGCACCTATAAATCTACTTAGTAGTCGTATTTTATGCAATATTACCACATTCAACAAGAAATTGGAGTCACATGACTCGAAATACACGAAAATGACATGAAATGGCCGAAATAGGCCTAAAATGATATTTACGTTCCTGAAATCCGACCAATAACAAAGTAGCACCTATAAATCTACTTAATAGCAATATTTTAGGTTATATTATCATATTTCACAAGAAATTGGAGCCCAGTGACGCAAACTATTCGAAAATGACATGAAATGGCCGAAATTGGCCTAAAATGATATATACTTTCCCAAAATCCGACCAATAACAAAGTAGCACCTATAAATCTACTTAATAGCAATATTTTAGGTTATATTATCATATTCCACAAGAAATTGGAGCCCAGTGACTCAAACTATTCGAAAATGACATGAAATGGCCGAAATAGGCCTAAAATGATATGTACTTACAATGGCATTGGCTATCTTTTCTGTAACGGGATCAGGTAACACTCTGTTTCCCTTTGCATCAACCCCATGCATCGAACACCACCAATCAAGGACCCTGTCTGGTTGACGAGCCGGTGTAACTGATGTGGTTGTAGAGCTAGTTGTCGTTGTCGAATCCTGTGTGGGGTAATGGGCAAACATCCACTTTTTTCTCGCCTCATCGTAGGAATGGGCACCCAAATGATGATAATATTTCCTTGCTTTTGCACTCGAGCTTTTTTCTCACGTCTTGCCCAAAAAAACACATAATTACAAACAAAAGATTAGGTGTTATATACAATCATACTCGAGCTAAGTGTGGTAAATATAATTAAAATCCTTTGCTTACAACAGCTTCCGGGGTAGTATTTTTGGCAACAAATGCTTCCCACTCTTCAAGTTTGATATTTCTCCATATTTGATATGGTAATGTGGTGGGTTCCTCTGAATTTTCCAATGCAGCCTCAGCTTCGATTTGCTTTTCTCCCCCATAAATTTTCTTCTTCTTTGTACCCGTTCTTTTCCTCCGCTTAGTGATCCAACCGGACACTAACTTAGCCTTGAAATCTCGAAATCTCTGAGCAAGCACGGATAGAAATAGATTCTTCTTGGCTTCATCATCTTCGATATTGAAGAGATTCTACAAAAAGAACGCACAAAAATATTAGTTTCCACATTTGTTGTAATAGATTAAATTCTATCATTAGTACTACATACACATACATTTATTAAAATAAGAAACTAAATGGTAGTATGAAACTTACCATAGTGTCATTCCATAGTAATTTCTTCATCCCCTCGGGTACCTCTTGCCATGAATGCAAAATGGAGAGCCTCCGGACGCAAAGGCCAATATGTTTGCCATACTTAGAACGCCACACACCACAAGGTTGACCCAAGTTATCGTACTCTAAAGTCATATGCAAGTGAGTAGCACTTATTGACTTTGTAGGTCCTCTTCCCTTTCTTTTTTCATCACTTTCGATTTTCTTTGTTGTTGATTTGTTTGTAACTCCCGTTGTTGACCTTCTTTCCTACGAACTTGTTGTGCTTTCACAATTGTACCAATTTGTGGATGAAGTTCTTGAAGAACTCGATCTTCGAGATCACCTTTATCTGGGTCCTTCCTCACATCATAAGATTCATCCTCGGTTGTGTGTTCACTAGTCGTCATCTCATCCATATGTATTAATTATCCCTGCAATTATAAACACATAGAAATTAATATATATGTACAGGGTAAAAAAAATAACAAATTGAATAAGGACCAACAATAATGCGCTGGGCGGGGGGGACTTGTGGGGGGGGAAGTAGTGAGGGGATGGACGGGGGGGAGCGGGCTATGCAAGGGGGGAACCGGGGTCAGGCAAGGGGGGGAGCGGGAGGCTCGAAATATACAAAAAGACATAAATCGACCGAAATAGGCCTAAAATGATATTTATTTTTCCGAAATCCAACCATCAACAAAGTAGCTCGTATAAATCTACTTAATAGCAACATTTTATGTTATAAGATCATATTCCACAACAAATTGGATTCACATGACTCGAAATACACGAAAATGACATGAAACGGCCGAAATAGGCTTAAAATGACCCTTATTACTTTCCCGAAATCCAACCAACAACGAAGTAGCACCTATAAATCTACTTAGTAGTCGTATTTTATGCAATATTACCACATTCAACAAGAAATTGGAGTCACATGACTCGAAATACACGAAAATGACATGAAACGGACTAAATAGGCTTAAAATGACCCTTACTTTCCCGAAATCCAACCAACAACGAAGTAGCACCTATAAATCTACTTAGTAGTCGTATTTTATGCAATATTACCACATTCAACAAGAAATTGGAGTCACATGACTCGAAATACACGAAAATGACATGAAACGGACAAAATAGGCCTAAAATGACCCTTACTTTCCCGAAATCCAACCAACAACGAAGTAGCACCTATAAATCTACTTAGTAGTCGTATTTTATGCAATATTACCACATTCAACAAGAAATTGGAGTCACATGACTCGAAATACACGAAAATGACATGAAACGGACGAAATAGGCCTAAAATGACCCTTACTTTCCCGAAATCCAACAAACAACAAAGTAGCACCTATAAATCTACTTAGTAGTCGTATTTTATGCAATATTATCAAATTCAACAAGAAAATTGAGTCACATGACTCGAAATACACGAAAATGACATGAAACGGACGAAATAGGCCTAAAATGACCCTTACTTTCCCGATATCCAACCAACAACAAAGTAGCACCTATAAATCTACTTAGTAGTCGTATTTTTTGCTATATTATCATATTCAACAAGAAAATTGTGTCACATGACTTGAAATATATGAAAATGACATGAAATGGACGAAATAGAGATAAACCTGAGTATATGTATCATGATTTGTTGACCTTCCGCCGTTTCTTAGGAGTTTCAACATGTATCCCTTCCGTGTGATCAATACGCATATAGTTCTCAGACATATTTACATCATCTTCCACGCTATTTTCAGGATAGGTAAAAGTTGGGATGTCCTCAAATGCATCATACTCTTCCTCATCCTCAACATCACCAATGCCCAGGATACTCCTTTTGCCAGGTACAACAATTGACCACTTATTATCAGCAGGATCAGTTACATAGAATACTTGTTTAGCTTGTGATGCAAGTACAAATGGCTCTTTAGTTTCACGTAGACGACCCATGTCCACAAGAGTGAATCCGCAAGGATCATCTTTTTTTACGCAACGTCGATTATCATCAACCCAATTGCAACAAAAGAGGCAAATATGAAAAGCTGAGTAGTCAAGCTCCCATATTTCTTGAATTCGCCCATAATAGTTGGTGGCAGCAACAACGGGAGACTTATCTTTCGAGCTTGCGTATTGTGTAGATGACGCCACAAGTGAAACACCACTATTCTGTCGCGATGTCGACTTAAGATCTTGACGTTCAGTCCAAAACGTATACCCGTTAATATCATAACCCTCATAAGAGTGTACAGATTCACGGGGACCAAATGCTAACCACTTGACTGTTTCAGAAACATTTTCATCTAAATCATCCACTACTCGATGATGAAACCAATCAATGAACGTCTTATTATGCATTTGCGTCAATGCCCTTATTCCTTTTCCAGGGTTGCTAACACGTAATTCCTCCATATGCTCATTTAAATAAGGATGGACAGCTGCTACGTGATGCAACACAAATAAGTGAGCTTGTGTACGCTTGTCGACATAAGGTGAGATCAATTTTGAGCCAATCGTACCCTTGCCCTCGAGTCTGCCCTCGTGTCGAGATATCGGAACGCCAATAGGATCAACACCAACAACATACTCTGCCACAAAATTACTGACCTCTTCAGCAATAATCCCTTGAATAATGCTACCTTCTGGTTGTGCAAGATTTCAAACTTTATCCATCAAAGTACCCATATATCTCTCAAAAGGATAGCACCACCTCAAAAACACTGGACCACACAACTTAATTTCTCGAACTAGATGGACAATGAGATGCACCATAATGTCAAAGAATGCAGGGGGGAAAATCATCTCAAATTTGCATAAAGTTTCAACTATTCTAGCCTGCAAGTCATCGAGTGTCGACGGTTGTAGCACTTTGTTGCATATTGTATGAAAAAATGAACAAAGTTCTGTAATGGTGTGCCTCACATGCTTTGGAAGTATCCCACGAATTGCAATCGGTAAGAATACTTGCATCATGACATGACAATCGTGAGATTTCATACTCGATAACTTCAACTCACCATTTAAGGTAACAAATCGCTTCATATTCGATGAGTACCCAGTTGGAACCTTAATGCCATACAATGACTCGTAAAAAATCCGTTTCTCAGCTTTCGATAGCGTGTAGCAAGCTGGTGCCAAATAATTCTTCTCCGAATCATCCACCTTTTTTCTTTTCCCAGTTTCCTCATCAACCCTTTCCTCCACTACTTTCTTTTTCCTTCCAGCCCTTTTTTGAGCCCACAACTCCGGTCGAAGCTTATTTTTTTCCAAGTGAAGACGTGACGCTTTAACATCCTTTGTCTTGCCCGGAATATTCATAAGTGTCGCAAGAATAGCATCACAAATATTCTTCTCAATGTGCATGACATCCAAACAATGTCTGACCTTTAAATCTTTCCAATATGGGAGTTTCCAAAAAATAGACTCTTTTTTCCATAATCCTGTAGTTCCATCAACGTCATTCGCAGGTTTACCATAGATCGTTTCAATGCCCTTAACCTGATTATAAACTTCGGCACGCTAATGGTCTACGAGCAACTTCCTCTTCAACCGTCCCATCGAAGGCCTTTTTCTTAAACCGATAGGGATGGTCGCGTCTAAGGAGCCTTCGTGTGCGCATATAGACATGTTTGCAGTCCTTTATGTGTGTAGACTTCATGTCATCTATACAAATCGGACACGGTTTTTTTCCTTTGGTCTTATACCCAGATAAGTTCCCATAAGCTGGAAAGTCGTTCATTGTACAGAAAAGCATGGCACGCAGAGTGAACATCTCATTAGCATACGCATCAAATACCGACACTCCTTCGTTCCACATCTTCTGTAAATCTTCAACAAGTGGTTGAAGGTATACATCTATGTCATTTCCAGGCTGTTTCGGCCCCGATATGAGAAGCGACAACATGATGTACTTGCGTTTCATGCACAACCAAGGAGGCAAGTTATAAATCACTAAAACTACTGGCCATGTACTATGCTGAGAACTAAGATTGCCAAAGGGATTCATGCCATCCGTACATAATCCAAGCCTCAAATTCCTATCCTCGTTACCAAACGACTTATGCACCCCATTGATACTTTTCCACTCACGGGAATCATCCGGATGCTTCAACAAACCGTCTTTCCTCCTACGATCTACATGCCACCGCATATTCTTCGCATCTTTTTTTAATGAGAACATGCGCTTAAATCTAGGTATTATGGGAAGATACCATAACACCTTAGCTGGTGGTCCTTCACTACCCCCAGCCCCTTCACGCCTGTACCTTGATAATCCACAATGTGGACACTCATCTAAATGCTCATACTCATTACGATAAAGCACATAATCGTTTGGACAAGCATGTATCCTCTGGTACTCTAAACCGAAAGGACACATGAGTTTCTTAGCATAATAGTTCGACTTTGGCAGTTCATTTCCATCGTGGAGCATATCGCCTAAAACTTCCAACAACGACGTGAAACTGCAATCCGTCCAACCTGCTTTCGACTTAATATTAAAGAGTGTTATCACAGCGGAAAGTTTGGTGTACTTCGTACAACCTGGATACAATGGCCTTTCAGCAGCCTCAGACATAGACTCAAACATACGAGCTCGTTTGCAAGACTGATCTTCAACCTCTTGTATCATCTCGTCTACCCGATCTCTATCATCATCCCCATATTCATCATCCCCATACTCATCATCCTCGAAATCATCACCTAATCTATCCTTCTCCTCTTCACATACATCGTTCATTATCCTACTGACCTCTTGCATATCTCCCCCTCCTCACCATGCCAAACCCATACGTGGTATTGAGGCCTAAACCCACGACGAAAAGACATGCTCCCTAAGCAAATGAATACTACTAACCTTGCTCACATTTCCACAATCTAAACAAGGACAATAAAAGTCGATCGCTCCGTAAGATGCTTGGTATTCTAATGCAGATTTACAAAATTCTGAGACCCCATTCACAAACTCAATCGATTCACGGCTACCATACATCCAAGTACGATCCATCTCATTCATGAAAACCTCTAATTAAACACAACCAATTATAAGTATCAATCATTTAAGCACATTCACATGCAAGACAATCACATATTGAAAACACGCACATACAAATGGAGGCTAAGAGAGTCACATGTGCAAATGTATGCATGCATCCGAAGGTCCTTATCACTCCAACCTAACCCGGTCCTTGGACGTTTAATCTCACTAGTGAATATATGCCAACTTTTCAATTCTAAGGAAAATCCGGCGACATTTCCCTCACGATTCTCCAAGTACACGATGTAGATAATTGATTATCTACATATGTACACAGAGAACAATGTAGAGAAACGACAAGCCAAGACTTTCCTTAGAATTGAAAAGAAGACATACATTCACCACCTAAGTGAGATCAAACGTCCAAGGACAGTCCTAAACAGGGGACTATTCAAGACTTACTCCTAATGAGTAAGTCTTGAACGGGTATCTAGGCATATGATTGATGATGATGATTCATATAACTTATACATTTCATAGCTTAATTAAATTATTTTCATCCAATCTCATATCAAGAAATATACATACACATAGATTGAATCTACATATATACACAATAAATGAAGATATATAATGAATTGTCTTTATCATAAATACATACCAATAACAACTAATATGGAGATCGATCTCTATATATACTCTGCACTATCTCCTAGTTGATTTGCCGCTTCCAATATGCTAATATCTAAGACACATAAAACCGAAAAAATTGTTAGCATATAGTAAATGCAAATTGCATATTATTATAAGAAATACATTCATATATATAAATTATCAAATCTTACCCACATTGAAACACATTACAACTAACTTTTCTCATTTAAACTATTAACAAATTATAAATGAAATTTGTTTGCATTAAACTAAGTTAATAGCTAATGTAGCTAATCAAATAATTCAATTAACATATTTTCGGGTTCCGAAGCACGACCCTTTTGTATAACTTTTCTGCAATTTCAGTCCCACTCAAACGCTCAACACATTCTCTTCTCCCAAACGAATATAAACATATTATCAAACAAAAATCAAAATAATTAAAAAGGCAACCTTTAATTTCTTGACCAACAACGTGAGAGGGGTGGGTGGCGCGCAGTGAGTGGCGCACCTGCCGGTGCGGCTCGGGTGGTTGGTGCGCAACGGAGGGTGGCAAAGCGCTCGGGTGGTTTTCGTTAATGCAAGCTAGGATACCCGCACGGGAGGGTGGAGCTCGGGGGTCCTGCGTGGGTCTGCGTGGTGCGCTGGGGATGGCGTGTAGGAGGGTGGCGCGCACAGGAGGGTGGAGCTCAGGGGGTGGTTCAATTCGCAAGCTAGGGCTCAAGGGGTGGTTCAATTCGCAGGCTAGGGCTCAGGTGTTTCGCTGCTGCGTGGAGAGAGTTCGTGAATGAAAATTGGGTGGAGGGAAGAATTAATGAGAGCGCGATTATTTTGGGTGGGAAAAATAAAACAAAGGGCTGCGGTTGTGTAGAAAACCGCAGACCCTTCCATAAAGGGTCTGCGGTTAGGCCCAAAACCGCAGACCCTTTATTGCACGAAGGGCTGCGGTTTTGGGCTTGACCGCAGCCCTTAATGGAAGGGCTGCGGTTTTCTACACAACCGCAGCCCTTTTACAACAGCAAATGGCTTTTTTTCCTCTAGTGAATCATGCGATGTTTAAGTTTGTGGAAACGTACCCTTTGTTCTTTGTCTTTAAAGATAATGTGGGGGTATGTAGGGTCCGCATCAATTGCGGGAGTGTCATTCCCACGTGCACCACAACGAGCCGCCATTGGAGAAGATGAGAAACCTTGAAGAAACAACAATGGTGGACTAAGTTAGAAACTTCACAAATAAATCTGATTAAAAACCTCTTATATGTCACAATTATGTGTAGAAACATTAATTACAAGGCAAAACTATCAAGAATTATCACAAAATTCAAACATTTACTCAATAAACCCAAGAAGGATGGAGAGAGAAAGTGAGAGATTTAGGGGGGGAGGGGATAATTGGAGTGGGAAAAGTGAAGAGGATGAATGGGAGATGAAGAATTGTGAAAAATAAATGGGAGTTTGGGTTTGAATGATGGAGTTTAGAGGGGAGAAAGTGTTAGGGTTTGGGTTTTTGGTTGGAGGTGAAAGAGAGAGAGAGAGAAAGAAGATGAAGAAGGAGTTGTGAATGAGAGAAATTCCGTGGGTTTAATGATGGGTAAAAACGCTGATCGCTGCTCGCCGCCCGACCCGTCCGGGCAGAAATTTTCCCTTAGAATTTTTTCGTTTTTTGCGATTTTGCCCAGGAAGTTGAGCTTGCGGGCCCGGCCAAGCGAGGTGCGCCCGACCCACCTGGGCGGTGCCTAGTGAGCTCTGGTCTTCGAGTTTTCGTGCCTCTTTTTTTCTTTTTTCTTTTTGATTGTGAAGCTTCGAATTGTCACCCTTAATACACATGCCTGCACTATAAAGTTTCAACATATGAAAAATTTTCACTCACTACTCCAAAAATAAAAAACTACAAGAAAAAGGAAGAAAAAAATGAAAAATCGGGTTGCCTCCCGAATAGCACTGGTTTATAAAGGTCCTGCACGACCGTTTACCTCCCTCATTCGTCAAGTGGTGATGGTACTTGGAGGTAGAGTTCCTCAACGAGACCCACAGTAGCACATGTGTGGTATAACTTCAAGCGTTGCCCATTAACTTTGAACTTTTCACCTGTTGCATTCATAACCTCAACAGAACCAAACTTGTTCACATTAGTGACAGAAAAAGGACCAGGCCACCTAGACTTCAACTTACTAGGGAAAAGTTTTAGTCTAGAGTTATACAGTAAGACCTTGTCACCAATAGAGAACTCTCTACTCAAGATTTTCTTATCATGCCATCTCTTAATGCGCTCTTTATAAAGGCGCGAACTATCATAAGCATTCAAACAGAGTTCATCAAGCTCATTAAGCTGCAGTAGGCGCTTTTCACCTGCTAATTTAGCATCAAGGTTTAGTTCATTAACAGCCCAAAAAGCCTTATACTCTAACTCAACATGTAAGTGGTATGCTTTTCCATAGACTAACCTGTAAGGGGTGGTGCCAATAGGGGTCTTAAAAGCAGTTCTGTAAACCCATAAGGTGACATCTAACTTGTCACTCCATTCCTTCCTAGATTTGGCTACCACCTTCTCGAAGATAGTCTTTATGTCACGATTAGACACTTCTACTTACCCACTTGTCTGAGGATAATATGCTAGGCCAGTCCTATGATAGACACCATATTTCTTAAGCAGAGCCTCAAAAGTTCTTTTGTGAAAATGGGATCCACCATCACTAATGACAACCCTTGGTACCCCAAACCTAGGGAAGATAATCTTTTTGAACATTTTCATAATGACTTTTGAGTCGTTAGTTGGTGATGTAATGGCCTCGACCCACTTAGACACATAATAAACAGCAACAAGTATGAAACTATTTCCTGCGGAAAAGGGAAAAGGACCCATAAAATCAATACCCCATACATCAAATAATTCAACTTCTAAAATGGGGATTTGGGGCATCTCATGTCTACGGGAAATATTTTGAGTTCTTTGGCATGCATCGCAGGACTTAACAAAGGTACTAGCATCATGAAATAAAGTAGGCCAGTTAAAACCAGACTGAAGTACCTTAGCAACTGTTTTGGAGGGCCCAGCATGGCCTCCACATGGAAGGGAGTGGGAGTGCTTCAGAATGTGATGCACCTCCCATTCTGGGATACAACGCCGGTAGATTGTGTCAGCACAAAGGTTGTAAAGTAGAGGGTCATCCCAAAAGTACTTTTTAGCCTCATGGAGGAACTTCTTCCTCTGCTGGTAACTCATCTCTAGGGGAGTATGCCCACTTACACAGAAATTGGCGAAGTCTGCATACCACGGGGTGGTGGAAGTGACTGCCAGGAGCTTATCATCAGGAAAAGAGTCATCAATGGGAAGACCTTCCTTCATATCCTCATACTGCAGTCTGGACAGGTGATCAGCTACTACATTTTCTGCTCCCTTTTTTATCTCTGCTTTCTAAGTCGAACTCTTGGAGCAGCAAAATCCACCGAATGAGTCTAGGCTTTGCCTCCTTTTTTGCTAGGAGGTACTTCAATGCAGCATGGTCGGTATAAACAATTACCTTGGACCCTAGAAAATAGGTCTTGAACTTGTCCAATGTGTAGACCACAGCTAGAAGCTCTTTCTCAGTGGTGGCATAGTGAACTTGAGCTTCATCTAGTGTCTTGCTAGCGTAGTATATTGCATGTAGAACGTTGTCTTTTATCTGACCAAGCACAACTCCCACAGCATAGTCACTAGCATCACACATAATCTCGATGAAAGAGTTCAATCTGGAGATCGGATAATAGGAGCAGTAATCAAAGCTTGCTTGATCCTGTTGAAAGACACAAGACACTCATCAGTAAACATAAACGGGGCATCCTTGAGGAGCAGCTGAGTAAGTGGTTTAGCAATTTTAGAGAAATCCTTGATAAAGCGACGATAAAACCCCGCATGACCAAGAAAGCCTCGCACTTCTTTGACATTCACAGGAGGGGGTAATTGCTCAATCACTTGAATTTTTGTTTTATCCACTTGGATGCCTCGATCAGATATAATATGACCAAGTACCACTCCTTCAGTAACCATGAAGTGGCACTTCTCCCATTTCAGTTAAGACTCACATCTTCACATCTTTTCAAAATTTTAGCCAAATTCATCAAACATGCATCAAAATCAATTCCATACACGCTAAAGTCATCCATAAAAACTTCCATAATGGACTCAATAAACTCAGAAAAGCTGGCCATCATACAACGTTGGAAGGTGGCGGGGGCATTGCATAGTCCAAACGGCATCCTTCGATATGCAAAGGTACCATAGGGGCATGTAAAGGTGGTCTTCTCCTGATCATCTGGATGGATAGGTATTTGGAAGAAACCGGAATAACCATCTAGATAACAAAAGTAAGAGTGACAAGCTAGCCTTTCCAACATTTGATCAATGAAGGGGAGGGGAAAGTGATCTTTCTTGGTGGCAACATTTAATTTCCTATAGTCAATGCACATACGCCAACCAGTGACTACTCTTGTAGCAATTAATTCATTTTTCTCATTTTTGGCCACAGTAGTACCTCCCTTTTTATGAACCACTTGAACTGGACTCACCCTCTTAGAATCAGAAATGGGGTAGATGATTCCAGCATCAAGCAATTTCATTACCTCTTTCTTGACCACTTCCTGCATATTGGGGTTCAAACGACGTTGGCCTTGTATACTAGGACGATGATCATCCTCCAGGTGAATTTTATGCATGCAAAAGTCGTGGCTTGTACCTTTCAAATCATCAATACTATATCCAATGGCCTTTTTATGTTTTCTCAAAAACAGCATGTAAGTTGAGACATTTGACCATCATTCAGTGAAGCACTAACAATCACAGGATAATTTTCAGATTCATCAAGAAAAGCATATCTAAGAGAAGGGGGAAGGGGTTTGAACTCATGTTTCTTTACCTCCCCCGGTTGAGTATCATGTACAAACCGTTCCTTCTCGTGACTGGTATTGTCAAGCTCTTCACCTGTAAGAGCTGCTTCCAAGTCATCCACTTCAGCACTCAAGGGACTACCATCACATGTAGAGGAGTCAAAACAAAGCAAAGCCTCCAAAGGGTCCCTCACAAAGGATTGAGGCATATCATCATTAACCAGCACATCAATGACATCAATTCTATAACAGGCTTCCTCTAGCATGGGACTTTTTAGAGCATTAGTCAAACAAAAAGTCACCTTATCATCTCCCATAGTCAAAGTTAATTTTCCATTCTTAACATCTATGACAGACTCAAAGTATAAAGGAATGGTCTCCCTAAAATAATTGGGATCTGAGTATCCTCTTCCATGTCAAGCACAACAAAATCCACAGGAATAAAAAATTTACCAACTCTCACAAGAACGTCCTCTAAGATACCTAGGGGGTATTTAACGTAACTGGTCACCATTTGAAGAGTAATATTAGTACATTTTAAATCTCCCATGTCAAGCTTTTTGCAAACACTAAGGGGCATGACACTAACACTAGCACCCAAATCACATAAAGCTTTATCAATAAAAATGGTGCCAATGTTACAAGGGGTAGAGAAACTTCCGGGTCTTTCGCCTTAGGAGGGGACTGATTTTGCAAAAGAGCACTACATTCTTCAGTGAAGGCTACAGTCTCAACTTTATTAAAGGCTCTCTTCCTATTCAGAATTTCCTTCAAAAATTTAGCATATGCAGGAGCTTGAGTAATAAGTTTAGTAAAAGGGATAGTTACCTGAAGATTCTTCACTACCTCCAAAAACTTATCGAGTTGATGATTAAGCTTAGTCTTCAATAGGCGATTGGGGAATGGTACCATGATCACAGGAGTGGTAGATGGAATTTTTTCAGCTACTATCTGCTTCTCTGCATTGCTGGTCTCCTTAGGAGTTGTGGAAGTTTCAGTGACAACTTCATTCTTTTCTGGCTCAACCTGATTATCCTTAGGCATCTATGGACCATCATACTGCGTTCCACTCCTAAGAGTGATGGCATTGGTAGTATCTCTTGGTTGCATTAGTTGTGAAGGCAACGACCCAGATGGCCTACTAGAAGATGAACTAGCCAACTGAGCTAGTTGAGTCTCCAACATCTTGTTATGTGTACCCAAATTTTCTAGCTGAGCTTTTGAATCTGCTTGAAAAGTATTAAAACCTTTCTGCATCTGAAACATCATGTTTTTCAACTCTGTCATGGCTGGGTCAGCAGGAGGAATAGGTTGTTGTGGAGCTTGATTTCTCTGGAAGCCAGAAGGAGCTTGTTGTTGAGGTTGATATTGTTGAACTTGATTTGGATGCACATATGGTTGTTGATGTTGAGGATTTAACACATTATTGCTCCTATATGAGAGGTTTGGATGATTTCTCAAGCCCGGGTTATAAGTGTTAGAATAGGAATTGAACTGACTTCTGGGTTGTGACTGAAAAGCATTAACTGCCTCACAGTTGCCCCCTACATTAGAAGATAGGAGAGCAGGGCACTCTTGAGAGTGGTGCACAGGTATCCCACAAGCATCACAATTGAGAGCATTGTAACTAGAAGCACTAGCCATCACATTAACACTCATGTGGGAGGAGGAATCATTACCTAGCTTCAAAGAATCGATCTTCTGGTTTAAAGCAGCTAGTTGCCCGGATAGTAAAGAATAAGTCTCAACATCATGCTTGCCTCCTTTTTTCATAGAAGAGTGAATAGTGGACGCTTGATTAGAAGCAAGTTTCTCCAGAAGTTCATACCCTTCATCTATGGCCTTATCCATGAAGAACCCACCGGAGGCTCCATCAATTACCCGCCTTGTATCTGCATCAACTCTAGTGTAGAAAATTTGACACAAATACCACTGGTCTAAACCATGATGGGGACAAAGGCGTTGTAGATCCTTGAATCTTTCCCAAGCTTCATACAATGACTCACCAGGATCTTGGGGGAAAGTCATTATCGCATGACGCATATCTGCAGTCTTTTGATAAGGATACCACTTGATGAGAAAGATCTTTTATAGTTCTTCCCAAGTGGTGATGGTAGAAGGCAGCTTATTATACCAAAATAGAGCTTTGTCTCGCAAAGAAAAGTCAAACAAGATCAGTTTCATCTCATCAGCAGTAATACCAGCTTGTTTCTGAGTAGCACAACATTGTAAAAACCGCTACAGGTACTGATTTGGGTCTTTAGATGGTAACCCAGCAAACTGATTATTCTGGACCATATTCAGAACATGAGACTTGATTTCAAAATTCGTAGCAGCAATAGTTGGTATCCGTACTCCCAAAGGGGGAACATTATCAGGAGATGGTTGTGCATAATCCTCGAAGGTTCGTGTAACATTCTCACCCATTTTAAGAGAAATAGGTGGGACGGGGAATTCTTATTGTGGTGAGGATGGTGGAGAAGGTGCCTTTTGGGAAGGTGTCCCTGCAGACAACTTTGCTTGCTTAGTTTTTTTTCTGAGTTTACGAGCGGTCTTTTCAATCTCCGGATCAAATGGAATGAGATATGGGGATTTTAATTTCATGCTCATACACC
This sequence comes from Beta corolliflora, assembly GCA_947648045.1. Classification (NCBI taxonomy): domain Eukaryota; kingdom Viridiplantae; phylum Streptophyta; class Magnoliopsida; order Caryophyllales; family Amaranthaceae; genus Beta; species Beta corolliflora. The sequence goes on along the minus strand of CANSZD010003755.1, from coordinate 54,593 downwards.
AAAAACACTAAAACAAAGATGAGATGCTCCGAAGAACAGGTGTTCTTCAGAGTGAGTTAGTGTAATACTATAATTCAGATAAAATAAATATAAACCGTCTCCCCGGCAATGGCGTCAAAATTTGACAGGCTAAAGTCGTATCACCTAATCAAAAATAACCTAAGGTCCACTAACTAGTAGTCAGGGAAGTCAGGATCGAATCCACAGGGAGATAGCTATACTATTATATTTGAATTCTAATATTATACTATCTAAATCATATGAAAAGAGATGTTTTACTGAACTAAGCAAATAACAAAATTAAATACGAGGAAATGAATCAATTAATAAAGAACTAGGATTATGGATCACTATGCATATAATTCGGGAAATCAGGGACGAATAACAACTACCTAATAAGTCAAATTATCTAGGGCACATGTAATTTCTCTCGAACATTACATCCCTCAAAGATCACCTAGCCGCTCTCGCATGGTTAAAGATCACTCTTGCCTAATGATTGAAAACCTATACGGTATCTCTCCTCTCGAAGCAGATTCAGTATTGCGATAGTAAAAATACAAATCAGGCCTAATTTGTAAATCTAGCATGAACGATTCAATCATAGGAAACAATTGAAATAGAAGGTAACTAGACTAATCAATCAATCCCTCATTGCATACATAGATCCCCACAATCCTAGAAATAAGACTACTCACTCATGTTTATGAAAACAATAACAAAATCAATATAAAAATTCATACTTGGAATAATTGCAAATAACTAAGAGATAAATCTAATCAATAATAGAGAAAGCAATAAAGAAGATTACCAAATTGAAGAACTATATTGAACTTGCAAATAATCCAAAGGTTTGATCTTGAATCCAAAGAGAAAAGCAATAAACTAGGGTTATTGAGAGAATAGATGTGCTTAGAAAACTAAATGTTGAAATTATAATATGAAAACGTAGTGTTTTTACTATAAAAGGATAAGTATTTATATTAAAACCAAAACCGACGCAACACGCGCTTCAAAAGCCTTATAAACAGCCCCGCCCGACGAACCCGGGCGGAATCCGCCCGACCCTGCTGTAGTCAGGTGCCATAAAGTCTTCGTCTCGCCCGACCGGACGGGATCTCGCCCGACAGGGCGGTCTTCAACTGCTTCTTTTCCAAGTGAGATCGTCTCACCCGACCAACCAAGGCGGATGTCACCCGGTCGGGCCCGCAAGCTTCTTTGCTTCCAACTCTTTTCCAACTCAAAATGTGGCTAAGTCATTTCGCCCGACCGGGAGGTCTTCAGGTATAAGACAGCCAAAATTCCAATCTTCAAAATGCCATAACTCTTGTGTTATTTGTCGGAATTAAGCAAGTGGCCACTCGTTGGAAAGCTCTTGAATTGTAGAATCTAATCCAAGTAAAATGCTCGTGCTCTCAAAAGTCCATCATCTCTTGTAGTGGTATAAATGAGTAGGAAATGCACCAAAACATGCTAATTCCTACAATGATCAACCTGAAACTACAAACACACTTCAAGGAGCACATTAGTACTAAAAATGACTCCGAAGAGCACAATTAAGACCAATAATCAATGAGGGACGAGGGTAAAAACTCTATATAAAATAGACATATCAGTCCTTAAATCCTGGATTTCACTATCCCTCACCAATGAACCAATCCTTTCATCTGTATGTAGGACACAATTAATTAAAGTCTCCACATATTAACCAAGGTTCCTGAGTGTTCACCTTCCTTAAGTCATCCCATAAAAATTCCCTCCTGGTCCTTTCATTAAAAGCATACACAAAGGTACAGTAAAAGCCATTTGCACCATTCATAGGCTTGATGAAACAATGCATCATTTGACTTATACCTTTAATAATATTGACCGAAAAACTTCCTGGTCTACAAGCTAATATTATTCTTCCACCATCATGACTACTAGCATTAGAAGAGAAACACCATCCAGCAAATACTCTTTGATAAAAACTACCTAGATTAGTAGTCTTTATCTTAGTTTCCAAGAGGCTGACAATACCAATAGAAAGACTGTGAATGTTGTTTTTCACATCCTTCTGCTTCTTGATATTGTCAACCCCTCGGACATTCCAGCATAATAATCTATCCATTAGCAATAAGAGGGATCTCCCTTCCCTCCACTGTAACATCATTTACTATATTTTCAGTACAATCATCCACCATGTTCAACAATGTGGTAAAAGCATTACATGTTGTTGTAGCTTTAACACATGTGTTTCTAACTCTTATGGGTTTAAGAGCCTTCTGGAAACCATCAGGGTCCACTTCCACCTCATTCTCTACGGCATCGCCGAATAATTTGCACAGTCCGTTTACTCTGTTGTACCGGTGTTACAACTTCCCCGGGATAACAGGCCGAGGTACGTCACTTGTTTCGCAATGCAGGCTTGCTTAGGTCTCCACTCTTGTCTCCCTTTTTCAGTTTGCAATCTTTTGCTTCATGACCAAAGTTTCTACAATTGAGACGCTAAATTGGTTTCCATTCATACTCAACTGGAACTGAAACCTTTACACCATGCTCATTTAAGAAATAAATGACTTTTGGAAACTCTTGCTCCATTTTAACTTCCACCAATATTCTAGCAAATTGTAATTTCTCTCTATTACGTGTTGCTTCATCTCTTCTAATAGAGGATCACCTAGCTGTGACACTATTTTGTGAAGTGAATGTTCTCCCCAATATTTCAGAGCAATCCTCAATTGCACCCATACCGGCAAGTGTCTTCACCTCCTCCTTTTTAAAGTTTATATATCGAGGTGACCACGATTTCATTATCAATGGTTTCTTGTCAAATAAAAAATGTCCCGCTAACACTTTATCCTACGAATCCATGACTTGAAAAAGGACCAAATACACTCCCCGTTTGATCAAGGCTACCTTATATACCTTATAATTTCTCCGGATACGTCCGAAATACACCTCCATTACTTGTATAGGTGGATTGGCACCTAAAACATAGCATATGATTGACGAGTTCCAAGAGTCAATCTCATCCCGTATATCAACAAGATCAATTTGCACTAATTCATTTTCCTTCTCTTTTCTACACTTATCACCATTCTCCACATTATCTTCTAACACATCATCCTCAACCTCGTTCGACATTATGCTCCAAAGAAATCGGATGATATATAGGAACAGGGGACTTACCAAGCAACTTCGGTTCTTGTTCTATTGGAATGAGAACCACTCCTGTGAATCGATTGCAACCAATCATTGAATGTGTGTCTAACTTCGCATTGTTGTTGCGGTGATGAAGTGAGGTTTTAGGAGTAAGAATTTCTCCTACACCTAGATCGAAATCCAATGCTTCAATACCCAAAATCTCATCCATGGATCGAGTTCTAAGCGCTTGTGAATAAGACGATGGTCCCTTATTCTTTCCGAGTCTTCTTCTCTTAATTGATTCTTACCTTGAGATTTCTCAGCCGCCTTTCTTGCCATGGCGACGGTGCACGTTAGGCTAACATGCACCGAGAGAAACTTGGAGAGGGGTTCTCAAGGTTTTTTTTTATGAAGCATTACTACAATTGGAGGAATAACTTTCCAAACTCATAAAGTGGTTTATTTTTCTTTTCTTTTTGGAAGTACTTGTCAATTGTCAATTGCCAATCGTCATTAATGTTATTTGTACGATGAGTTAGGATGCACTCTCTTCTTAATTGAGTTTGAAAAAGAAAACTTTTAATTAGTTACAAATTACAATATGTTCTGATAAGTTCAATTTAAATGAATTCAACACAATATGAGGGAAAAGAATATATGGAGACTTAGTTAATCGATTGCTCCATATATCACACAAGTGGGGAAAAGTCTCCCTATGATCTCTTCCATAAATTATGAGTGTAAAACATGCCAAATATATGTGTGATTATGTCAAGTCATGAAATTGTATACAAAGATATTATATCAAGAAGGACGATGTTATTATCTGTTAAGAAATTATTATCTTTGATATCAAGTAGATTATCATAAGGAAAGTAGTGAAGAATTTGATATCAAAGATGAATTTATCATTACTAGAAAAGATGTAATATAATATTAACAATGAATTGCGTGCAATGCTTAACCTAGTCTCTTGTTTTAGGTTGTGTTTTATTCAACTTATTTTGATTTAAGCTAATATTAAATTATTGAAACGTATTTAACACTTATGTGAATTAATCAAAACTTATTTTTTATATAAGTAGAATGTAGAAATAAAATAAATAGACTAGCTACTACCTTAATGCAGCACATGATAAATGCATGTCTATTGACTATTAAAGAACTTATGCACCTATGCGGCTATGCCACTAATTGGTATCACGAACAATATTGCACATAGGTTGTACGTGTTCTGCAATGTTCGTTCTTCGTTGTGCCCACACCCATAAATTAAGCTACTAACTTCAACAATGGTCCTAAAAACCAATAATATAGCCTGTTATATAGTGAGATGTAGCCATGAAGTATATCTATCAGCTAGTTAGCTGGGGTAGTGGTACAACAAACTGCAAAGACTTACATATGATTTAATCAAGTCCCCCAATCACCACCCGGCCACCCCCATACCCCAAAGGTCAAAGGAGAACACCTGGCCCTTTGCCAAAATTAGGTTTTAGGTACCACAAATACGAGTACGAAGAATAAAATTGCAGTAGATAAACTACAAAAAGAACTCTATAGAAACTAGTGTGATCGTAGTCAAGAGCCCAAATACTCTAAAAGATAAAGGAATTAAAAGCTATTGTTCCGCAATTCGGGTATCATTTTGTTTGACATTTTTTCTTATACTTCGTTGGCTATAACAGATTTGTTATTTTTGTTAATATTAAAAAGAGTGGTCAATTGGTACAATAATATAAATGTATAATAACTAACAAATAAAAAAAAGAACACACTAATGAATACTCCCTCCGTTTTCTTTTGTTGTTCCTATTCGAATCGAGGGACCACGTCTGACTCAAAAAATGGGCGAAGATTCTACTATTTTAAATAAAATTAAATTAACTAAAATAAAGATTCTAACCCTTTTGAGTTATTCCATGTTAAAAGACTAATAGTACAAAAAGTTTGAGGGTAAAAAGAACTAAAAACTAAGTGTGAACACATTTATTGCTTTCTTTGAGTTATTCCATATTAGAGCATCCAATTAGACAAAAGTTTGAGGGTAAAAAGGTAAAAAATGACTACTCAATAGTGTGAACACATTTATTGTTACTTAAAACTAATGAAAAATTTAATTCATAAATTATACAATTTATGAAAAGATTCAAAATAGGAACAATATATTGAAATTTTCCAATGAGAAATACAGGAACAACAAAAGAAAACAGAGGGAGTAGTACATAAGTTGTGAGATCATATTGAAGATTTTGATTTTTGTGCAGCTTATAATATCACCTAGTGATAAGGCAGACTAATTATTGATAATAAGCTCAAATCAATGTGTTGCAGTAGCATTGACCAAGCAAGGGACCAAGTTTCTCCAAGGTAATGAAGCGAATGTTCGATGGAGCAGAGCATAGACCAGGTAACAAGCTTGTTTAAAAAAAACCCAACTCGCATTACCCGACACATCGACCATCAATTAAAATACCAGGTAATAAAATCAATATTTCATTATTAACGGGTTGGGTGCCCTACCCGAAAAATTGGTGTTAACCAGGTCAAATAATGGGTCGATTTTCTATGTTATACGGCTACCCAAGTACCCGCATGTTTTTTCTCCCTCACTACTGTCTACTGCTATACTGGGTATTGAGTTTTCACTTCTAACCTACTGTGCCACTATGTACCTCCCGTCTGTGCTACGGTATTGAGTGGCTAGGCCTACGACTGACGCCTGTGATGGCAGCCCGATGGGCTGACGAGTGCAGGCGGGCAAAAGGAAAGGGTTTGAGGATTGAGAGAGCGAGAGTAAATGAGAGAGAGAGAGAGTCGCGTGCAGAGAGAAAGTTTTTTATTTTCTAAGGGGGTACAACACCCATGTCCGATTCTCGGCCCGCCACTACCTATTATATTGAGGTTGTTGAGATAAGAACGTAGTTGAGGAGGAGGGGATGGCTTCACCTTCCACACCCTCCACGCGAGTTCGAGTCTCATCAATTCCCCTCTCCTCCATGTGGAATGATACCCCCACTTAAACCTGAGATAGGTACTTAGGGTGCGTTCTCTTCACCTTAATAAATTAAGTTTCAGGTCCAATCAGTTTAGTTCAGTTTAGTTCAGTTCAGTTCAGATAAGTTTCAATCAGGTCCAATCAGGGTAATAAGTTTCAATCAGGTCCAATAAGGTCTAATAAGTTTCAATCAGGTGCAATAAGTTACAATCATGTCTAATCAGGTCCAATAAGTTCCAAGAAGGTCCAAATAGTCAATGATCAATAAATTTTAATTAAACTATTACAATGATTATTATATACTCCCTCCGTCCCAGAATACTCTTTACACTTTCCTTTTTCATCTGTCCCAGAATACTCTTTACACTTCTATTTTTGGATAAGACCCACTATTATTTTAATTCTTCTACCTTTTAAGTTGGCCCACACTCTCTCTCCTCCAAATAAAATAATACCACTCCTACCACCCACCAACTCACGGTAACAATATGCTTTTTCGTTTCCTCCATGGAGGTAACGAAACATATCTTCGTTTCTCCATGGAGGAAACGAAAAAGCATTTCGTTACCTTACATGGAGAAAACAAAATTCGCATAAAGACCTGCTAATTCGCACATTAATAGTAATTTTCTAATTAGCATTGTTGTGAAAATCTGTTAATGTTGATTTGTTATTAGGTTGTGTAATTATAAAAATGAATATGTTTACGTATTATTGGAATTATTATGATAATTAGTTGTTAGCAAATAATAGTCCTGTAATTATTAGGTTGTTAGCAAATAATCAGTTAATGTTGATTTGTTATTAGGTTGTGTAATTATAAGTTTTAAATGAATATGTTTGTGTATTATTGGAATTATTATGATAATTAGTTGTTAGCAAATAATAGCCGTGCAAAAAATTGTTTTTTTATTAATGGATATTTATTGAATATTTAGTTAATATTAATAGTTGTGATTGTATAGATTAATTGTCTAAATAGTAAATGTTAAAATGTTTTAGGTCTATTTGCAGGATTTTGGGGGTGATTATATAGATTATAATCACATGTTCTATAATGAAACGCTTTGGGCTGATAAAAAGGAATTACAAGCTTGGGTTAAAATAAGGGCACGTGAAATTGGGTTTGTGATGGTAATTTCGTCAAATCATAGAACTGAGGCTAGTGGTCGATAGTATGTTTATATGAAATGTAACCGGGGTGAAAGATATCGGGGTGAAGGTAGGGATCTTAGCGTAGCAGAACGTGTAGCTACAAAAACAAAAGCATGTGGATGTAGAGCGGGAGTTAAGATAATGTTTTTGGATTACCCTAATTAAACAGGATGGGTGATCAAAGCAGATCCAGGGATAAGTGGCATGCACAATCATGAGTTTATTCATTACCGTGAGGGCCACCGACCCATGAGAGGCCTAAGTCCCGCGGCTAAGGTTTTCGCTCGCGATATGATTAAGTCGCACGTTAGGCCTGCTAGTATCATGAAAGCCGTTAATGAGAAATTTCCCGATGAGCATCCAAATATGAGACACTTCTACAACCTGAAGGAAAAGGATAGAAGGGAAGCAATGGATGGTAGAGACGTGATGCAACAATTCCTCCACCTTGCTCGAGAGCACAAATACCTTCATTGGATAAGAGAAGACGAGGAGACAAATGTAATGACACAGGCGTTCATGGTGCACCCTCGGTCGGCAGATATCCTCCGTACTTATCCGCATGTTGTTGGTATGGATGCTACGTACAAAACCAACAAGTATAACATGCCTTTTCTAGAGCTCATTGGGATGACACCTTGTAACAAGAACTTTATTGTTGGTTATGCTCTGATGGCCAACGAAACAGCTGATAGTTACAATTGGGTGTTGGATAAGTTTAGGTTGCTTATCGGGGTGAATTGTGTCCCTGTTACACTCATAACTGATCGTGATTTGGGTCATATGAAAGCGGTCCGGGAAGTGTTTCCTAACTCTGCGCATTTGTTATGTAGATGGCATATAAACAAAGATGTGCAGAGTAGAGTGAATCTCATCATGGGCAACCCCGATGCCGGTCCGAGATTCTTGAAGCGAAGTTGGTATAAGATAATTGACTCCACCTCCGAGATGGGTTATCTAGCGGCGGTTGAATGCATGAGATATGTTTACAGACAGTGGCCTAAAATCATCGAGTACATGGAAACTACTTGGCTTGTGTACAAAGAGAAGTTTGTTCGGGCATGTACGAACAATGTTCTTCATCTTGGGAATACGTGCACTAGTCGAGTAGAAAGTGCACACTCAGCACTGAAGTCGTGGGTTTTTAGTAGTACAGGTGTATTGGACACCATATTTTCTATTGCTCATAGTGAGATAGAAAATCAGGTGGAGAATGACCTGGAGGAGAGTCGTCGTCGACATGGGATCTTGTACAAGAATGCGGCTTTGCATAAGTTAAATGGCCGAGTCTCGCATTACTGTTTAGAGCTCTTACGGCTTGAGGAAACACGTATGCGGGAGTTGGCCAATGAGGTCTATGAGCGTTGCGGTTGCTCGTTGAGAACCACACATGGCATTCCTTGTGCATGCGCCATACGCAGACGCTTGGAAGCGAAGTAGAGTCTGTACCTGACAGACTTACATCCTTATTGGACTACTTTGATTCTTGGTGATGGAATTAACAACCCCGATTTTGTATCTGAGGCAGTACAAGATTCTCAGTCCTTCTTAGAGTTAGTTGACCAGGTTCAAAATAGTGATCCTGCCATCTTGCGGAGTGCTACCCGGGTTTTAGAGAATCATCTGCGTAATCCCGTGATTCAGCTTTTTGAGCCTGACGTTGTTGAGAACCCCAAAGGAAGACCACGAAAGAATCATCCAAGTACAAAGCGTAACAAGAGTGGTTTTGAGTACACATCTTGTGGGTCGTCAAAGAGAGGTATCGATCAAGAGGTCGGCTTATGAGCATGTCAACTTCTACAGGTAATATGTTTGTTAATTATATGTATTGATTATTATAATATTGATCTTTATGTAATTATAATATTAATAGTGACTAATTTTATTGTTGTAGGTCGGCAAAACGTGGATAACGATGACAGTTCTAGTGGGTTTCCATTCTACAAGTATGTTCCGGGATTATTGGTCGTACATCGTTAGATGGACGAATGTCTAGTCGACGGAATCGTGGATTTCGATCCGTTGCATATGCTTTTTGAGTGGTGAAAACCATTGGGGTTTTGTCCGCACTCAAATGGCAAATGAGATTGCTTGCTCATCGGGAAGTTTACGTACGTATTTACTATGATCATATTGACGCAGCAATAAAGCGCATTACATGGTATGGAGGATCGTGTACTGAAGCGCATTGGATGGTATGTTCGCAAGACTTGTTTCCTATTGCTCAGATCTTCAACGCCGTAGTCATTTTGGTTGGACTGGGTCCAGGGGGAACCCTTTATCCGTGTGTCACTGTCCTTCCTTGGCAATCCCGATCAGTAGCAACATGTCCGACTGCGGAGCTAGTGATTGCACATCTTGGCAGTTATCAGCATTACATTAGATTGTAGTTGGCACCCGGATCACCCGTACCACCCATTCATAACTTATGGCATACCATGCATGATGACAAAGTGTTGATGGGTGGGATCGGCTTGTATGATGTGAGACGCGCTTGTGGGACCATTTACGCACTACCTAGTATATTACCGTGATATTATAGTTTGTAGTTTTCAGTCAATGTTTTGTAATGATTAGTATAATGATATTCATATTATATTATAGTTTGTAACTTTCAGTCAATGTTTTGTAATGATTAGTATAATGATATTCATATTACGATATAATGACGGATCTAATGATTAGTATAATGATATTCATATTATGATATAATGACGCATAAAATCAAAGTTGTAGTTAGTAATATCCGCATACTAATCGGGAAGTCTTACTACATAACAAAACAAATTCAACGAGTGTGTCGTGGCCCAGATCCCTCAACACCCACACTCTCGCCGCCTACGACCCTCGACTGAGCCTAATTATCAATATTTTTTATTAATCACTATTTAATCATTGTAAACTATTTAATTCAATATCTAGCACCTTCGTCGTTATTATATTATATTAACATTAATATAACTAAATTTGTTGCATAACATGCTAATTTCACTAAATATTATAACATGCTACATTATTATTATTATAACTAATTAACATGATAATATCACTAAATAATATTAATTACGAATAATATCAACATTAGTGAATATAATTACGAATTATAACATGTTAATATCACTAACTACTAACATAATCAAAACATAATATTATTAAAAAAAACATGCAAAACATAATATTATTACTGATATTACAACAAAACATAATATTATTAAAACATTCAAAATTCAAAAAAAATAAAATTAATGGAAACGATTTTCTTTTTCGTTTCCTCCGCCGAGGAAACGAACCTTTCATGGAAACGAAATGCTTTTTCGTTTCCTCCACCGAGGAAACCAAGCTCTGTTTCGTTTCCTCCATGGAGGAAACGAAAAAAAGGTTCGTTTCCTCGCGAGGAAACGAAAAAGGAAATCGTTTCCTTGGCGGAGGAAACGAAAAAAAAAAAATTGCCGACGTTGTGGTGGTGGGATTTTTCGGCGAATAAATAACTAAAACTGACCTGGGATAATGATTCGCCGACATCTTTCGCCTTCTTCCTTGATCCCATGCTTTTTCCGGCGTATTGTGGTGGTGCCGGCGGTGGTAGTCACGCTCGTGGTGGTAGCGCCGGTGGTGTTGGCTCTGTCGTCGTCGTTGACGCAGTGGTGATGGTGGTCGCCACTTGGTGGTGGATCCCGTGGTGGTGGTTGGGGTGGTGGTTGGGAGGTGGTGGTTGGGGGGAGGTGGGAGAAAGTGAGAGTGAGAGTAGGAGAGAGAGAGAGTGAGAGAGTATATGTAGGGGTAGTTTAGAACGTCTTAAAAAATACGAGCGATTTTAGTAAATATGGGCGGTATTTAGAATGCCCTTGGAATTTAGGGCATTAAATTGGGAAACAATCTTATTTTGTAGCTTTAACATGTTTAGGTTAGATCTCATTAAGGACCCGCCCCGATAAATTAAGGCCCTATTTTTTTAAGCTAAATTGAATTGTGAGCGGAAAGTAGATTAACTGAACTGAATTTAACTGAAATTGTACCCAAAAGAATAAGGCTTAAGACCTAAAATCCTCTAAAATGTCAAATCATTAGATCTAGGAGGACAAAAACTTTTGTTGCAATTAATAAAAGAAGGATAAATTATAAATTTAAAACCGAAAAAAAAAAGTTGAGAGGAAAGAAGGATGTGTTTGTTGTGATTTGTGAAGAATAGTGATGAATAGCGGTCATAGACATTAGACGGACATTCCCCTAATGTCCAGTAAAAGTATGACAGGTTGCGAAGATTTGGTAAAGCATGTTAGTAGGATGACCCTTTCTAATCAATTGTCACGGCCACATTAATTGTCCCTGTTTCACTGCCGACTGCCCTCACTTACACCTCTCAAATCAATTTACCACCCATCATCGTCTCGCTTCTTTCATCTCCCTTTTTCCCCATATCTCTCCCCTCAAACCGTCTACTAACTACTTTTTGGATACGGATCATGCTTCCAATTACTTATGCATTTTATTAGTGTAAGTATGATATTAGTTTTCATTAAGCAATTCACTTCGGTAATACGAAGACTTGCTGCTATTAGTATTAGCGCCCGTTTCTTTTGAATTACACTGGCCGAACCGAATCGAACCGAACCGAACTGCGATGAACGAATCGACCGAATCATGGGAAACCGAATCGCGGAAACCGAAATGCAGAGGATAAATGAACCGAACCGAACCACGGAAACCGAAATGCAGAGGATAATACGAATCAAAATAAGTCCAATGAACAGGACTAATAATATAATGATTGAGAGCAACACATTATGCATCAATAGAGGTGGCAAACGGGTCATAAGAGTCGGGTCATAAGGGTCAACTTTGTGCTCGGGTCGGGTGCGTGCGAGGGTTTGAAGAGTCGGGTCAACATCAGTCGGATTCCTGCACGGTCGGGTTGGTTCGCGTCGGGTCAATTCGGGTAAGCTCGGCTTTCTTTTCCCGACAGATAAATAAACCACATAAAATAGTGTTTGTGAAAAATATTTCTTTATTATTTTCGGGTTGGGTCTATTTTCGGTTCACTTCAAGTTGGTTTACTTCACCTTTCGGTTCTAATTAGGGTGGTCACTTTCGGTGCAAACGGTTCTCGTGTCGGGTATTCGGGCACGGTCCGTCTATATGCATCAATCACGTAACATAGCTATAATCAAATTAATGCAAAATAGCTCTAAATTAGCCTATGTACCACGTATGATCTTAGGATATGTTTGTATATGGTCTCCTAGACCCGGGCATGGGTCTGGCCCGTTCACGGGTTCGGCCCGCGGTGCTTGGGGCAATGGCGGGCGGGTTGGGCTTGAAATTTTCATGTTTAGCCCAAGGGGCTGCGGCCCGCCCGTGTTTTATATTTTTTTTGGATTCTTGGCAGCTTTTAGACTAAAAACAAAGAGAAGTGGAGTTCGGCCCGCGGGGTGGCCCATGAGCTATATAGGCGGGCTCGTGTCGGGCCCGAAATAAAATTTCTTGGACCGGGCTTTGAGCGGGTTCGGACGGGGCCTGAAATAAAATTTCTTAGACGAGTTCGAACCGGGCCCAAACTGTATCGGGCCATTTTTGAAATTAGCCCATGACCTTCTTAGGTTTGTTTCCCGAACACTAACAATGGCCAAAAGTTTAGCTATTTTGAGGCCATTTTTTAAAATGACTTTTAGGTGTTTACTGTACTTACAGTCTTACATTGTCTTTCAATGTCTTTTAAATTATATATTTTACATCTTTTGAGTTTACCAAAATCGATGCGAAGGTCACTAGAAGTTCATCTTAAGCTTGAATATAGTTCTAAATGGTCTCATATAGGGATGTCAATAGGTAGATCCTGGACCGGATCCTCTAGGATCCAGATCCGTTTTTAAACATGGATCCAGATCTGCCCGGATCCGATGGGTAATAAAATTGAGGATTCAGATCCAATGGATCCTACGGATCCCGGATCCAAAACGTATCCTAACCAATTTTCTTCAAACGACCCTAATTTCACAATAATTAAAGATTTTAAAGACCAAAACAACGTCATTTAACATTTCATTTGTCGATGTTGAAGTAAACAAGCATTCAACCTTAATATAACAAATCCAAACATAAATTTTTACCCTTTTAATTATATATTTCAAAATAACTTTGAAAAAACGGGTAAACGGATCCGAATCTAGGTAATAATTTAGAACCCTGGCCGGTTCCGTTTTAAAATTAGGATCTAAATCCTACCCTGATCCGTCGGGTTCAAAATTTGAGGATCCAAATCCGGTAAAAATGGATCTGATCCACAGATCCCAAGAGAGGCCATTTACCCACTAACATCCCTAGGCCTCATATGGTGCCAAAATGCATTCCAATTTCCATGAAGTATGCTTCCTGGGCCATGGAGTGCCCTAATGCGTGTATTATAACCATGAAATTTACTATTTTGGGGCTATTTTTGGAATTTTTCAGGACCTACAATATTACCTATTTGGGACCTTACCAAGGAAATAGGGAAACCTTAAGTTAGCTCTTGGGTGGTTGATATCCTGTATTGCGTTAAAATGTCTTCAACGCCTTTTTTCGCATTTTCATAGTTCAACACTTATATAGCATTTAAGTCCCACATATGCTCATTCTTAGACATGAATCTGATTTTAATGGGACTCCTATTAAATGAAAATGCATCCCGTTGGGTCAATTGCTCGAGGCTCGAAGAATGTCCAAAAAAGTCTAGTATATATACCCTTTAAATTTTGCTATTTGGGGAAAATTCGGATTAGTTCGGAATCGACAATGTTTTTAGCAGAGACTTACCGGAGGGATTAAGATGCCTTGAGATGAAATTCGGGTGGTTATCCGTCTTGCATGGGCCTAGGTTCACATTAAAAATAAGTGTGTGGGCCCAGGCACGTGACCCTGCTCACTAACCGGCTTTCTACAACCAATCCAAAAATGCGCGATTTTCTCTCTCTTCAATATTTCCAAAATTCGCGATTTTCTCTCTTCAATATTTCCAAAAACCAAAGATTCTATCGCTATAAAATTTCGCGAATTATTCTCTCTCTTCATTCAAATTATTTCTCAATTTCATACGAAACCTAAATTTACGTACATCTCATTCAGAATCAAATTATTGTTCTTATTTTATTCAATAATTGTAACACTATATTGATTCGAAATTGATTCTTCGACAATTTCCTTTTCACTTGAACAACTACGACAAATTCATGGAAAATTCGGGTTTAATTGATCAAATATATCTCAATTAGAGTATTGTAGCATGTAATATAGACGACCTAAATTCGAGCATTGAAGCACTCGACGACGAACATCATCACAATTCAATCCAAAATGAGCATCGAGATCCGCTCGTAATAGATCTCAATAATACACCAAGTTTTGAAGGTAACAGCATCGAAGTCAATAATTTCATTTGTTTGATTAAGCAAAACACTAACACTATAATTTTATGTAGATAATGTGGTTCTCTTTCATGATGAGCTAGAAAATCAAGTTGACGAGCAATATGCTATAGTATCGCTTGATGAATCTAATTCAAATTGTCATTCCAGTAAATAGTTACACTATCACATACATATACTATATCATAAATAGATACACTATCACATACATACACTATATCATAAATAGATACACTATATCATAAATAGATACACTATATCAGATACACTATCACGTACATACACTATATCATAAATACATACACTATATCAAATAGAAACACACTAGCATATATAGAAAATATTTACGTAAACGCATTACAGAAACATATACCATATCACGCATAAATACACTATATCATAAATAGATACACTATACCACACATAAATACACTATAGAATATAACAAAAATATTGCGTACTATGAAATACAAAAATGGACTAAAATTCACAAATACACTATATCAAACACCCATACACTATATTATAAATAGATACACTATATCATATATACATACACTATAATAAAAGTGAAAAATATCTTTATTCTTTTATAACAGTTCAATCGAACAATCACCGAATAAACATGAAATTGGAGGAGTTTTACTTGGTCAAGTAAGACCAACATTGGATGATATACATGAGTCGTATTGTCGCATGATGTCGCTATAGTAGGGTTCAGTGTTAGAAAATCCAAAAACTAGAAAAAAAGAAGGGACATCAGTTGTGCATCAAAAGTACTACGTATGCTCTGCTCAAGGGAAAAGAAATACCAAAATCAAAGAAAAACAGGGAGAGAATAATACAGATATAATGATACAAGACAGCAATTCAAAGAAACAGAGGACAAGAAGAGTTATGATCACAAGAACTGAATGTCCTGCTCTGATTAGAGCAAGGATGAACCCTGAAGGACACTATAAGATTGTGCAGCATGTTATAAAACACAATCATCCACTTACAAGACAATCACTAAATTACCTTCATAGATCTGAGCGTCAGATGAGTGATCCAAAGAAAGAAACCATACAAGCTATGCAAGAGTGTGGACTGAGACCGATAGATTCATTCAAATACATGAGTACAGAAGCAGGTGGTGAAGATGTATTGGGTCATTCCATGAAGGACCACTTCAACTGCTGTTATAGACTCAAAATAAAACCAATTGAGGGAAAGGATTCACAAAATGTTGTTGATAACCTTTATGAGCAGATGCAAACAGATAGTAACTTCTTCTTTAGAGTAAGATTGAATGATGAAGGAAAGGTTTGCTGCTTTTTTTGGAGAGACTCTATGATGCTTGAGGACTATACAATATTTGGAGATGTTATGGTTTTTGATACTACATATAGGACAAACAAGTATAATCTTATTTGTGCACCATTTGTAGGAATTAACAACCATTGGAAAAACACAATGTTTGCATGTGCATTTCTTGCGGATGAGACAATACCATCATTTGAATGGGTTTTTGAAACATTCAAAAAATCAATGAAAGGTAAATGTCCAATAACTATATTCAGCGACCAAGATGCTGCAATTGCAGGAGCAATAAAAAAGGTACTCATGTTTATGTGACATTTGCACAACTTATGTTATGTACTATTGCAGGAGCAATATATATTACTTAAAAAACTAACTAAATGAACTCATTGACAGGCTTTCCCAACCTCAAGACCTAGGCTATGTTTATGGCATTTGAGTCAGAATGCAAATCAACAATTTGGATTGATGAATGCAGATAAGGAATTCAAGAACATTTTTCACAAGTGTCTGAGTGGTTGCATTACAACAACAGAATTTGAACAAACTTGGAGCACAATGACCAAAAAATACAAACTAGAAGATGATCGTTGGTTCAAGAGATTGTATAGTTTGAAAGAAAAATGGTGTACAGCGTTTAGCAAAGACTTCTTCTCTGCTGGAATACTATCTTCACAGAGAAGTGAAAGCACAAATCATGCTGTTGGGTTTAAGGCAAGCAAAACTACTAGCTTGACTGACTTCTTTTCAATATTCCAATAGACAGTAATAAGGTGGAGAAGACAGGAAGAAAGGGATGATTTTAATTGTACAAAGGGAATACCAAAATCAGATCTCTGCATGAGTCCACTATTAAAACATGCGGCTTCACAGTACACACATACTCTTTTCCGAGATTTCGAGGAAGAATTCAAACATGCAATGGCAAGTGCAATTGAATTAGTTGGTACACAAGGAAACATTCTGACATACAGAGTTTTCCTCAATGGCATTGATGGTTCTTCTCAACAAGTCTCCTTCAATTACCCAGAGAAGACAATTGAGTGTGGATGCAGAAATTTTGAAGAATCAGGTTGGTTGTGCTTTCATGCCATAAGAGTTCTACACTTGCATTCTGTCCAAAAAATACCAGAGAAATACATATCATCAAGGTGGACAAGATTTGCAAAAAAAGAAGTTTGGGAGAAATTTGATAATGAAAAGAAAGAAAAAGGAGAAATAAACAGCTTCACACCATGGAGGCTGCACATGATAAGGAGGTATGTAAACACACTATACACCAGCACAAAAATACATTATATCACACAGAAGTATACTATATGATCTATGAACACACTATATCACGTAGAAATCCACTATATGTTAGTCTAATACTATATCTACAATATCACACAGAAATACACTATATGATCTATAAACACACTATACACATAGAAATCCACTATATGTTTGTCTAATACTATATATACACTAGCACACAGAAGTACACTATATGATCTATGAACACACTATATCACGTAGAAATCCACTATATGTTAGTCTAATACTATATCTACACTATCACACAGAAATACACTATATGATCTATAAACACACTATATCACATAGAAATTCACTATATGTTTGTCTAAATACTAACACATTCATGCCATAAGGTACTACAATCTCATATTAAAGAGCCACAGAATAGAACCAGCTAGAGCAGTGATAGAGGAAAATTTCAAAAAAACAAATTCAAAAGTTGAAGAAGTTATAAAGATTGAAGAAGCAAAAGCAGCAGCAGAAAAAGCTAAAGCTCATGAGAAAGCATTACAAGAAGCAGCTGCAGCATTACAAGCTAATGAAAGTCAAGAAAACAATACACAAGAATCAAGACCAAGACCAACAGTTTGGATCCGAGATAGAAAGCGATCACAAAAGGAAGAGACAACAAGCGAATAAAAGGACACTATGATTCATACAAGAAGGCATCAAAAAAAGGGAAAAAGAGACACAAGGAGTTTGGAAGCATAACTCCAAAAGAACATCTGTTCTAAAAAACTTTACCAAGAGAACTATGCAATGTTTTTAATCATTTGAGTTTAAAATAAGACTTATACACTATATGGTTATGTGCAAATTTTTTTTTTTTGAAAGGATATGGTTATGAAGTACATTATATAAATAAATTCTTATGAAAAACTGTTTGTAAACCCATTATATTTACACAAACCTGCTGTGTAACCCAATAAAAATCAAAATAAATTACTAATTTGTAATACTCTATATGTCAACAAGTAAAAATACACTATATCATATAGAACAACACTATATCATTGAAAACTACACTATATCAAAACGGCACATTATTTAATTTTTACAAGGAACTATATCAAATATTAAAACCACACACTATACCACATTCATACACTATATCATATAGACTAACACTATATCAATCTGAAATACACTATATTAACACTATATCAGTCGGAACATTACCTACTGTTAGATTACTAACACTGTTTGTAAAATCAATCAAGACTACACAATTACATAAACATTGTTTGTAAACCTATTATAACACAAACCAACTGTCAACCGTAACCTACTATTAGATTAGTAACATTGTTTATACGGTTTTTTCACCAAATACCCCTGACAAATAAATTTATTCACCAAATACCCCCACTTTTTTCAAAATTCACCAAATAACCATGACCTTTAAAAAAATTCACCAGATACCCCTGACAATTCAAAAAATACCCAAAATGTCCTTTTTGGCTAACGGACGTTAGTGCTCCGTTAACTAATTAACTAATTAACCTAAAAAACCCTAATAAAACCTTAATTAAACCTAAAAAACCCTAAAACTCTAACTAACCCTAAAACCCTAACTAACCCTAAACCCACCCCCAAGCCCACCACCCTCCCACCCCACCCCCAGCCCACCACCCCCACCCCCCACAACTCCAACCCCACCGCCCCTCCCCGCGCCGCGCCTCCCTCCCGACCACCCCAGCCCGCATCCCCTTCCCCGACGACATCGGTTGCCCCACCCTCCCCTTCCCCGCGAACTCGGTCGCTCCCCCCCTCCCCCCCCCCGCCGCAAAATCGTTCGTTCGAAGGTAATCATTTGAAATTATGACCGGCCGTGAACTCGGTCGTGAATCGTTCGAAAGAGTGAGGGAGGGGGGGCGCCGGCGAGATCGAGGGAGGGGGACTCGCATCTAGTGCGAAATCGTTCAAAGGAGTGAGGGAGGGGAGGCGCGAGGGAGGAGGGGGGGGGTCTGCGGCCGGCGCCGGGGATGTCGAGGGGAGGGGGAGCCTGCGTGGGGGGTTGCGGGGAGGGGGTGCGCGTCGTGGGCCGGCCGGGGAGGGGGTCTACGTCGTGGGGGCTACCGGGGAGGGGGGACACTGCCGGGAAGTCGAGGGGAGGGGAGGGGAGGGGCGGGGATGAGGTTGGGTGGTGGGGTTAGTGGGTTGGGGTTGGGTTAGGGAGAGATAGTATTAGGTTTTTAGGGTTTATTTAGGGTTTAGTTAGGTTTAATTAGGATTTATTTAGGGTTAATTAGGTTTTTTAGAGTTAATTAGGTTTTTTAGAGTTAATTAGGGTTAATGACTAATGGAGTTAACCGCCGTTAGTCATTAAGGGCATCTGGTGAATTTTTTTAAAGGTCGGGGGTATCTGGTGAATTTTGAAAAAAGTGGGGGTATTTGGTGAATAAATTTATTTGTCAAGGGTATTTGGTGAAAAAACCGTTGTTTGTAACATCAATCAAATACATCAATATAGTTTTACTTTGCAAATTTGACGGTTAACTTTTTCCTTCCTGTCTTCTTCTTCTTTCCATCCTCAACTTCTTTCTTCTTCTTCTCTTCTTGCATTTTCCGTCTCAACTCCTCTTCAATCCTCTTACTCTCTTCACTTTCTTCCTTTTATTTTCTTCAATAAAAGCAACGTCTCGATCTCTTTGATCCGAATGATATCACCTTTTCACAAGCTCACTTCTATTCTTATTCATATCAGATAAAATCATGCAACCACACAAGGAGACTCTTGCTGCTTTCCTAATCTTCTCCTGAAAATAAATTAAATTAGTAAGAAACTATATAAAAAAAAACTTAAATAGATAACTCAGTTAGAAATAATTATATTAAACTTACATCATTCAAATATGGGCATTCAAACTCTTCCGAGCCTTCAAAAAGTAGCATATGGACAAGTATGTACACACCACAGTCCAAATCATATGCAGCTTTTTTCCAGCTTCCTTTGACTTCTGTCATTCCCCATAAACCCATATCATCACCATGAGATTGTGGGATTTCATAATGTTGGAAAAGACTTGAAACTCCATCAAGAATGATTGAACCGAGAGTCTCCATCATTTTCTTATATTCCTCATCATCATCCCAAATCTTGTTATCAATATAAAAAACAGTCTTTTTGTTTGTGTCCAGCACAAACAGGACAAAATGATTAGCTCCTTTAAGCAAAATTGGGAAAAAAACCTACAAAATGAATAGAAGTATAAACTCACTAGATGAGAATAAAAATAATTATATCATCACATAATAATATAAAAATTAATAATACTATATCATAAAGAAATACACTATATGATATACAGACACGCTATATCACATATAAATCCACTATATGTTTGTCTAGTACTATATCATAAAGAAATACACTATATGATATACAGACACGCTATATCACATATAAATACACTATATGTTTGTCTAATACTATACCATAAAGAATACACTATATCATAAAGAAATACACTATATGATATACAGACACACTATATCACATATAAATGCACTATATGTTTGTCTAATATTATATCTACACTAGAACATAAAAAACACTATCATAAAGAAACACACTATATCATAAACAAAGCCACTATATGATACCTAAAAGCACTATATCATATACAAACCCACTATATATTTGTCAATTTATACTAAGAAATGCTTTCATCATAATTTCAAAAACAGAATTTGTCTCACCAATTCAACACCAAAGATCCGAGTTTTGAAATGTTATTCAAGTCTTGAATTTGAAACTTCCAACATGTGATCAAATCATCAATGCGTTTAGCATCGGTTTCATCTTCAAGCACACGCAATAATAAAGTCTCGCAACATAAGAACTCATATTATCAACAAATAAATAATGCATGCAAAGATAAAGAATTCAACAACATAAAAATATATTACAAAAAGTTCTTACACCCTGAGAAGAAGTAAAGTAAAACTTTTTTGGAGGAGAAGAGAGACTGAGTTCATTGATATTCATCATTCTTGCCCAATTATCTATAACTGATTCAAACATCTCAGTCTCAGTAGCAACCGTCCAAATCTCACTCCGAGGTATAGAGAAGAACACTTCATCCAAATGAAAAGATCTCTTCACTGCAACAAGCAACACAAATTGTAAGAATATTTTCAATAAAAACAATACATTAAACAAATTTCATTCAAAAATTTACCTCCCATCTAAAGGATGTTGATTTTCGAACAATAATCAACGACCTCCCTTAAAAATATTGGGAGATCTTGCATCACATCTTCAAAATCTTTCATCATCTTTGAAAGATGAGTGAAAGGACCCTCAACTGCATATTCATCCAGCCTTAGAGTTGACTTGGCTGGACCCCTAGACAAAGCATTTTGGAAAACAGTCCATGTATTCTCCTCCATGGACATGTCCTCACTTGCATCATAAAAAACGTTGTTGACAACGTTCTGGATGATGTCATTCGTCTTCTGACTCATTTGAGTCACTATAAAGCTAGGGAATGCAGTAGTAGAAGGATTAGACACTTCTTCCCAACCAGCTGGCAAATCCTTAACAGCATATGCAATTGATACCATTTCATCAAAGTACTTCTGATAAATTGAACTTGACAAAATTTTGTCAAGATCATCTTAGGAAGGATTATCGAAGGAGGATTGCCCGACCACATAAGAGTCTTTCAAACTCTTTAACGCATCTATGTGGCAATAAGAGACGACTTCCAAATCCCTCTTCCACAAAGAACCACATAGCATGAAGCTCCTACAAAAATCAAAACAAATTACTAATTTGTAATACTCTATATCAAAACAAGACTAGCTATGGGAAAATAACACCAACTATATGAAAATAACACCAACTATATGAAAATAACACCAACTATATCAGAACAGAAACACACCATCAGTACAACAGAACACATACACTATCAGATACAAAATACACTATACCATATAGGACAACACTATATCATTGAAAACTACACTATATCAAAACGGCACATTATTCAATTTTTACAAGGAACTATATCAAATATTAAAACCACACACTATACCACATACATACACTATATCATGTAGACCAACACTATATCGATGTCAAAAATACACTATATTAAATTATTCTAAATTTTTACACTACAAGTAACACACTATAGTACACACTATATCACATACAACACCACTATATCAAATACAACACCGCTATATCAAATACAAACATAATATCACATACCAGCATCACATGACCACACAGTCACATAAAACCACACTATATCACATAAAACCACACTATATCACTCAAAACTCTACTATATAAAAAATTAATATTATTCTAAAATTTGAACTTACATCTCTAGCTTGTGCAGTAATTTCTTCATCGAGTGAGACTTCCCGGTGGAAGCTCAATCCCGAATATGAAGCTTGCCCTTCACCTTCCTCTTGGGCGCAGCCTTCTTTAGTACATCACTACTTCTACTTCCTCCACTTCCTGTATCATCACTCAATACAGGACGTGGTACATACTGAACTTCAATTTTTTTTTGAACAGGCTTCATCCGGGTGAAATCAACTTGCCCATCATAAGTGAAGTAAAACTTAGCACTTATTGGATAAGTTTCATCAAGCAAACCACTTCCAAACTTATCACATAGTACTTCACGACGAATTCTCTTGGCAATTGACTCATTATCCCAATGAGCCAACAGAGGCAGTCGAGTTGGAGGCACGCCATCACCAATCTGTAGGTGATGGAAGTAAATCAACTGCAACAAAATTATACAACCAGTATAATGCCCCCGAGCACCTTTAGCAAACAGTGAATTCTTGAACAAAACATTCGCATGCATCAACCTATCTAAAATATATTTACACCAATTCAAACGAGGAATTCTCCGTACCTCATTTACAGTAAGAACAAGCCTCAAATCCAGTGTGTTATTTGCAACTGGAGCTAAAAAAGAAGAAAAAGTAAATAACACATACAACTTTTGAAAAATCTCGCCACCATCAACTAAATTCCTTAACACAGAATAAACAGCAGACAAAGGAATCTGCCCTTTATCCCGATCAACTCCAAAGCACTCCCTCCAGCTTGCTTTCAACTCAAAATGCGGATTCTCCGCATTACGTCCCCTAGACACATCCACCACATCATGTCCTTCAACTAGAGGGAGCTGAAGCACATCATAAACATCAAATTAGTTAACCTTGAACTCTTTTTTATAACCAATGCCAGACCCACCATCAAACCTCTCCACCAACCATCCACTCAAAGAATTATTAGTCCTGGAAATCTTAAAATCCAACAAAGATCCAAAACCAATTTCTATAACAGCTTTTTTCTGTTCAACACTAAAAGCATCATTCAGCTCACAAAGCCTTTTACCACAGCAAGTAGTTTTGAACAGGTTTACCCTCTGTCCTTCAAAGATCACCTGTATATTTTCCTCTTCTTTGGAGCTTGCAAGGTATCCTTCTGAGCTACACCTTTTACCCTTTTCTTGCTTTTTGCTTCTTCTTTTGTTACAACGGGATTACCGGCATCGAGTTCCTTCATTACCGGGAACTTTAGCGTAATCAATTCCTTCACTAACGGCGGGATTAGCGGCATCACTTCTTCCATCCTGCTTTGTTCAATAGATGGATTACTAACATCATGTCCAAACGTGCTCTGCAACAAAAAACAATTGTACAAAACATACACTATATCAGCCAAAAACACACTATATAATGTCAAAACATACTATATCATGGCCAAATACACTAATACAACACTAACATAATATCATGTAAAAATACACTATATCATCTCAAAATACACTATAATGTCAAAACACACTATATGATGTCAATATACACTATCATCAAAAACAACTTTCAAAGAACTATCACAAAGAACACTATCATTTCAAAATACACTATATCATCACAAAATACACTATATCATATCAAAATACACTATATCATCTCAAAATACACTATATCATCTCAAAATACACTATAATGTCAAAACACACTATACGATATCAATATACACTATCCAAAACACTGCCATAGAACTACTACAGCAACACTATATCATTCTAAAATACACTATATCATATCAAAACACACTATATTATTTCAAAATACACTACCATTTCAAGACTAATAAAAAGTAGTATAATTACAATTACACTATATATTTACAAAATAAACTATATCATGTCAAAATATACTATATCATCACAAGAATAACACAATTACAAATTATCACAAAAAAATAAACCTAAAAAAAAAAAATCAAAACTCCAAAAATCGCACAAAAATCAACAAAAATTTATCATGCAAACAATAAAAATAGCACAAAAATGAACGAAGAGTAATTAAAACTAAAAAAAAAGCGAAACTCCAAAAAATCGCACAAAAATGAACGAATAGTAATTCAAACTAAAAAACATCAGAACTCCAAAAATCGAACAAAAATCAACATAAATTTATCATGCAAACAATAAAAAAACACACAAAAAATGAACGAAGAGTAATTCAAACTAAAAAACATCAAAACTCCAAAAATAATAAGAAATTATAGTAAAAACCAAAATCAACAACATAAATTACCATCAGTATGAGCAGTTCCACTAACACCAGGAAACTCCGATTCCTCTGCACGACCACCAAGAGATGAACGCAAACCACGACGTTTTGGAAAATTCCGATTACCGATCGTCTTCCTTCCCATTGCTAAATTCAAACGAAAAGATTACACAGAACTGAAAATGAAGAAGTTAGGGCAGAGAAGATTACACAAAACTGAACTTGAAGAGAGAGAAAATTAAGAAGTTAGGGCAAAGAAGATGAGAAGTTATTACTGAGAGACAAAATGCAGAAGTTACAAGAGAACGAAGTAGTGGGAAGAAGTTATGAGGAGAGAGAAAATCTGAGGAAATATAAGGAGAGAAAAAATATGAGGAGAGAGAAAAACTAAAGGCGTCAAAAACTGAAAAGCGTAATCATTACTGTTGCCTCAACTCACGTGATATGGATCGGGTGCACACTAATTAGTGTGCACCGGGTTCATATTAGTTTTCTATATATTTCCTTATAATGCCCTTTATGGCTTATTTGAATCTTTTTGGTTCTACCTAAAATAACTCTAAAGGCTAGAATGTTCATTTTTAGTTAGGCATGAATATAATTGTAACTCATCTTCTACGAACTTAAGATGCATCTCATGGGGTCTATTGCCGGTGCCATGAGAATGACCAAGAACAGAACATATAAATAAAAAAGATGAAAGTTTACTCGATTAATGAAAAAGAAAAATTGACAACAAAGGTCTCAACTTTGGGTGATAATTTTTAAAAGGTCTGAACTATTGATTAACCTGTGTAGGTCCCAACTTTAGGGGGTCTTAACTTTTAGCGGGCCTTAGTGACTTGGCCGGCTTAATAGGTCATCACTTGTAAAACTTGGGTCACACCAGAATGGTTAATTGAGGGAGGGATGTAGGAACTAGGTGAGATTTAAAAAAAAATCTTTAGTTTTAAGTCGCCGAGACCAGCTAAAAGTTAAGACCCCCTAAAGTTGGGACCTACACAGGTTAATCAATAGTTCGGACCTTTTAAAAATTATCACCCAAAGTTCAGACCTCTATTGTCAATTTTTCCTAATAAAAATATAGGTGATGCATCTCATGGGGTCTATAGTCGGTGCCATGAGAATGACCAAGAACATATAAATAAAAAAGATGAAAGTTTGCTCGATTAATGAAAATATAGGATATTGTAATTTTTTAGAAACAAGTACAAAAAAAATAATTTCCCACAATTAATATACTTTCTCCGTTCTGTTTTAAATGAAACGTTTGCTTTTTCACGCAACCCAACGCGCTTTTTTAATCGTTAATATCTTTAGTTGTGCACACGTAAAAAATATAAAAAAGTTATAATTTGATAGTATGCATCGAGACGAATCTAACAAGATCCCACTTGACTATGTTTTTTTTTTATATAATGGCGATAAATTAGAGTCAAAATTGATCAATGAATAGTATTATTTTACCTAATGTTTCATTTAAAACAGAACGGAGGAAGTACGATTTTTTATGTTGAACCAAACACTCATCTATTATTGTTACTCCGATTCTTTATTATGGAGATTGTTAAACATCGCCCCCAAATTACTTAAAATCGCCCCAACTCCCCTCTTAAAATACAATTATACCCTTAGGATTTTTGTTTTGATTTTTACTCCAACTTAACTCCTCCCCTAATTCATATTATCTCTCATCTTCAACATCACCACCCACGATCACCACCGCCAACCACCGCCGACGAGCACAAAATTCCGACGAATTTTTTTTTAAACGAAATTTTTTTTTTAAATGAATTTCATGGGGGCCAACGATGTGGCGCTAGCGTTAGCGCATGGGGCACAACGTCGGCGTTGACGTTGTGCCCATAGGCAACGTTGGCCCACCGCGTTGGCCCCATGCAAGATAACGTCCGGGCCAGACGTTGTGCCCCATGGGGCAAGCGCAGTAGGCACACGCCCGATGGGGCACAACGTCGGCCTAGGCGTTGTGTCCATGGGCGACGTGTGGCTTACGTTGGCGTTAAACGCCCGGTGCCAGACGTTGCCCCATGCGAGGCCAACGTTGCCATGGCGCACGCAGCACGTCGCCCCACGTAAAATTCATTTAAAAAAAAATTACTCGCCGAATTTTGTGCTTCCGTCGGTGGTGATAGTCGGTGGGTCGGAGAAAGGTAGCGATTGGTGGTTAGTGATTTTAGGTGGTGGTGGAGAGAGAGTTGTAAAAAACAATAGGGTATAATGGTATTTTTAAAAGGGAGTTGGGGGCGATTTTAAGTAATTTGGGGGCGATGTTTAAGTTCAGTTTATTATTCAACCAAATTATAGATTTAAGATAATGTTTACATAGGCCTGCAGCCTGCTACGGTGAGAATGGTACGTAGCGGTTCTAAGTAACATCAAGATGCAGGAAATAATTAATGTGTAATGATAAATCTACTGCTACAACCACTGAGAGAATTGTCCATATCAAAGGTGTCTTGGGAACCATCAGTGGATAAAGCTGAGGACGACGATGATGCGGAGTTGCCGATAATTATCACAAATCATTTTAATAGCATGACGTATTTACTACTACCTCCGCTTTTTTTTATTTGCTACATTTTCCTTAAATGGTTGCTTTTTTTTTTATTCTTCACGTTGTTTCAACTTTCTTTATTAGGAAAGCTTGCCCACCAAAAATAATCTTATTATATTTGTTTTCTCTCTTTTTCCACCCAAAAGTATCTTATTATATTTGTTTCTCTCTTTTTCCACCCAAAAGATCTCCTTTTCACCTTCTCCCAACCTTATTTAATCTTAAAGGGGTCAAAAAGCAAAAAAAAGATGGAAAGGACATCTCCTAAAAACTAAATGAAAACGAAGAATGTAGCAAATAAAAAAAAGCAGAGGGAGTAGCTCGCAATTCGCAAATATGAACGCACAGAAATGTTAAATCTAATTAACTACTCCCTAGCTAGGTCGGCCGATTTCCGCTAGCTTAAGAGCATTGTTAAATTGAGAATAATTTCGAAAAAGACTAAAAATGACGACTCTCCAAAAAAAAAAACTAACAAAGACAATCCTCAAGAAAAACAAACTAAAGAGAGGACATTTAGGTAAAGAGTTAACATAGTATATGCTCTTTAGCCACACTCTAAGGGCATGTTCTCTTCGGCATAAAACAACTGAATTGAACTGAACTGAATTAAATTATAACTAATTAATAGTAATGATAAAAATTTAGGAATTGAACGAAGCGAAATGAGCCGAAATGAATCGAGATTGAACCGAACCGAATTGAACCCGACTGGGCCCAAGCGGGCAAGAACCGGGCGAAAATAAGATGAGGAGAATATGCCCTAATTGAGAAATGATAGACCCTTAACAGTTAGTTGCCAAAAAACAACTTACAGGGGAACCAGGCACTTTGATACCAAAGTCTTATGACATTAGTATCAAAGTCTTATGAGTTATGACATTAGGTATCAATATACTTTATATTGTTTGTACAAAAAAAAGGTTGTTTGCGTCACATTGGTACCAAAGTCTTAAAACTTTGGTATGAATGTCACACAATAAGATTTTGGTACCAACGTTTCCGGTGCCCCTGTTAGTTTTTTTTTGGCAACTAACTGTTAGGGGCGTATCATTTCTCACTCTAGTTTGCTAGTGTATACACCCTCCGCTTTTTTTTTCTTTCTACGTTGTTGCGCGGTTTTCAAAACGTTTTTCAACCCTTAATATCTCTTATTTCGTTTAAGTAAAAAATTGGGATAATGAATCTACCCATCAATACGAATCTAACAAGACCACAAATGACTATATTTTGACTTATAAAAAATAAAATAATCGGTGAAAGTTAGTGGTTCATTTCTCAAACACAACATGTAGCAAATAAAAAAAGCGGAGGGAGTAAGTGACAAGCGAAATCTGATAACTTTATTTGGTGAACTGGTGTAGATCTTATACTAATTTCTCTTGCTCTTATTTGTTTGGTCATCAAAAATTATTTTTAATAAGCCTTTTATTTAATTGGTTGTGTTATTTAAGTATTTGAGACTTTGAGATAAAAGTGATATAATTTGACACAACTTGACAACTCGACACGAATAAACCCACTTGATGTAATTTTAGGTTATCAATCATTTGAATGAAACTTGATTGACTAATCATAACCAATTCATTAATTAGTGTGGGTACTAGACTTCCAAAGACGAACCCAACACAACAAGTCGTATGATTCGTGTAGCTTGATGTGTTCTTAAAGTTGTATTTGATTTTTTACATACTTCCTCTGTTCTGAAATATGTGTAACACTTTTCTCAAAAAACTCTCATATTAGTGAGAAGTGTTTCATTCATTTCAGAACAGAGAAAATATGTTTTTGTATAAAGTGTTGGAGTTAGTGAGTGGAGTGTAGTTTTCTCACTCTAAAAGTTGATTCAAAAGAACAAAAAGCTATTTATCCCACATGAATAACTTAAAGGTTTTTTTCCTTCTTTATATAGAGTTTCCTTCTTTATACATGTGTTGAAGGTTGAGTGGGAAGGAAGTAGTCACCACACATGCGGGTCGGCCGGGCGTGTGGCGCGGTTGTGGTATATTTTAATATCAGCTCCGTATTTTTTGCCCGAAATCAGCATTCATATCTTCGCTGATTTTGTAACTGTTATAATCGATGATATTGTGATGTTTGTGATTCTTGCCTTGTTTAACTTGTCCGTTTTTTCCTTTAATTGCTCCCTAATTTTTTGCCTGACTCTGTACTACACCGGAGAAGCAGTAGTCATGTATCTCTGGAGGTTGGTTGCCAAGAGTCTGTGTGTAAGTAACTGAGCAAATTCAACTTTAGGACAATGTTAATTCACGCCGCGACTTTTAGATAAGTTATTAGTATAGCTCTACTAGTTTTAGTTCCTACATAAAGCGCACCCATTAATTTTAACGGTTTTTTCACCATATACCCCTGATAAATTTTTTTTTGCACCATATAACCTTGCGAGTTTCCAAATTCACCATATACCCCGGACGTTTTAAAAAATACATCAACCAACCCTTATGACTAACGGAAGTCTAACACCGTTAGTCATTAACCCCTAATCCCCCTCTAACCTAAATAAAATACCCTAAATCTAACCCCCTCTAACCCTAACCCTAAACCTTAACCCTTACGATTGGTTTATATACTTGGCCTTTGATTAGTTTTTCATAGTTTTTATGATAGCTTTTAGGCTAGTTTAGGCTAAATTTCTTCCTTTTCTTTCTTTTTGTGCATTTTTTTCCTTCTTTCTGCTATTTCTTTGGGTGTTTGCTTTTATTTCAGGATTTGGGAGCATGCTTGGAGGACCTATGCACAAACCCGAGGCAATACATTGAAGAAACGGGGCATCGAAGGATCGAAAGAGGAGGAAAGGAGTGAAGTGGACTGACCCGAGGTCCGAGTCACCTGACCCGTCCGGGTCAGTCAAGGCCTACAGCAGAAATCCACCCTTTGGCTCGACCCGCCCGGGTCTGCTACCCCGGGGGTTCGGGTTCACATACCCGCCCGGGTCAATTATTTTGAGAAGCCATTTTGGTTCCCTGATCGGCGGATCCGCCCGGTCAAGCCACCGGGCACTCGGATCGGGTTATTTTTCCAGAACTCTTTCTTTACTTTGATGCTTTTGTATGGGGGGCTTTTATGTAATTACCTCTATTTTATTTTTAGGACTATATAAGAGGAACTCCTCTTATTTTAGGTTAAGAAATTTTATTTTTAGATTAGAGAGATTAAATCTTGTTTAACATTCAAACCCTAGAACCCTAGGAGAGAGAAAGTTGAGGTTTGAAGTTTTTGAACTCCATTTTCACATTTATGCAAGCTTAAAAGTTGGTAATTTCTTGTTTATTTCTTCTTTTCTTTCCTTAATCTTGTTTATTGTCATTGTTTTGTTGATTAGATCTTGTTTATTAGTTGTTGATTTTCCCCTTGTCTCTTTCCTCCATGGTTATGGCGATGAAGTTATTTCAAGTTTTGTGTTGCTTAATTTATTTCCATGATGTGTGAGTAGTTTTATTGCTAGGGGAAGGGATGTAACCTTCATTTACTCTTTGGATCCTAGATCTAAGTTAGGGGGTTAACATTTGGGGTTGAACTTGTTGATCAAACTTGTTTAATTTGGTTTGTTGGGTGCTTGATCACCACTTGACTTGCATATTTGGAATTCTTAGTGAAGGATTGATATATGAAGCTAGGAATAAACTAAGTTTGGTTGCTAGACTAGGATCTCCATGAAAATAGGTATATTCTAGTTTAGGGAAGCTTGATTAATCATGTTGTGCTTGATTTGGCTAGCTAGATTGGTTGCTCATGCCATGAGAATAGGTCATGAGTGACTAATCAAGCTCCTCTAATTAGCTCGAGAGAGTAATTAGAGTTCCCATTTGCGTGATTTTCCCTTGTGATCCCCATTTGTTTTACGTTGGCTTTGATGATTGGATTCTTGGGTTGAATGTTGGTGAATTCCCTAATCCACTAGTTCCTTTACCCTTATTTTATCTCCTTTACTTGCTTTGTTGATTTATTTTGCCAATATTCTAGTTTCCTTAAGACTTTAGAATTATGGCTAAACTTTCGAAAAACCCCAAAAATAGATTTAGCTCATCGTAATTAGCGAATTAACCCTTGATTAACCCTACTTCCTTGTGGATTCGATCCTATACTTACCCTATCTTGTGTAGTTAAATTATATAATTGGCGAGTTTACAATGACCCGTCATACCCTAACCCTAACCACCCAACCATCACCCCCCCCCACCCCACCCGTTCCCCCCCCACCTCCGCATCCCCCGTTCCCCCACCACCCCCGCATCCCCCGTTCCCCCCACCACCCCCGCATCCCCCGTTCCCCACCACCCCGAAGCCCCCCTTCCCCACCCCGAAGCCCCCCTTCCCTCCCTCCCCGCAACCCCTCCCCTCTCCCCCGCAGCCCCACCCTTGAAGCCCCCCCTCCCTGCGCATCCCCGCATCCCCTCTCCCCCCTCCCCGCGCATCCCCACAGCCCCCCTCCTCCGCATTCCCACATCCACTCTGTACCGACATTTTACGTACCGCCGTGGTGAATCCACTCTATCGCGTTAAAGTCCACTGGGAGAGTGCCGAGTTTCGCTTGAGTTCCTTTTATTCGTCGATCCCCGAGGTTTGTTGGATCCTCTTCGCCGTGTGCGAGAGAGAGGCGAGGACATAGAGGGGGGAGGGGGGGGGGGTGTGGGGATGCGCGGAAGGGGGAGGGGGCTGCGGGGGGCTTCGGGATGGGGGGAGGAGGACTTCAGGGTGGGGGGGAAGGAGGGGTGGTGGTGGGGTGGGGGAGGGGGGGTGGTTGAGTGGTTAGGGGTAAGGTATTAGATTAGGGGTTAGGGTTTATGGTTTGGGTTAGAGGGGGGATTAGGGGTTAATGATTAACGGTGTTAGACTTTCGTTAGTCATAAGAGTAGGTTGATGTATTTTTTAAAACGTCGGGGGTATATGGTGAATTTGGAAACTCGCAAGGTTATATGGTGCAAAAAAAAATTTATCAAGGGTATATGGTGACAAAATCCTAATTTTAAAAGCAAACAAACAATACACAAATAAATACTTTTAGAAGGGAGGGAGGAAGTAATAACATAATAAAGGATTTATAATTAAAGAAGCAAGCTGACTTTAATGGGAAGATGACGATAAATTGATAATTGGAGCATATATTATATGCACCTCCAACCAGGGCTGTTCATTTCGGATTATCCGATCCGATATTTCGGATATCCGAAAATTTTGGATCGGAAAAACGCGATCCGAATCCGATCCGAAAAGTTCCGGATGTCCGAAATTTCGGATCGGATAATCGGATTATCCGATCCATTTTTTTCCCCTTTTTTGTACCAATTTTCGCATTATTTAATTCAACATTTTTTTAGGCTAAATTTCTTACTAGTAAGTAGTAATGGCCAATTCAATTGGCTTCATTGAGTCATAAACTCATAACTCATAAGAAATAATTAGTTAACTTACTAGTTTACTACTATAAAAGTTGAACATCCAAAATAAGTAATTAACTATTACATCCTAACTTCTAGCTAGTAACTACTAGCTAGTAAGATTAAACATCCAAGTTTCAAAAGACAAACATAACCATATCAACTTGTCCAAACAACAAAAGTGGACAAATTAAAGTCTTCCAAAGTTTCACCACAATTTAAACAAGCTCATAAATTTCGAACATCATGCAAATGTATCCAATGACTCATCAATTTCAATTGTTGGTTGCTCCAATGTCAAATCTTTCATACCTACAAAAAAATAAAAAGAAGAAACAAAAAAATAATATTAGCATAAAAATGAAATAAAATGTAATGCTAATATAGGAAAATAATATAATTGTAATCAAACTAACCATCTTCCATGTTTTCCAATTCAAGCAAGCTTTCCTCTACCACAAGAGGCTCATGAGAAGTACGAAGCCAATCTTGAGAACAAACAAGTGCCTCCACCATTCTTGGAGTTAAAGAGGTACGAAATGAATCAAGCACACGTCCCCCGGTGCTAAATGCGGACTCCGAAGCAACGGTAGAAACCGGAATAGCAAGTACATCCCGGGCCATGAGTTGTAGGACGGGATATGTCTTAGCTCTATCTTTCCACCATAGTAAAATATCAAAGTTAGGATCATTAGGCTCACACTCATCACTCAAATATTTTTCCAACTCATTCTTCCTCTCACTAGTTTCCATACACCCCTTCTCCTTTTGATATTTTTGAGTCCTTAATTGCTCAAAATTCATAACTCTCTTCTTTTGTCTAACCGCATCATTATCCAAATTAGGTGTGGAGGAAGTGGAACTTGATTCTCTCTCTTTCCTTTTTGATGAAGGCATGGAAGAAACATAAGAATCAAATAAATCCCTCAAAGTAACTTTTATCTTTAAGGATAAAAGGTTACCTTGTTCACCCCCATAAGAAGATTCTACAACCCAATCAACATAACTCAATTTGTGTCTTGGATCAAGGACTAATGCAACAAACATCAAGATATTGATATTATTAACATTACCCCAATATTTGTCATGTTTCGTTTTCATTTGTTTTGCCATATTGCTTATGCCTTCATCCTCATCTTCACAATATTGTGAAAGCATTGTACCAACACCGAAAGCATCATGCACATAAGAATTCGCGGTCACATAACGAGATCCGGATAACCTCAAAGTGGCATCATAAAATATTTGCAAAAAAGGCAAAAGCACATCAATGTTACTCCAATCATCCTCATCCGGCTTACCACCAAATTTCCTAAGTTCTCTAACACATGCATTATCTCGAGAATGCAAATTAGTGAAAGCTTTTTTAAATTTCAAGGTCGATTCAAGCATCAAATAAGTTGAATTCCATCTAGTATCAACATCCAAACACACAAGACTTTTAGTTTCCAAACCCTCTTCAATTGCACATGCTTTAAATTTTTGTAGTCTAGCCGGATAAGACCTCACATATCTCACACTACCACGAATTTTCACTACGGAACTATCAAGATCTTTCAATCCATCTCTCACTACCAAATTCAATATGTGAGCAACACACCTCATATGCAAATAATCACCATTTAGCAAACAAGTTTGATGATGATTTATTCTTCTTTTCAAATATTGAAGAGCTAAATCATTTGAACTAGCATTATCCACAGTGACAGTCATTACCCTCTTAATCCCCCATTCATTCAAGCATTTTTCAACCGCCCTACCAATAAGTTCCCCACTATGGCCGGCAATTGGGCAAAAATTGACAATTCTTTTATGCAACTTCCAATTTTCATCAATAAAATGAGCCGTGAGACACATATAACTCAAATTTTGCCCTAAGTCCATGTATCGGTTGTGAGACAAATCCTAGAAGACAAGCCTTTAAAATATTCTTTTAAAGTTTTTCTTTCCTCAATGAACACCTTATAACAATCTCTTGTTATAGTAGCACGTGAAGGCACAATAAAAGTAGGATTAATTGCCTTACAAAAAGATCGAAAACCCTCACGCTCTACAAACCTGAAAGGTAACTCATCAACAATTATCATTTTAGCAAGTTCATTCCTAGAAAATTCTGCATCATATTCCCACAACCTTGGCACATTCACAATCTCAGTTGAGCCATCTTCTTTAGTAATTGTTTGGGATTCAAATTCTATTAACCTTTGCTTTTTATCCAAATTGGCCGAAAACTTTTGACATCTTTGAACATGATTCTTTAAAGGTGTAGTTCCATTCGTGCCTTTACAACCAATTAGAGTTCCACAATGTTTACATTCGGCCTTTAAAGGATTATTAGTATCCAAAAAATGATCCCACCATTTAGATTTTTTCTTTCTACCAGGAGGTTGAGAAGAAGAACCACTTACATTAGGATGTAATGGTGGTTTTGTTTGTTTGCTTGAGGCCATTGAGGAAGCACTTTTCTTCCTCTTAGTTGATGGAGCTTTCTCTTCCTCTTCCACGCTCTCAACTTCATCATCATCATCCGATATGCACACATTTCTATGTTTGCACCCATCTCAAACTCATTGCTACCACTGAAATTACTAAAAATATTCAAATAAGATATATATTTAACAAAGAAAGCAAAACAAGAGGCAAGAAACAACAATTTGAAAATCAACACTTCACGAAACCATACCAGAATTTGAAAGCAAACAAAATCATTTAGCAAATAACAAATAATTCATAACAAGATTAACAACACCAAAATACAAAAATCTCGAAAAAAATAACTCAAAAAACGCTACAAAAATTCGAAGCATCAAAGCAGTAAAGCACTCGAAAATTCGAAGCACCAAATCCCTCAAAAATTCGAAGCACGTCGATCCCACAAAATAGGCAGCAATAAAAAAAAAGCAAGAAAAGCTACAGTAGCTACTTATGTAGAGAGATGCGTGTGTTACTGACTTACTGTGTTATATACATAGGTATGAAACTATGAAGTTACACAGAAGTATAATATACAAACAAATAATTTATAACAACACCAAAATTCAAAAATCATTGATTATATTTATAAAATTGAAATAGAAAACAAAAAAGAGGTAAAAATAAACACAGAGATGAGAAGAATTAGAGAGTTGAGACAAAAGAAAACTCACATCATTTGGAGAGTTGGACGCCGAAAGTGAGATAATGATGAACTGATGATGCGCCGCGTTGCCGGAGAGTCGAGAGTGGAGGCGGGAGTGCGTGGAGAGGCGAGACTCGAGAGTGCGTGGTGGTGAGTGGTGACTGTGAGGGTGACGGCTGTGAGAGTGGAGAGGACAGAGGAGAGAGTGTTTGGATGTTTGCCCTAGAATCCTTAGAATTTAGGAAAATAGAAATAAAACGCAAGGTTCAGTGGCTAGCGGCAAGACTCATTCCGGTTTTCTAAAAAATAAAAAAATTCATTAATTTTGAAATTTTCGGATATCTGTAATTTTTTTTCCCCGATCCGAATCCGATCCAAAATTTTCGGATATCCGATCCGAAATATCCGAAATCTTAAAATCGGATCGGATATCCGAAATTTCGGATCGGATCGACCGGATCGCGGATCGGATCATCGGACCGGATTTTTTTGAACAGCCCTGCCTCCAACAGCTAGCAGTTGACAAGGGAAAGTTTTAGTTGATTAACCCATAATCCCATATTAATTGGTGACTGGTGAGAGTCGCTTTAATTTGCTCTCTACACTATTTTTTTTATGAGAGCAAATTAAGGGTGCGTTCTCTTCACTTTAATAAATTAAGTTTCGAGTCCAATCAGTTCAGTTCAGTTCACATAAGTTTAGTTAGATAAGTTTCAATCAGGTCCAATCAGGGCAATAAGTTCCAATCAGTTCCAATCAGGTGCAATAAGTTCCAATCAGGTCCAATCAGGTCTAATCAGGTCCAATAAGTTCCAATCAGGTCAAAATAGTCAATGATCAATAAATTTAAATTAGAATATTAATTAAAGTACCATTATGATTATTATATAGTATTATATTTGTAATATTGTCTATTATTTTATTATTCATATTACGACTAACTGATATGTTATTATTAAATTTTTTAATTAAAGTACCGCTATGATTATATAGTATTATATTTGCATTATTATCTATTATTTTATTACTCATATTACTATTAGCTGATTATGTTATTATTAAAAAATATTATAATCATGGTCAAATAAGGTTAACAATAATAATCTTCATAATTATAATATCTTGCAATTCGTCTTTAAATAACTAGATATAACATGTTTTCGTTACTAATAACAATGAAAGATATAAATGTTATTAATTAATTTTCTACTAGTGCTTTATGAAATCAAAGCAACACTATTAGATATAAAAGTTGTGTATAGGCAAACATATAAATAGTATTTTTTTTTAAAATGTTAATCATAAGAGATAACTAATAATTACTATTTTTTTGAAGGATAAATTTTAATGATTATTATGTTATAATAAATTTTGAGGGATAGTATTTATGTTAGGGGTAATATTTATGTTATTACTCATCAATTTTTTTGTTAAATAAGGTTAAATAAGTTCCAATCAGGTGTAATAAGTTCCAATCAGGTCTAATAAGTTCCAATCAGGTCAATAAATTTCAATCAGGTCCAATAAGTTCCAATCAGGTATAATAAGTTGAATCAGGTCCAATAAGTTCAGTTCAGTTCAGGTCTAATAAGCTCACTTCAGGTGAAGAGAACGCACCCTAAATTTAGCATTTTTTAGGACTAAATTTGAGTACTATATAAATAATACTACCTCCGCTTTTTTTTATTTGCTACATTTTCCTTAAATGGTTGCTTTTTTTTATTTGCTACATTGTTTCAACTTTCCTTATTAGGAAACTTGGCCCACCAAAAAGTAATACTATTATATTTGTTTATCTCTTTTTCCACCCAAAAGTAATACTATTATATTTGTTTCTCTCTTTTTCCACCCAAAAGTACTACTTTTTCACCTTCTCCCAACCTCATTTAATGCTAAATGGGTCAAAAAGTACACCAAAAAAGATGGAAAGGGACATCTCCTAAAAACTAGTGAAAACAAGAATGTAGCAAATAAAAAAAAACAGAGGGAGTACAAATTTCATGGTACGTACGTCATAATGATACAGGAGACTTTTTGTTTTTTGACATCAATGATACAGGAGATTAATACAGCATAATAATATTCTGGTAGTACCAATAGTGTAATCAGTAATTAGCATTGTTACTCTTGTTGTGAAGATATATAGGACTAGTAGCTTGGAAAAGTTGTGAAAATAGAGCAAGATTATTTGCATTCCTCTAGTTGTGAAACGCAGGTGAAAGAAGGGTCATAGGAATGGACAGAAAAGGAAGTGTGTTTACGTTTAGAAAACCCATTTGCAGCAACTTAACGAGAAAACACTGATGATCAGTAGCTACTCGTCTGCTGCTGCTGCTGCTGCTATAACTATGACTAAAGTGTGCCTAAAAAAGCTTAAGAAAAGAAAAGAGGTTACTTGCGAAGAATGCGTTGCTTTTGTGTGTAGATAAAGACTCGTTTATTTGAAAAAGAATTATTATTGGTGGGCAAATTAAACAACTATGATTAGCACCAATCATAGCGCAACTATGAGTAGTATAGAAGTGGTAGTAGTATTAATTTTATGGGGTCCAAATTTGATCAAAACTTGTTCAGCCCACACGTTCCCTTGTATGAGCAGCAGGTGATAGCCTAGTGGTGTTGGCATCACCTCCGATCCCAGAGATCATGGGATCGAGTCCACCCCTGCAGGAGGATCCCCACTTCCCCTTCCTTACGTTTCATCTTACCTTAAAAAAAAAAAAAAAAAAAAACGTTCCCTTGTATTTAGTCCTTTCATTTTCGTTTTGTTATAAAGTGGTACTATATTTTTGTTAGATGTGCCAAATCATTAATCAATAGACAATTTGTCCATAATTATATAAGGCGACACCTCACAAGGACTATGGTGTGTCCATACTAGTTTAACTCTAAAAGACATTAATTTCGCAAGGTGATGAGCAACCGAGTTGCCCCCTTAAAAAGCAGTACTAAGTTTATACTCATGCTTTACATCTATTAATATTCTTCCTTCGGTTAGAAATAATTGCATAATTTTATATTTTCACGCTTGTCGATACATTGTTTCAAACGTTAATATCTTTAACTATCAATAAGTAAAAATTATAAGAAGTTGATATATATATTAAAAAAAATACATTGAGACGAAAATCTAACAAGATCGCATATGACTATATTTTTCCTAAAACAGAAATCACCAAAAATAATCAAAGTGTAAGATGTGAATAGTAAACACTATACAAATGGTGCAACTGTTTCTAAACGAAGTATATAATTGCTAAATAACGTGGTTAAAATAGGGTATCATTATGTCAAGTTTAACATGAAAGTCTGATTCTATATGAATCTTAATATACGATTTGCAAACTATAAATCTGACTACTTTAGTTTAGACTATCGACATTTAATGATATCATTAATTAAAATTTTGAAACCATATGTGTGTACTCCTTCCTTTTTTAGAAGTTCTACTCAGTTACAATAGACATGGTATCTTAGGGAACGAGAGAAAATATACTTTTTGGGTCCACTTGTATGAAACAAATCTATCTCTATTATATAAGGGAAGGGGGGAGCTATGGTGTCCCCGAATGAAGAGACTATTTTACCCCCTTCCCTTTCTAAATTACAAATTCACATACAAACTAAAGCGGGGCTTCAAACAAAAATACCGGAAATAAAATTATAACAATCACTCACAAGTCAACTAAAATCATAGAATTGCATAATTTACGTTATACAAATCACTCAAATGAAGAAACTTTACAAAAACTTAAAAATTCACTTACAAACTACAACCAATACACTATAATGTCAATACATACTCACAAAAACATTCACAAAAATTCATTTACAAATTACTCTGTTCTCAAGAACCATTCACAATTACATACTCACAAAAATTACCAATACACTACAACGTCAATACAAATTGAAAACTGAGGAAAACATACGATTTCGACGGGGATATCACACATTTGTCCATTAGTGATTTGCGAACTTCCAAAAAGGTACATAATTCTTTTAGTCTTGCAAGTTATTTCAAATTAGTTGAAAAAAAACTAGCAACTCTTATGTTCAAAAGCATGTTCAATTATATCATAAAAATGTTGACAAAAATGATGAACACAATTATATAACAACTGAGCCACCATAAATGAAGACAATTGTCTACAAGTATTAACGCATTCATGCTAACAAAGTAAATATAAATATGAAAATTATATTAGTCAAATATTTTATCAATTAATACACAATTAAGTACTCCGTATTACATTAAAACTATAACATTCAATCAGTTAACAAAGTGAAATAGTTTCATTAACAAATATTATATTACAAACATGACATAATATGTAAATGCAGATATGACAAATCTTTTGCTAAACAAACATTCAAATCAAAGAAATATATTGTCAAATTTTTTTAATGACACAACACCCAACTCTTGACTTGAAATCAAAGTGTTCACTTTCTTCACAATCTATGAAGTAGTGTACTTAATTCAAAAATCAACTAAAAAATTATAATATTAGAAATCATAAATAAATTCAATAAATTTCTATTTTGTTCATAGAATTTAACTTTGAAAAGTAAAAAAAAAAAAAAGACTGGTGAGAGACTTAAGTGACAGAGACTAAACTAATCAAATTTTACAACTAAAAACAATTATATTTCGTATGTTTAATGTTCAAATTTTGACTCTTACTTATGTCGAAGAAAATCGAGTTTTTGTCTCGAAAAAAATCCAAGCACGCATCGCGTGCAAAAAATGCTAGTATTATATAAGTAAAGGGAGGAGGAAGATGGTGTCCCCTTACAAAAAGTCTTATATACCCTTAATGAATTTAAATTGTCATATACTCTATTAAATAATCTTTTTTTCTTCCTACTTGTCATATATATTGAACAAGTTAACGATGGAATTGAATTTGAAATTTCAATTAAATATTAAATTAAGGAGATCGATTTCCTCTTCTTACATATGTGTGAAAAGCTCTGCTAAAAAATTAAATTGACAACATAACTTGATTGGCACAATCAAAAGAACAAATAAAAACTTAAATTTCATATTAATAATTATACTGATAATATTATAAAACCTAAATGTTGATTATTATTCGGTAATATCTATTATATAAATCAAACTCTTCTACTTTATTAATATTCAATGATTGAACCTGATACACAAATTCTTCCACTTTATTTTAGCACAAGCTTTCTTCTTCTTTATATTTCCTTCTCTTAATACTACATTTGAATAATGATGAACAAATAACTAAAAAAACCAACGAAATATTGATTTAAGAAAAACATATTAAAAAATTAAAAATAATTATACATATTTGTTAGAATCAATTTTTTTGTAACACTGATGAATAACTAATTGAGAAAAAAAAGGGGTTAATATGACACGCATAGCGTGCAAAAAATACTAGTAGGAATATAATAGGAGAGAAAATATTGGGCCCACTTGTATTAAATAAATTTAAATAGCAAACAAAAATGAGACATAGGCCAATTAACTAATAAATCTAAATAGCAAACAAAATATACTCCCTCCGTCTCATAATATAGCGCTCACTTCTCATTTTTCACGAGAATTAAGGAGAATGGAAGGATTAGTAGGATTTTCCAAAAATATATATTAAAGTAAGTGCTTTTTTGGTACTTTTGTCTTGGAACTAATTCTTTATTTTCTTTTTCCTTTAAAATAAAATAAAAAGCAATAAATGTTCATTGGAATGGTGTAAAACAATAAATAGGGGTACATATTTTTAAAAAAAAGGTAGGGGTATTTTGGAGAGTTTATGTAGAAATGAAGGATAATTTAGTCCAAATAAATTGATAAAAAAGAAAATAAGCACAACATTTTGGGACACCCAAAAAGGAACACAAGCAGTATATTATGGGATGGAGAGAATGATATTTCTTTTACCGATTTGGGAATAAAGTAAAGTGAGTAGAATTTTACAGAACAAATTGAAATAGAAAGAAAGTAAAACTTCACATAGCAAAGAGAGTACTTACATATTACAATTTTTTATTAAAAAAGTTTAAGATCAATTAGGGGTGGCAATGATGCGAGTCGAGTTCGAGTTTGAGCTAGCTCGACTCGACTCGTTAGCATTTTGAGTTGAGTCGAGCTCACTCGAGTTGAGTTGTCCGAGCTTTAGCCGAGTCGAGCATTGACCGAGTCGCGCTTAGACCGAGTAGATTTCGAGTAGCTTGCAATTGTCTCATGTTAAAATCAACAATAAGGTAGAAAAATGTTGGATATATGTGTTTTGCTATTGATAATTAGGTATTCGAGCTTCTCACGAGTTTTCGAGTCGAGTATCGAATTGCTTAACTCGATTCACCAACATCTCGAGTCGAGCTCGAGTTCGATTCGAGCTCACTCGAGTCGAGTTTTGACAGAGTCGATCTCGAGTAGCTCGCGAGTTGTCTTGTCTCATTGCCACCCCTAAGATCAGTCATATGAAGATATGCCTAATCCTATCGTCACAAATAATATGCTTTTTTCTTTCTCACAATAAATTTCAATTTAATGATATCATTAATTAAAAAATTTGGTACATAATGCCTTAAAATCGTGAATATGAACTCCTTCCAGCTTGGCAAAATTCTAGATGTACTATTACTTGATGTGCTAAACTCCTCCCAAGGCATTTGTACCTTTTCTACATGATTAGCAAACCACATAAATATGTACTTACTTCTATATCATTTTCTTTGTTGATTTGATCTTCTTTAACTCCTCTTTTGCATTCATTAGTAATTATTAGCTATTACTCAATATATAAATTCTATGTTATTGATAATTTTAAGTGTTTTTTTAGATGGGTGAATACAATTAGAGAAATCTTTTCTTAAGAGTAAAACCTAACATATACTCCTATTTCAACTTTTTTGTTATATTTATTTGAAATCTTGACACTATTCACGCAAGTAAAGAAAATATTATAGAATTCTTTCGATATATAATATAATTAAGTGTGTTCTTATTTCTTTCGTCTTAATGAGTTCATTAAGAGTATCAAACATTTAATAATTTTAATTATATTAATATGTAATTGAAGATAGTTTTGATATAAAAAATGCATTAGCAAACATGAAAAAATATATAGGCCGAAGAACATTTTGAAACGAATGAAGTATATCCATTTGTAATTAATATTAAAAAAAAAACTAAATAACATGTATCCATAATTTAACTTTTAAGACTAAAACTTAACATATATT
Source organism: Beta corolliflora (assembly GCA_947648045.1). Lineage (NCBI taxonomy): Eukaryota > Viridiplantae > Streptophyta > Magnoliopsida > Caryophyllales > Amaranthaceae > Beta > Beta corolliflora. The sequence continues at coordinate 11,428 of CANSZD010003755.1, read as the reverse complement.
CCATCCGCCACAAAAAATCTAAACACTTGTCTAGACACGTAGTTTAAGGTGATAAGCTGTAGTGTAATTATCAAATAATGTTATTTTATTAAAAAGTAGATATGATAAAAGTTGGTGGGGTACTTATTTATTAAATGAAAGAAATAGTTGAGTAGTTTCTATTGATAAAGATAAAGTGTGGGTTGAATAGGTGTAAGAAAACTAATTTAACAATATTGGTATCATGCTAAAAATGAAATTTTGGAACAACAAAGAAGGAGAGTGTTTAAACCATTCAGGAACAGCGGGAGTATCTCCATTCGTAAATCAAGTTAAGCTAATAAACATATATCCATAATTTCACCCTTTCATTGAATGTTATCTATCTTAATTGATAAAATCTAATGAAGGTACGCAAAGTCTTATAAAAGACCGTCTCACGTTAACACTAACGTGAGACGAGTCCTTTTTCCTCCAATCCTCAGCTTCAGCCTTCAATTCCTCCACCATCCTCTCAAATTATGGAAGTTTTGTCTCGCTAACTGTCTTTGAAGAACAACAACAACAGCTATTGGTATTTTTAAAAGTTCGTCAATTATTCGCTTCATTGAGGCCACCATTGAAGAAACTTAAGAGAGAGAGAGAGAAAATGGAGTCACTTGGAACCAACAATGGCAGAATCGGAGGAAAGAGAAAGATTGAAGACGAAATAGGACTTGCGAAGCAAAAAGCACAAGCAATTGTTCAACACATCGGGGCATGCACCACCATCCGGGCAAGAAGAACACATGAGAAGAGGGAGAGAGAGAAAAATTGTAGCAATACCATACCGAGGAGAGAGAATGAGGGGAATGCAAATGGGAACTAAGCAATACGCTTCGCCCGAACACCGACAACACAAAAGACCCACACCGGCGACGAGGAGGAGCACGAGACAACACGGTGGCAAGCAGACCGCGAAGCAAAGGAGAGAGAACATGGGACTAAGAACAACCAACAACAACACCAATGGTAGCGATCAGGAGCACGACAAAGTCGCCTACAGAGGTGACAACAAAAAGGACTACGAGTAGAGGAATGAGGAGAAGGATGGTGAGTGAGAGAGAGAAATGGGTTTGGGGTTTGGGTTTGGGGATCCATTTATTTTGTTGAAATGAGACAAACTTTTGACAATAAAACACTAATGTGGCACCTTTAGATGAAGCCACGAGAGAGAATAAGGATGATGGGTTACATATTTCTCAAAGGGGTTGATTTTGTCATTTTCAAGTTATAGTTATAATTTTCCAATTAGTTAAGGAATTTTAATAATTAGTTACATATTTTTGGCTCTTAGTTATGGTTTTCTGATTCATAGTTAGCTTTTGCTTAATAGTTATGAAATTCGGATATATAGTTATGATTTTTAGGTTATTAGTTATTAATTGTGGTCAATAATTATGGTTTTATGGTTGACAGTTGTGATTCTGGCTATTAGTTATTGTTTTCTGATAAATAGTTATGATATTTGGGTATTTAGTTATTATTTTTTTACATTAGTTATGACTTTTTGTTTTTTAGTTTCGGTTTTATGGCTAATAGTTTTAGTCTAGAAAATAACTGAAAGATTATAATTATAGCATATGAATAATTATTTATTAATTTCATGAGTAACAATGATGCATGTTTTTATGGTTATAGTTTTGATATTTGGTTAACAATTATACTTTGAGGGTTGATAGTATGGGTGGTCAATAGTTATGATTTTAAGGTCATTAGTTTTATTTATTGTATGCATTAGTAAACATTGTTTTTGCATTGGTTATTTGAGGTTGTAACTAATGCAAAAATGCGATAGCTATTCAAAAAATAGAGAATTAGTGCGTTAGTTATTTAAGAAAGAGAGAATTATTTATGCGTGATACTGAAATTATGGCCAATAAAATGCATTATAATATGATTTTTATGATCTAACTAATATACTTCAATGCTTAACTAATATAATTCAAAATGTAAACTAATATACTCCAGCCGCTTAACTATTCATCCGTAAGTAATTTTTGGTTAGATAACTAATAGGTGCAAAGCTTAACTAATTTTCTTTGTTGTTGTTGATGACGCGCGTGATGTCAAGCGATTTACATCGCCGGTTTCACGTTAATACTAACGCGCACCGTCTCTCCAAAAACTATGACACAAGGGTAATATCCAAAATCTAAGATCTAATACCGACTACATTACTATCCTTAATCACTATTTACTCATTTACAACAAAAAGAATTTAACTCTTCATCAAAGAAGGCGAAAACTAAGTGATATGACCTTAGCACGTCACCTTATCTTTTAAAAAAAATGATAACAACGGGTAAGCTAGCTACATTGGTGCAATATGGATGTATCAATTTCCAATTTTTTTTAAAAAAAAATAGGTATACGAGTTTTCCACTGCCACGAAGTTGGATTTGGACAGGATTTAGGGTTTTGGTGGTGGCCTGGTGGGCTAGTGGCCGGTGGGCAATGTAAGTTGATGATAGTAACTTATCTTATAGAAGTAATAAATTGTTATTATAAGATATAAAAATTATAGGCATGTCGTACAAGTTAAAGCTTTAGATTTTATCTTTTTTTATTTATTTATCAGATGCTACTCTACTGCACGTGTAGTCGCCACCTTCTTTTAAAGAATTTCAATTGATTTGCTGAACATCTATTTTATCAAAGCCCAAGACAAAGATAATGAGATTATTCATTATTGGGAGTGAGATAATGTAGGCAAGTTGATCTGAGGTTGGAGAAATCGTGCGAACTGCGAAGCTCTTCGTTTATTGGACATCTAGAGAGGTGCCACTGCCTCACTAATAAATTAATTAGCCAACAATCAACGTCTATTGTTTTTCTAAATAACAATAAAAAGATCAATTGAGACAATCTTTTTCTTTTTTTGATAGGAATTGAGACAACTTTTATAAAAATTTGATATTATAAACATTCAATTATCTTTATTTTACAATTTAAGATAAGTTTGTAAATTGTAAATTCTCTAATTTATTATTTTTAATTAGTAAATGTTGAATCTCGAGAATAAACTACCGTAATTTTCCAATTATATCGCGTTTTAAAAAAAAATTACTGTAACTTTTTGTTATTTAATGAACGGGAATTCTTCTTCTTTAGCTTGTGTGAATTATAAGTTATGATTGTAAAAAAAATTATGGGTTATGACTACGTTATAGAAGTATTCATGGAATGAATTATGTAATCAATTATTTCTACATGGTATCCTTGAGGTTTTGGCTTTTCTATGTTGTACCCCATCGTTTTGAACATTACACATAGTGCCCTCGAGGTGCAATGAATTTCTTTATGATGCCCTTGTAGTTTTGTAGACATGACATAAAGGAAATTTTGCATGTTGGCAAGGATCCTTTCGACAATGTAAGTGATTGGTTTTAATGTGGCAAAGGTGCAAACAAGCTTATAGTTAAAATATCATGGAGAAAACTAATGAGTAAGTTAATGTTGACTTAGTGTCAAAGGTATCATAGAGAAATTCATTGCACCTCATCTGTAACATTCAAAATGAGTGGTCGGCATAGCGTAAAAAACTGAAGGTAACTAAAACTTTTGGGATACTACATATAATTTCCCATAACTTTTTTTTTTTGGAAGGAGAAGTGTCTTTGCCTACTGTTCCAACCTCGCATTGTTAATCTAATCCAATTACACTATATCAAGTTTTACTTGGTTATTTCTTATCTAGCTTACTTTTCAAACAAAACAGAAAAAACAAAAAAGAAAACCATAGCATTTCCCCGTTTTAGAAACAGTCAAATGGTATGTTTCCCGACTGGTAAACGATACACTCTAGCTTCTTCATGATCGAAGACTAAAGTATTAGATTCGATAATAAGCAAGAAGCCAAGAACATGCTGGGATGGGATCTTAAATAGGTCAAAGATATGATTTGATCATGAAATGTACATATGTTGTTCAATGCGTGTGTGACATATAATAAGAAAATACATCAGCGGGATCAGCTAGCGTCAACATGGATGAGCTCACTTAGAATTTAATTTTTTATGATCTTTGCAAATATACTTGATGGTCACATATCGTGTTCTTAATATTATTATAACAGATTACCAGTCTGTTAGTTGCTGTAAATAAATTTATTTTAAGATGAAAGATTACAATTTGCAAGAGGAATCTGACATTACGTACTCTAGGCGTCAACAACACAAAAAATTTGGGGTATTAATTTATAATTTTTAAGTCCAAATTGAAAGAAGATTAGATTAGATTCTCATTTGTCCAGTTCCAAACATAAGTGTCATAAAGTGTATATTCGACCATTATTAGACTAATTCAATTTGTCTAATGTGTGGGGACAAACTCGTACAAACATATAATAAGAAGTGTTATAGTGTCATAAGTTTCACCATTGTTCTTCATTTTATCTCTTTAAGTCTTTTTCGTAAGTACTAATAATTTAATGCACCTAAGACAAGTGAGTGTAAGAATCAATTTTGTGCTCTTAGCTAATAAGGTGAATTTCATCGTCTTCTGCGTGTTGCGTCACACTGTCATTAAAAGTAATCTCATTAGAGAGAGACTGAAGGTTTATCTTAAACAATAATTTAGAAATAAACTATAAAGAGAACAAACAGGCTTACCACGCACCGCTAAAAAGGATTGTGGTAGCCCCTACATCAAAAAGAGAATAGGGTTTTTAGGGAGAATAGAGAGAAAAGAGAGAACGGCTAAATCCTATTTTTTGGTTTTACAATACATATCTCATCATTTGAAGTAACAAATCAATTAAACTCAAATGGAAACTGAACCATTTATGTTGATTAGTTAGCATGCGAGAAAAATTCTAGTATTAGGTGGCTATTTTTTAAATTCATCCAACAATAGTACAAGGATTCTAAAATTTTTTTTTTTAGAAAATTTGCCACCAATTGTTAATTAATCATACATTCATTGCAATAAAATACACCAACTATAATTCGAAGTGTGATTCTAAGATTGCTCATAAAAGCACTAATGCCATACTAACAATGATGGTAAATCAAAGACACATTTGAAGTTTTGGGGGGTAAAAAATAGCAAGATTGACATGGAACTCATTTATCCAATTTATTAAGCTACAAAATGAAGATATTATGAAAGTTTTCAATCAAAAGATAGAAAACCAGAGAGAAACTTGAGAGAAAAATATCTCATGTTTTAGAATTGTATTTCTGAATGAATAAAATAGAATACAGCATAGAGTTTTCTTATATACATGAGGTAGAAAAGAGGGAGAGAAGAGCTAACAAACTTCTAACTGAATCTCTAACTACGTGCCACATAAGCTTATTACAACAACTTGTTATCTAATGAAGCAGAAAGAAGAAATAAATAAGTTATTAAGTTGATGTAGATCAATGTTGTATGAGTATCACCAATACCCCCCCTCAAACTGGGAGATGGATGAGATGAAGGATCAGTCATTCCCAGTTTGGAAAGAAGTTCTCTGAAATGAGGTGAATGAAGCACCTTTGTAAAAAGATCTGCCAATTGAGACTTAGTGGGAAGATAGGTGAGTTGTATCAAGCCTTCAAGAACCTTCTCTCTTGTAAAATGGCGAACATGTCAATATGTTTTGTCCTCTCATGGAAGACGGGGTTCTTGGAAATGTAAAGGGTTGAATGATTGTCACAATGAAGTGTTATAGGTTTGAGATTAGAGACATCAAGCTCCTCCTCTGATCCGACCATCCGAGGTAACTTCCGAAGCCGCAGAGGCCATAGCTCCGTATTCGCCGAGAGGATGATTTGGAGACCGTATTCCGCTCTTAGTCCTCCAAGTAATGGGAGAGTTACCCAACAAGAGAACATAACCGAGTAATGGATCTCCTGGTATCAATACAGGAGGCCCAATCTGAATCCGAGTAAGCTTGAAGCTTAAGTGCATCATTAGCTTTCAGTAAAATACCTTGGCCTGCTGTAAAGTTGAGGTATCTGAGAGTATGTAGGAGAGCTTGGTAGTGTGAGGATCTAGGAGATTGCATGAATTGACTTAAGGACTGCACTGCATAAGAGAGATATGGCCTAAGTATTGCATAGAAAATTTAATTTGCCAACCGGGGATCTATAGCTTTCGGGATCGAGTAAGTAAAACACCTTCGCTTGCTTCGAAGTTTAAGGTTGAGAGGCAAGGGTGTAAGAGCTCTCTTAGAAAGATCAACACCAGCAGACTGCAATAATTCAGAAGTGAATTTCTTCTGACTGAGTATAATACCATCAGGAACATATGTTACCTCAATGCCTAGGAAGATGGTGTTTAAGAGCTTCAATGCTGTCCAAATCAGTCCCAGTTAAGATGATGTCATCTACATATACTGCTGCTATGCATATCAAACCATTAGCCTTTTTAAGGAACAAGATGTAATCATTTTTAGACTGAGAAAAACCCTGAGAAGACAAGGCAGATACTAACTTGGCAAACCATTGCCTTGAAGCCTGTTTAAGGCTATAGAGTGATTTTCTGAGTTTGCAAACTTGCTTGTGAGGGTTAGCAATACCATCAGGGACCTTCATGTATACATCTTCTGATAAATCTCCATGGAGGAAGACATTATTGACATCCAATTGGAACAATGGCCAATTTCTAGAAGTCTGCTAAGGCAACCAAACATCTAACAAGACTCATTTTGACAACTCGGGAGAAAGTTTCTTCATAATCAACCCCATATTTCGGTTGAATCCCTTGGCAACTAATCTGGCTTTACATCTTTCTAATGAACCATCTGACTTCAGTTTAACTTTATAAACCCACTTGCTTCCTATAGGTTTCTTCCCAACTGGCAGGTCAACTAAATCCCATGTGTGGTTGTCATGGAGAGCTTTAATCTCCTTGTCCATGGCTTCAACCCAAAGAGGGTCGAGAAGCTTCAGGATAACAAGAAGGTTCTTGAATATCACAAGTGTGAGAGAAGAATGCAAAGATAAGAATCGAGTAAGCATCATAAGATACCAAATTACACCAATGAGAAGTGATAGGTGTAGAAGTAGTAGTGTGACGAGATAATCGGTGAGGTATGCCGGGTGGTTTGTGTTGTCTTGAGGGTCCGAGGGAAGGTGTTGGTGGTGTGAAGGTAGATGAAATATCTACAATAGTGGTTGGATTAGGGCCGAGTATCTAGATGAGAAGGAATAGAATCGGTAGAAGGTGGAGAATCGGTTGAGGAAGAAGATGTAGAATTAGGAACGTAAGAATATGTAGTAGATGGAGGTGTAGAAATATGAGGAGGTGAGGGATAAGATTGAAATGTAGAAGGGAAAATATAGTCTTCATAAGTAGATTTCGATGTAGAATTGGGAAGATATATAGCGAAGGAAGTGTCGTTTGTGGAGAAGAAAGGTGAAAAGGGAAGAATGACTCATGAAAAGAGACATCTTTTGAAGCAAAAAGCTTATTTAGATCGATATCCGGACCTTGTATCCTTTTTGGCTAAGAGAGTAGCCAAGAAAGACACATGGAGATGCTCTAGGGTCAAATTTAGTTCCGTTAACTTTGGATGTGGAAACATAACAAAGGCATCCAAAAGTTTTTAAATGAGTCGGGAAGGAATAGTGTTGTATAAGAGAGTATGAGGACTGACATTGTGTATAGGTTTTAGAGGCATTCTATTAATGAGAAAAGCTGCACATAAAACACACTCTCCCCAAAATCTATCAGGAACTTTTGAGTGAAAATAAAGAGCCCTAGCTGTCTCCAACAGATGTCTGTGTTTTCGTTCTACCACCCCATTCTGTTGAGGTGTATCACTACAACTGGTCTGATTCACAATGCCTTTGTCTTGATAAAAAGATTTCATAGCTCCCTCAGTAAGCTCTTTAGCATTATCAGATCTAACACATATATCTTTGATGAAAACTGAGTAGAAACATAAGCAGCAAAGTTATGCATCACACTAAACAACATCAGTTTTATTTTTGATCAAATGGATCCAAGTAAACCTGGAGAAATCATCAACAATGGTTAAGAATTGAGAACAACCATAGTAAGATTTGACCTTGTAGGGTCCCCATACATCAATATGAATCAATTGAAATGGAGCAGTGGTAGTATGTATGCTACTCTTAGGAAGAGAAACTCTAGGCTGCTTTGAAATAGGACAAGTTTGACATATAGTGTCATCAGCAAACTCCTTCACATTACAATCAAGCATGAGAAGTTTTATTTGTGCTAGAGGTAAGTGGCCTAATATGAGGTGCCATAACCTAGCATTATCAACAGCTGTACAAGATACTGAAGTAGGAGAAGTAAGAGTAGAACCAGAAGAGATTTGATCTTCAACACAGTAGAGTCCACTTCTCAGATTACCATGAGGAATTGGCTGCTTGTTTTGAGAAAGGGCCTGCATAAAACACTTATTGTGAGTAAAAGAAATCTCACATTGAAGATCATTACACAATTTGTGTATAGATATCAAGTTGAACTTGAAATCTGGCACATGTAGAACTTATTGAAGAGTGATATGTTTGTTCAATACAACAGAACCAATATGTGCTACAATACTCTTGCTGCCATCCGGAATTGTTATGTAGTTATTATGACCAGGTAATGATTTATATTCAGAGAACCAAGATAAATCAGAACATATATGATCAGTGGCTCCACTGTCAAGGAGCCACTTAGAATTAATAGAGGACATGAGACAAAAAGTACCTGCTAGCATAGCATGAGAATTGTGACCTCCAACAGTGAATTGAGTACCAGAATGTTGATAATCCACTTTGTGCTTATTGAGCATGTCCATAAGCTGATGATATTGAGTGACAGTGATGTTCTGTGACTCAGAGGAAGTAGGAGAGTTATCTTCAACAGTGTGAGAAGCAACATCAGCTCTCTTGTCCTTGAAGCCTTTAAAGCCTGGAGGATATCCATTCAGCTTGAAGCACCTTTCCATGCTATGTCCAGGAATTTTGCAATGAGTGCAATAGTAGCTAGCACCAGGTCTCTTGTTTCCAGAAACTGATCCACCAGTACCACCATGCTTGTTATAAGTTCTCTGAGAGTTGAACTTATTGTAACCATATTGTGGTGGTTTGTAGCCTTTGTTGTATGAATTCTGATTATATGAGTTCTGATTGTTGACCTTTTGCTGGTCTGCAACAAAAGCTAGTGATTCACTCTGATTATTCATGGCAGCAATCTCTTTTTGTCTCTCCTCCTGAGCAAATAGCCTATAAGCCTGAGAGATATTATGAACTGGTTCTAACATCAAAACATTTCCCCTGACAGTGGAGAATTGTTCATTCAGCTTCATCATGAATTGTAGTAACATCTTCTCTTGCTATCTATCATAAATCTTCTTGGTCACATTACAAGTACATTTGTTGCATGTACAAGTAGGAAGTGGATGAGCATCATTAAGTGCATCCCAAATAGTCTTGATTAGTGAAAAACTCAGATACGCTTTGATTTCCTTGAGAAATCTCAGAAAGCTTCTGTTCTAATGAATATAATCGAGTCATGGAGGAGTAACCAAATCTATCTTCTAGGTCTTTCCATATAGATGATGCAGTTGTTAAGAACAAGACACTCTTTTCTATTGCATCATCAAGATTAAAAATCAGCCATGAACAGACTAAATCGTTGCATCTCTCCCAAGCCTTTAATTCAGATGATGTTTCAGCAGGCTTAGGAATGTCACCAGTAGCAAATCCGAGCTTATTCTTGGCAGATAAAGTAAGAATTATTACTCGTTTCCAGTTAGAGAAACCTTCTCCATTGAATTTGACAGAAACTAATTGTGTAGAATTAGCATCGGATGGATGAATATAGTAGATACTAGTAGGATTTTGGTGAGGAGGTAGATTTTGTGTTTCAGGCATGATGAATCAATGAAGTTTAGGCAAAGATTATAGAAATGAATCAAGAATCAGGAATTTCTTTGACAAAATTTATCAAGAATCAGGAATTTCTTTGAGAGATTTTATCAAACAGTTAGAATGCAAAGTAATCACAGCTTCTTCTAATCAACCTCAGAATTTCAATATATTTCAATCAAAGGAAGTTAATCGTTCAATCACAGATTAACTACATGATTTCAATCAATCAAGTGATAAACCATAAGATTTATCAGAAAAATTTCAAATAAGAATTCAGACAAAGAGAATCAAGAAATGAAAGAGTTTCAGAGAAAATTTCAGATATTATGAGACAAGAAAAGGAAGATTTCGGAGAGAAGAAATGAAGATCATCAACATTCGAGATAAGAAAGAAGAAGTTTTAGAAACAATAAAACATGATTTCCGAATTTCAAAGAAGAATTCTTCGATTCAAGAAGATTTTCACTCAAAATTGCGGAATTTCAACTCATAATGCTTGCGGTAAGCTCGATACCATGAAAGTTTTCAATCAAAAGATAGAAAACCGAGAGAAACTTGAGAGAAAAATATCTCATGTTTTAGAATTGTATTTCGAATGAATAAAATAGAATACAGCAGAGAGTTTTCTTATATACATGAGGTAGAAAAGAGGAGAGAAGAGCTAACAAACTTCTAACCGAATCTCTAACTACTTGCCACGTAAGCTTATTATAACAACTTGTTATCTAATGAAGCGAAAAGAAGAAATAAATAAGTTATTAAGTTGATGTAGATGTTGTTGTATGAGTATCACCAATATACTAACACCCATAACGGATTAGCTACAATATTATTCAAATTTCATTGTTCATCTATCAACATACATCTACCTTTAGAGAGGCTTGGTGGCACTAACCAATGTTCCATATTTTAGTATTTTTGTGGAGTTGAGTTTTCATTATCCTTGTTCTTATTTTATTAGGGAGTAATCTTAATTATATTCTCTCGAATTTTTAAAAAAAATAACATACGATGAAATTAGGTGACCTTACAACAATTTATTGATAAAAAAAATTATATTTATCACAATAAATGAATAAGTGTAAGATAATGATAGTATTTTCCAAACAACCTTGCTATCTTTTCTATGTTATATCACATGCCTCATTTATACTTCATCCGCTCAAAAAAGAATGCAACACTTGCAATTTTAGAGTCAAACTTCACAAATTCTGATCACGAATTTTCACCACTAAATAAAAAATAACTTGGTTCATGTGAGATCTTTTTAAAATTCATGTCAATGTATAGTTTTAGAATATTGTTTTTTGATAATATTTATTAATACATAATTAGAGATATTTATGGTCAAAGTTAAAATTAAAGACCGTAAAACTCAAACGTTGCTTTCTTTGTGAAGCAGAGGAAGAACTTATTTATATAAAGTAAGTATTCTTAAAATAACCCACTTCACAGCATCATCCACAATTCCACATGTATTGTGGTACACATAAAATTTCACATTTTCCAAATGTTATTCTACCTAAAAAAAATCAGAGAATTACCAAAATAGTATGTAGGACACGTGGAGGGACCGGGTGAGGCAA